>JAOPSE010000720.1:0-326351 GCA_029449295.1 Zea luxurians
CCTGAACTATGTAGAAAACTTCTACAAAATGGCATTCAGATTACCAAACGCAGATTTCGAAATCGATCCGGTAGTTGTAAATGCATTAGATAAATTATTAATTCTTCACGCTGACCACGAGCAAAACTGTTCTACTTCTACAGTAAGAATGGTAGGTTCTGCTCACACAGGTCTTTTCGCTTCTATCTCTGCTGGGGTATCTGCACTTTGGGGTCCTCTTCACGGTGGTGCTAACCAGGCAGTAATCGAAATGCTTGAGCTTATCGAGAAAGATGGTGGTGATGTATCCAAATATGTTGCTAAAGCAAAAGATAAAGGAGATAGCTTCCGTCTAATGGGATTCGGACACAGAGTATACAAAAACTTCGACCCAAGAGCAAAAATCATCAAGAAAGCTGCTGACGATATCCTTAAAGCATTAGGTATCCAGGATAAAGCTCTTGATATTGCAATGCAGTTAGAAAGAGTAGCCCTTGAGGATGAGTACTTCGTAGAAAGAAAACTTTATCCAAACGTAGATTTCTACTCTGGTATCATCTACAGAGCATTAGGAATTCCTACAGAAATGTTCACCGTAATGTTTGCTTTAGGAAGATTACCGGGATGGATCTCTCAATGGAAAGAAATGAGATTGAAAGGAGACCCTATCGGAAGACCAAGACAGGTGTACCAAGGTGCTCAACAAAGAAACTATATCGATATCGCAAGCAGATAATTATTTGCTTATACCATATCAAAATCCCAAGGCTTGCTTTGGGATTTTTTGTTTTTAAATTATTAGGAGCTGTTTCCCGCTATCCACTCATACTCCTCGCACCAACACGTTCCAACTCCAAAAGCCCCGAACGCTCCAACACCTGCTGCGGGGTAACCGTTCTTATCGGGGCTAAGACATGCATAGTGAACATAACGATTCCGATTCTTTTAATAGTAGCTGATGATTATACTAATCCTTTCTGTTTTACCGTGGATGTGCTGATAATAACAATAAATTAATCAATAATAAACACAGCCATTCCTATGTTATCCCACAGCTATTGGCTACGTCGTACCTTTATCATTCTCTAGGGATCCTGATAACGTTATCCACAATATAATCCACAACGCTTATTATTTAATAGAAACAGGCTTTAGTCCGTTTAGAAATTAAAAAAAATCCATTGGCTCTTGCCACTAATACACGAATAAAAAGGATTCGTATATTAGTGGCAACAATAAATCATGTTTTGACTTTTCTTGTTAATTCCCATACAATCGGGCTTTAGCCAAAACTTGAAAAAATATCCCATCTATTTGAAATTCAATTCAATAATTTATTAAATTTACTATTGTAAAAAGATAAGTTTCGGCTAAAGCCAAATGAATGATATGTATAGACTAAACGGACTAAAGTCCGTTTCTATGGATACAACAATTGATATTAGAAAAATAAATATACCATGACTTTCGGACAACAGATGTTATTTTTTTTCAGTGCAGTAGGAGCATTCAATGGGCTTTTACTGGGTATCTATCTGTTATTTGTCAAAAAATTGAAATACTTACCCAACTTTTTTCTCGGCCTGCTTTTATTAATGTTAAGTATAAGGGTAGCCGTTTCGGTATGCATTTATTTCTATCCCGACTGGCCAAGAATTATTCCGCATTTAGGATTATCTGCACTATTTTTTACAGGTCCTGCTTTATATTTTTATATCAAATCCTCTTTTGAAAAAGATCAGTTTGATCTGAAAAACTGCCGGACAATGTTTGGAACCTTAACGCTTGTTCTGGGAACCGTTGGATTACTTTATTTATTCTTTCCCATTACCTGGGATCATTATTTCGGAACATTTATTTATACTGTTTGGTCGATATTTGTATTCCTGGCTGTATATCAGTTTTATGTTTTTTCAAAACAGAATAGCAAAAGTTCCAATGAATTCGTTTTTCCGGTTTTATTCAGTAATGTGATTATCTTTCTTACCTATCAGCTGATCTCGACAGGATGGGTACAGATTTATTGTGCAGGTGGGAGTTTGGTATTTTCATTTGTACTCTATGCCAATTTTCTTATATTATTCAATAAAAAATACCGGCAGATCTCAGCAAAGGAGCTCAATAAATATTCCAACCGAAAAATTTCCGAAGTACAGGCAGATAACTTTAGTTTAAAACTTGACCGCCTGATGCATTCTGAAGAATTGTACAAAAACCCTAATCTGAAATTAGGTGATCTGGCTTTAAAAATGAATATGTCGGCCCACCAGCTCTCACAGTTGCTAAATGATAATTTGGGTAAAAGCTTCTCTACTTACATTAATGAGTACAGAATCTATGAGGCGTGTGAAAAAATCGAAAACGGCTCTTATCTTAAAATTGAAGAGATCGGATATGAAGTTGGTTTTAATTCCAAGTCTACTTTTTTTTCAACATTCAAGAAAATAAAGAATACTACACCTCTTTTATACAAGCAGTCACAAACCCTTACTGAGACTAGGTTTCAGAGTTCAAATTTATAATTTCGTACTGCGGAATTTTAATTTCAAAACCTGTTTTTTACAACAAGAGAATACTTTTGATCTCATAAAATTAAAAAATTATGATGATCAAATTATGGTTTCTCCTGCTGTTGTTATTTTTGTCAATCATGGGAAAAGCACAGGAAATTACGAAGGGAAAAGTTCCGGACTCTACCAAAGTTTCCGGCTCATTGACAACAAATATTTCAGAAGTCATTATTCAATCTGTTCCCAAAAAAGTTAAGTTGAATGACGGAAATATAGTGATGAGTGTTGCTGGTAATAAAGATTTTAAAACTTCCATTAACCTTCTGGAAGTATTGCGAAAAACTCCCGGTGTTACTGTAGATCAGGAAGAAGGTATTTTTATAGGTGGAAGAATACCACCTGCAATTTTTATAGATGGTAAACCCGCTGTGATGAGTACGCAGGATCTGCAAACCTATCTGCGATCTTTGTCTCCGGAAATGGTCGAATCCCTGGAAATCAATTCTAACCCTTCGTCGAAATACGATGCAGAATTTAAAGGGATTATTAATATTAAACTAAAAAGAAATACTAACCTCGGCTGGAAAGGAAATTACAATGGGAATATCTATGTCAGCAAATTTAATTATCGGGAAAACGCGGTAAATCTGTCTTATAATACCGGAAAAGTTATTTATAATCTGCTGGCTGGTTATCATGATGGGATTTCAACCTATCGCTATAATGCTTTACAAAAACTTGCCAATACAAATTTAATGCGAACCGGAACGTATCAGAAAGATAAAAGCTTGGTATATACTATTCAGGCCGGAGCAGATTTCAGATTAAATGACAAAAACAGATTCGGGGTGAATGTAAGAGGTAATTTCCGTGAAAATGATCGTATACGTTCAGGGTCATTATTTACGACTACAAAAGATGAAACTCAGGTGGTATTGCATACACTGAGTGATAATCCAACAGATTACACACAGGATAACTATGGAATAACTGCTGATTATTCATTTCAGAATAAAGGATTCAAGTTCGATGTTACAGGAAATTATCTTTCGGTTCGAAATAAACAAAAGGATGATTTCATCAACAGAGATAAAGCTACAAATAACCTCTTATCCTACTGGAAATCCGACCTTTTTAATAAAATTAATATCTACACCACACAAATTGATCTTTCTCAGAAAATAGGAAACGCGGATATTGAGGCTGGAATAAAATACAGCCATTCAGATACTGGAAATAATATAAGATATGATACACTGTCAGTGGGAAATCAGTTTACATTCGATCCTGCAAGAAGTAACGTATTTTCCTACAAAGAAAAAATATGGGCGGGTTATGTGGCATACAGGCAAAAATTCGGAAAATTTCAGATCAGTGCCGGATTAAGATTTGAAGATACCCACAGTGTTTCTAATGCTATTACTACAGATTCTGTTTTATCAAGGAAATATCCGGAGTGGTTACCTTCTTTTAGTGCAAGTTATACACTCAATCCATCCAATGAATTTTCGGTCTCTTATAGCAGAAAAATAACAAGACCCATCTTCTCACAACTTAATCCGTTTCGGTTCTATTTCAGCCCTTTAAACTACTGGATAGGAAATCCTTATCTGCAGCCTTCCTTTACCAGCCAGATTAAAGCCACTTATCGCCATAAAAACTGGGTAACAAGCTTTACCATTGGAAAAGAGAAAGACGTTATGACGCGCTATCCTCTCTACAATCCGGAAACTAATGTTCTGGAATATCTCGGAACCAACCTTCCTTACCGAAATTTTGCCGTTCTGGAAACCAGTTTTCCTGTCAGAATTACAAAATGGTGGAATGTCAGCACTCAGTTTGCAGGATATTATAACTATGAGTTCAGGCCTTATCTTAATGAAGTTTTTGCCATCAATGTTTACAATTATGAAATCAGATTAAATCAGGTATTTTCACTTCCAAAGGGATATACTATAAATCTTTTTGCCAACTATGAATCGAAATCTGGGAACAGTCTTTATATCATTAAACCGCGCTACACCGTAGACCTTTCCATTCAAAAATCGTGGTTGGCCAACAAAATTAACACGAAAATCGGATATCATAATATTTTTGATTCCTATGATCAAAGGTTAGTGTTCAGACACCTGCAAATTATGGATAATCGTTTTACGCATTGGTGGGATAGTAGCAGATTGCTTATTTCATTGAGCTATAATTTTGGAAGCTCAAATTACCAGGCAAAAGAACTTCAAAGAACAGAAGAAGAAAACAGAGCAAAATAAAAGAAAACCTGCTTGTAAAGCAGGTTAAGTATTTTTATGGGCAAACACAGTTACCACATGTCCAGATTCTGCAGCTACCGTCTTCATTCCATTCACAGCAATAATCAGGTGGTCTGTTGATGATTCCTCCGGTAATTGATATTTGCTGGTCTCTTCCTAATTTTTTTGCATTTTTCAGCACAGATTTATTATTGTTCATGATTTTGTTATTTTTGATGTTAATAGATCGTTAGGTTTTACTATTTTTATGGGCATTGGCATCTATCACAAGTATAGAGAGTGCATTTTCCTGACGGATCCCATTCACAGCATCTTTTACCTGCTGAAATTCCTATTCCACCTACTACTGATTTTTGTTGGTCTCTTCCTAATTTTTGTGCGTGTTTTAGCACAGATTTGTTCTTGTTCATGATTTTGTTGTTTTGATGTTAATAGTTAAATTTTAATTTTAATAATCTTGCAAAATTATATCCCTAATATATGAATTTGTTTTTATTTTTCTATAAAAAATTTGATTTTATATAAATGATTTTGAGTTAGTTGCGGATAATAGACAGAAATTTGCATTTCCATATAAATAAAAAAAGTCTTACAAATCATAGAAAGGGCCGGTAAATGTTTTATGGATACATACATCTGTGACCCAATGACTTTATCACTATATCTGTCTGTGTTGCTCCTCCCACCTCAGATTTTTGTTTTCTCTTTCTGATTTTTGTGTATTTTCAGTCCTTGACCGTTCTTGTTCATCACTTTGTTTTTGATGGTAATAATCAAATTTTAATAAATAGCATTTTATAAAAAGATATGTCACTCATATGAGAGTTTAAATGATTAAAAAATCTGTTTTTTCATTCTTATGTAGATGAAATATAGTAGGTTGTAGATCTTTTCGTATGCTTTATACTGTAGTTTATTGAATGGGGGGAGAATTTCCCTAAAACATGGTGCTTGAAGAGGTTAAATTTCAAGCACAAAATAATCCAAAAGTTTTATAGGTAGAGACCTTTACTTATATTTGTAGTATTGCATAAATCTTTATGAGACTAAACATTAAAAACGAAACGGGAAGGCTAAAGTCAGTAGTTCTTGGCCAGCCTAATTCACTGGGACCAGTTCCCACACTAGAGGAAAG
Source organism: Zea luxurians (assembly GCA_029449295.1). Classification (NCBI taxonomy): domain Eukaryota; kingdom Viridiplantae; phylum Streptophyta; class Magnoliopsida; order Poales; family Poaceae; genus Zea; species Zea luxurians. Next base: position 5,892 of record JAOPSE010000720.1, read on the forward strand.
TTATGACGCTAAGTCATATTACTCAATCGAAAATAACATATATCCTAAAGAAGAGGATATTATCAGTGAAATGAACGCTTTTGAAGCGGTTTTGAAAAAGTATGACGTTGAAGTGCTTCGTCCAAGTATCATTCAGGATTACAATCAGGTTTTTTCAAGAGATGTAGCCTTTGTAATAGATGATAAAATGATCATTTCTAACGTGATTGCAGATAGAGCAGACGAACAGGAAGCCTATAAAAGTGTCTTTGAAAAAGTGGCATGGAGAAAGATTATTAATCTGCCGGAAACAGCACACATCGAAGGAGGTGACGTGATTGTATGGAATGACTTCCTTTTCATCGGAACCTGTTTCAGCGAAGATTACAGAAACTATAAAACGGCAAGAACCAATGAATATGCCATCGAAATCTTAAAGGAATATTTTCCTAAGAAAAGAATCATAGATCTTGAACTGAAGAAAAACGATAAAATTCCGTTTGAAGGAATTCTTCACCTTGACTGTACTTTCAATCCAATTGGTGAAGACAAGTGCATTATCTATAAAAATGGATTTGTTGATGAGAGTGACTACCGTTTAATCATCGATATCTTTGGAGAAGAAAACTGCTTCCACATCAATGACGAAGAAATGTTCGAAATGTTCCCGAATATTTTCTCTATTTCTCCGGAAGTAGTAGTTTCAGATAAAGCATTCACGAGAATGAACAACCATTTAAGAAATGAATGGGGAATGACTGTCGAAGAAATCCCTTACAGAGAAATTTCTAAAATGGGAGGATTGTTGAGATGTTCCACAATGCCTCTTGTAAGAGAATAGTTGAGTAGGAGAGTGGGAGGGTAATAAAGTTATCATCCTTATCGCTAATCTTTTAATTTTTAAATCAAAAAAATGCAAACAACAGATACTGTATTAATGATAGAGCCGATCGCATTCGGTTACAACGCAGAAACCGCAGAAAATAATTATTTTCAGGTGGAACAGACAGGTTCAGATATTCAGTCAAAAGCATTGGCAGAGTTCAATACTTTTGTTGGAAAACTGAGAAGTAAGGGAGTTAATGTGATCACCATAAAAGATACCTTAGATCCTCATACACCGGATTCTATTTTTCCCAATAACTGGGTAAGTTTCCATAAGGACGGAAAAGTAGTGTTATATCCGATGTTTGCTTCCAACAGAAGAGTAGAAAGAAGAGAAGATATCATCGAAAGCATGGAAAATCAAGGATTTGAAGTTTCTGAAATTGATGACTGGTCTTTCTCTGAAACTCAGGGACATTTCCTGGAAGGAACAGGGAGCATGATCTTTGATCACGATAACAAAATTGCTTATGGTTCTATTTCTTTGAGACTTGATGAGAAATTGTTCAGAGAATTCTGCACAAAATATGGTTTTACTCCGGTAGTTTTCCATTCTTTTCAAACGGTAGGCACAGAAAGACTCCCTATTTACCATACCAATGTAATGATGTGTGTGGCAGATCAATTTGTGGTAATATGCCTTGACTGTATTGATGATGAGCTGGAAAGAGAAAAAGTGGTTGAAACCATCAAAGGTTCAGGAAAAGAAATCATAGAAATCACAGAAGAGCAAATGCAGCAATTTGCAGGAAATATGCTTCAGGTTCAGAACAAAGACGGAGAGAAATTCCTGGTGATGAGCCAAACTGCTTATCACTCTTTAACTACAGAACAGGTAGCAGCTATTGAAAAATACTGTGAGATTATTTATTCAGATCTTAATACGATTGAAGTGAATGGAGGAGGAAGTGCAAGATGTATGCTCGCTGAGGTTTTTCTTCCGAAAAAGTAAATAATTTATTAGCTTATATAATCTTCTGACTTTGGTAACAGGGTCAGAATTTTTTTATTTAAAAATTGAATACCACTATAATAGGAACGGCTTTATCTGGAGAAAACCGAAAAAAGTTAATTAACTTTGCCTCAATCTTTAAAATCTAAAAATGAGACAATACTTTCTGTCGTTAGCCATTTTTCTTGGAATTATCATAGGAGCTCAGCAGAAAACATTCTGTAATCCCATCAATATTGATTATGGTTACACACCGTTTGAAGTTTTTTCAAAGCAAGGGAAACACCGTGCTACAGCAGATCCGGTGATTGTTAATTTTAAAAACAAGCTTTTTCTTTTCTCCACCAACCAGGAAGGATACTGGTATAGTGACGATATGCTGGACTGGAAATTTGTCAAAAGAAAGTTTCTCAGAGATAATAAATACATCCACGATCTTAATGCTCCGGCGGTCTGGGCTATGAAAGACACCTTGTATGTCTTCGGTTCCACATGGGAACAGGACTTTCCGATCTGGAAAAGTACCAACCCTACGAAAGATGATTGGAAGATTGCGGTGGACACTTTAAAAGTAGGAGCGTGGGATCCGGCTTTCCACTATGATGAAGATAAAAATAAACTTTATCTCTACTGGGGATCAAGCAATGAATGGCCGCTCTTGGGAACCGAGGTAAAAGTAAAGACTCTTCAGTCAGAAGGTTTTGTAAAGCCTATCCTCAGATTAAAACCGGAAGACCATGGCTGGGAAAGATTTGGTGAATACAATGATAATGTTTTCCTGCAGCCTTTTGTTGAAGGAGCATGGATGACAAAACATAACGGAAAATATTATATGCAGTACGGTGCTCCAGCTACTGAATTCAGTGGGTATTCGGATGGAGTATATGTGAGTAAAAGTCCTTTGGAAGGATTCGAATATCAGCAGCATAATCCATTTTCATATAAACCGGGAGGTTTTGCCAGAGGAGCAGGACATGGAGCTACTTTTGAAGATAACTTTAAAAACTGGTGGCACGTCTCCACTATTTTTATTTCCACCAAAAACAATTTCGAAAGAAGACTCGGCATCTGGCCGGCTGGATTTGATAAAGATGATGTTATGTACTGTAACACAGCCTATGGAGACTATCCGACCTACCTTCCACAATATGCACAAGGAAAAGATTTTACCAAAGGACTTTTTGCCGGATGGATGTTACTGAATTATAACAAGCCTGTACAGGTTTCTTCCACATTGGGAAGTTACCAGCCCAATTTCGTAGTAGATGAAGATATTAAAACGTACTGGAGTGCAAAAACCGGAAACTCCGGAGAATGGTTCCAAACAGATCTTGGTGAGGTTTCAACAATCAATGCCATTCAAATCAACTATGCTGATCAGGATGCAGAGTTTGTGGGAAAGACTTTAGGAAAAATGCATCAGTACAAAATTTACGGATCTGATGACGGGAAGAAATGGAAAATCATTGTGGATAAAAGTAAAAATACCAAAGACGTCCCTCATGATTATATTGAACTGGAAAAACCAGCCTCCGCAAGATTTCTTAAAATGGAAAATCTGAAAATGCCTACCGGAAAATTTGCCCTAAGCGGTTTCAGGGTATTTGGAAAAGGAGCCGGACAAAAACCGAAGAAGGTTGATGGTTTTGTTCCGTTAAGAGCCGATCCTAAAAAGTATGGCGAAAGAAGAAGTATCTGGATGAAATGGCAGCAAAACCCTGAAGCAGACGGTTACGTCATCTATTGGGGGAAATCACCGGATAAATTATATGGCAGTATCATGGTATATGGAAAGAACGAGTATTTCTTTACCGGTGCTGACAGAACGGATGCTTATTATTTCCAGATCGAAGCCTTTAATGCCAATGGAATGTCAGAAAGAACAGATATTGTAAAATCTGAGTGATCATAAACAAAGAATTTTGTAAAATGTAGGTAATTTTTTGGTAGTTTTAATTCAAACCGGTGTATTTAGTGTGATTTTCTAAATGAGAGCCGGTAAAACTAACTAACAAATTGTATTATTATGACACAAAACAAATTGAAAGCAAAAAAATTAGACAGAGAATTATTAAAGAAAATTGACGGTGGAATGCCGCCTGCAGACGGTCCTATTGATAGCGACGGTTGTAAATGGCCTAAACGTATGAACGGTTATGGAAGATGTTCCATTTTCGGATAAAATAAGAACGCCCAGATAATTTCAGGGTGTTTTTTTATGTATTGGCCTCAGAAAAATAAAGTTAAAATCTGTTACAAAATTGTGAGCGAGTATAAAGCAAATTCAATTTTCCTTTTGTAACGTATTCAGATGGCTTTATTAACCTTGCTTTCATACCATAAAAAATAAAAAACCCGTTGGAATGTCAACGGGTTTGGTACAAAATAATTGATTTAAATATGAAGAAAGATAACTTGTTATCTTGTTCTGCTTTTGATAGCATCAGATGCTCCCTCAATATCTCTTACCTTTTTCACCTTCTGGTTTCCGAAGTTGTACGTAAGGCTTACCATGATATTTCTTGGATATTGATTCTGGTGTACATAATTGTAGTTTCCGTTTGCCTGATAATCTTCGATCTTTACAATATTTGTTCTTAAAATATCATTCAGATTTACGGCAAAAGTCCATTCATTCCATGTTTTCTTTATACTGAGATCTAAACTCATCAAGCTTTTTAATTGACCGAGCTCAATTTGTTGTTTGTCTACAAAGAAATAATTGACTCCCAGAAACCATGTTTTCTTTTTATCCAAACGAATGGTGTTATTGGTCTGGATTAACAGGCTCGTAGATCTTATATTGTTAGTATATACAATAAACTCGCCATCTTTATTTTTGAAACGGTCTCCTGTCGTTGGATCTGTATCCAGACTTCCGTTATTGATGTTATGCTGGAAACCGATATTGAAATTAGTCGTCCAGTATTGTTTGAAAAATGACTTCTGAACTCCTACCATCGCAGACATTTCCTGCTTGTCTCCAAAGTTTGTTCTGATATATCTCAATACAGGATTGGATCCTACAGTCCCATCAGGAGCTACAGGGTATCCCTGCAATGGTACCTGAGTGATAGCATCTTTAAAATAGGAATGACTTAAAATCAGGAAGTATGAATTTTTATACATATAGGTAAGCTCCTGATTATAGGTAGAAGAGGCTTTTACAAACGGATTATTCTGGGTGTAATTATAGTCGGTCAGAATATTTTTTACAGGATTGATTTCCCAGAAACTTGGTCTTCTCATTCTGCTGGAAAAGGAGTATGAAATATTATTTTTATCATTAATGGCATAGTTTACACTTAGATATGGAAGTAAATTGTTATAATTTCTTTCTATTCTTTTAAGTTCATCGGTTGGAGCATTATCCGAAGTTCCTAAACTATTGGTGATTTCATATCTTGTTCCTATTTTTCCTGAAAATTTATCTGAGAATTTCTTTTCCAACGTGATATAAAATCCGTAAATGTTTTCATCATAAATAAAGTGATTAGGGGCCGATTTTGTAGGTTTTGCGGGATCCAAAAAGAAACTGTCGTTTTTAGAATCGTTATCTGTTTTAGTTTTGTTATAGTTTCCTCCTACTGAAATGGTCAGATCATTTTTAAATTTCTGAATGTAATCTACCATTCCCGAGAAATTGTTTATTACTTGAGGAAGATCCTGGAATACCTGGGTAGTCATATCTTTAAGATCCCCATTAACGTTGGAAGCGTAAGTCCTGTTATCGGTAAACTGAAATCTTTTATAATTCAGATAGGCAGCGTTCACATTTAATTTACTGCCCAGAGAATCTGTTTTCAATTCATAATTTAAGTTTAAAGAGTTGTTATAAGTTCTGGCATCTTCCTTATTTTTTGACCAGGTATAGGCGGTATTGTTTCCGTTTTTAATGGTATTAAATAAACTTACGGTTGAGTTGTAGCTTTTATTCGCCCATGTATTCCAGGAAAGAGCAATATTGCTTTTATCAGTTAGTTGATAATCTATATTAAGATAACCACCGATGTTTTTGTTTGGATCGTCAATATCTCCTACAGATTCATTGGAAGTATCCGTAGTACCGTTTCTCAGAACATATCTTTGAGCCTGAATATTTTCGCCCCCGTTGAGATTGGCACTGATTCCAAGATTGCCTTTTCTATAATTGGCAGAGAAACTGGCCTGGCTGGCATTGTACTTACTTTGAGTATTGGAAAACCTCATATTTCCGTTAAGGCCATCACTCATTTTTTTCTTTAAAACAATATTGATAATCCCGTCAGAAGATTCTACCTGATATTCACTTCCCGGAACAGTAATCACTTCAATTTTCTGAATGTTTTCAGCCGGAGTATTTTTCAGGAATTGAACCAGAGACTCAGCATCCATATTTGTTTTTCTGCCATTGATGTAGATCAGCGCATTATTCTTTCCTGCTATTTTTAATGTTTTATCATCAGTGGATGACAATAAAGGAGTCTGCTTAAGAAGGTCAAAAGTGGTATTTCCTTTGGCAACAGGAGATGCCGCAACATCATATACAAAACGGTCACTTTGTTTTTTGAAAACTTGTTTTGTAATCGTAATTCCTTCAATATTTTTGGTTTTTGTCGTGTCGGATTTCTTTTCCTGTGCAAAAGCAAGGGTTCCAAAGATGACAGCCATTGACAAAAGTATACGTTTCATGTTTGTTTTTTTTAGAGAGTGGTTGAATTGATATAGTTTTATAGTATTAGGTTCTTGACTTTACAGCATCATTTGCTGATTTCATTTCCCTTGCTTTTTTCAGTTTCTGATTTCCAAAATTGTAGGTAACCCCAACGCTTATTAATCTCGGATAATTGAAATTGGTAATGTTATTATATTTTCCGTTTGGCTGAACCCCGTTAACTCTGTAATAGCTTTGATTAAATAAATCATTTACTTCAGCCATAATAGTCCAATCACCTGCAATTTTTTTCAGGCTAAGATCAAAGCTTTGTCTTACCCCAATTGTCCCACCTTCCATTGCTACTTTACTGGAGAAAAAATAATTAACACCCAGGAACCAGTCCTTTTTAGAAGACAGTCGGACCACATTATTAATAGTAGTAGACATATTGTAGTTTTTAACATCAATAATATAAGGGTCTACGACTTCAGTTTCTCCGGGAGCAGGCATTGAAGTTGGATCCTGAAGGACAGCTCCTTTATAGGTTACATAAGATAAATTGACAGAATAGTTTGTTGTCCAGATATCTTTAAACCAGGATTTATTCATTCCCAGTGTAAGATTAAGCTCTCTGCTGTTTCCGTAGTTAGTTCTTATATATCTTAAAAACTTGGTAGTCTCCATGATTGGGTTGCCTGTAATATCATAGATGATTTTACCATCTGCATCTTTCTTAGGCGCCGTCACCGTTCCCTGTAACGGAAGCATATCTGAAGCGGCAGCATCTTCCACCATATTAAAACTTAAATTGGCATAAAATGCATTTTTATACATGTAATTTAATTCCTGATTGTAGTATTTAGAAGCAAGTATAAAAGGATTGTTCTGAGTATAATTGGTTGGAGTAAAATATGTTCTGGAAGGGTTCAGTTCCCAGAATCTGGGTCTTCTGATTCTGCTGGAAAAAGTATAGCTGAGGTTATGATCAGAGTTGATGGCGTAATTTAAATTCAGATATGGTAAAAGGTTGTTGTAATTTCTTTCAAATCCTGTTTTATCTACTATATCTCCGGTACTTCTGGTCATTTCGTAGCGAGCTCCGATTTTTCCGGATAATTTTTCCGTCAGTTTTCTTTCATAGTTGAGGTAAATCCCTAGAATATTTTCCTTATAAATAAAGTGGTTGGTTTGGTTGGGATCAATTACAAACTCTCCTTTAAAGAGTTTATCCTGTCGGGTATCATTATCCGTATTGGTACGGTTGTAACTAATTCCCATCAACCAGGTTGAACCCTTAGCGGTCTTTTTCAGATAATCAATATTGGCCGCATAGTTGTTAATGATTTGTGGAACAGATTGATGCAGTGCAGAATATGTATTGATGGTATCATTGTTTAATGGAAAGCTTTCATTGAAACTTACTTTATCCCTGTTGAACCACAAATAAGAAACATTAGAAGTAAGCTTGCTTCCCAGAGAATCTGTTTTGAGTTCATAGTTTAAATTAAAAGAATGGTTTCTCGTCTGAGCATCTTCATTATTAATTGTTCTGTTGGTTAAAACACCATTTTGCCAGTTGGTAATATCCAGAACAGAGTTGAAGCTTTTGTTGTATCTCATATTATAGGAGAGTCCTAAACTTTGTTTTTTACTGATCTCATAATCAATATTAAATCCTCCACTATAGTTGTTGTTCGGATCATTATTAAACCCGTAGGATTCATTTCTAAATGTGGGATCTCCGTTTGATAGAGAGTATTTCTGTCTTTCGGTCCAGCTTCCCGTTCTGAAGTTGGAATTTCCTGACCATTTTCCCTGTCTGAAATTAAAGGAAACTCCTGCATTGGGATTGTTGTAATATCCCTGTTCATTCTGCATTTTAATAGTTCCGTTGTAACCATTGTTTTTGCTCTTCTTCATGACGATATTGATGACACCCTCCGTAGATTCCACCTGGAATTCACTTCCCGGAACGGTAATGACTTCAATTTTCTGAATATCTTCTGATGGAGTAGCTTTCAGCATTTCGATCAATGCTTCAGCATCCATATTCGTTTTTTTATTATTGATGTAGATGATCGCATCAGACTTTCCTAAAATCTTTAATGTTTTTCCATCAATACTGGAAATCATTGGAGTTTGCTTTAAAAGATTAAATGTATTTGTCCCTTTAGCAATAGGAGAAGAGGCTACATCATACACAAGACGGTCACCTTGTTTTTTGAAAACCTGCTTTTTGATATTCACCGCATCAATAGTGTGTACTTTCAGACTGTCTTTTTTTTGCTGTGCAGTAGCAAGTCCGCTGAAGAAAATGGCTGCTATGAGAATTTGAGTTTTCATGATTGTTACTTTTTAATTGTTAATAGCTTGTATGGTTAGTTATTTAACATTACAAAGATATATAATAAATTTAGTATCATGCAATACAAAGTACTGAAAAATATTTTTAAATTGATTTAACTTATTGATTTTCAGTTAATAAAAGTTTCAGTAAAAAATATTGTTGCTTGACCTTTCTGTATAATAAGACAACTGTAACAATAATTTTGTTACAGCAAAAATTAAAATTTTATTAAAAAAGATATTATTCTCTATCGAATTTAGCCAGTTTTTTCTCAACCCAAATCGTTGCGAAAGGGAAGAAAGCGGCTAACAGAGCAAATACGAAATCTTCATCGTCCCACTTGAAAATTTTTCTTGCAGGAACACAAAATAAAAGATAAAGGGTAAAAAATAAACCATGAATATTCCCCACGATAATAATGAAAATAGTAGGTAAAAGGCCTTCATCATCATATCTTTTCCATATCATAGCAATCCCGTACAAAAGGAAACAGGTAATAGCTTCCGCTACACAAATCTGTTTGAACCATTTGATGATTTTGTCCTGGGGATACTTTGAGAAAAATTTTTCGATGAAGTTCATTGATCTATTGATAAATTAAGAATTAAAAGTTAAAAAGTTTCTTTCACTTCTAATTTCTGGTTTGCAAAATTACTTATAAAAACTACTTCCGTCCAAATATTCAAAAACTTCAGGAGGTAGCATGGGCCTTACATTCTTGCCGTCTTTGATCATATTGCGGATTTCTGTGGCAGAAAGCTCAATAACCGGAGCTTTTATTAAAGATATATTTTCATGTTGAAGATACTCCGAATCCTTTTTTTCTCCGTCAAATACTCTTGGATACACAATAATATGATGATTTTTAATCAATACATCAGAGTTTTTCCACTTGTGAAGACTGTTTAAATTATCTTCTCCCATGATCAGGCTAAAAGAATATTCAGGGTATTTTTCATGAAGATAGGTGAGGGTATCAATCGTATAGCTGGGCTTCGGAAGAGAGAATTCAACATTGGAAGCTCTCATATTCGGATAGTTTTTTACAGCAAGTTGAACCATGTCAAGACGGTTATGATCATTCAATAATGACTTTTTATCCTTAAAAGGATTCTGTGGACTTACCACAAACCAGAGCTCTTCCATATTGGAATTTTCCAGAATATAGTTTGCCAGAATAAGGTGTCCGATATGGATTGGGTTAAAAGATCCGAAAAATAAACCGATTTTTTTCATGAATTAAGATAATCGATAATAAATGTCCAGAGAAAGCATTAGTCCCTGAATTTTACATCCTTTATATTGAGATAATGAGTAACATTGCCTTTCCAGTGATTTTCCTCCAAAGTGAATGCAAGATCAAAATTTTTATTTTTAAAGTCATCAACAAACTGTCCAAGTTTAAAACCTACACATTCAATATTTCTTCCCGTAGACTCCTGTTTAATATAAAACTTAAGATGGTTATTATCTTTTCCCATTGTTTTTACATAACCAGACAATTTCTGATTGCTTAATGTAAAAATAGGCTTCATATTATGGGGTCCGAAAGGTGCCAGTTTCCTGTGAAAATTGATAAACTCCCTGTTGATGTCTTCAACCTTGATTTCTGTATCAATGGAGATCGAAGGTTCTTTCTGATGTTCCTGGATTTTCTCAGAAACAATCCTTTCAAATTTTTCCTTGAATGCTGCAAATTTTTCTTTCTCCATAGAAAGTCCTGCAGCAGCATGATGACCACCGAATTTAAGGAAGTATTCAGAGCACATATCAAGCGCTTCGTGAACATCAAAATCAGAAACAGATCTTGCAGAAGCCACCATTTCACCATTATTGCCGTCAGTGAAGACTAACGTAGGTTTATAATAGGTTTCAATAAGTCTCGACGCCACAATACCAATAACTCCTTTATTCCATTCAGGATGGTAAACAATTGTAGTATGTTTGGTTTCCTGCTGGGATTCTATAATTTGATTTAATGCAGAAAGGGTAGAGTTCATATCAAGCTCGCGTCTTTCATCGTTGAGGTTCATGATATCATTAACAATCTGGTTGGCATGCTTTAAATTATCAGAAACCATCAGTTCCACAGCAGCTTTACCATGTGATATTCTACCGGCAGCATTAATTTTGGGGGCAATTTCAAAAACAATATTAGAAATTTCAAAATGTGATAATTTATCCTCTGGAATTAATAACCTTAATCCCATGTTTCTCGTTTTTCGAAGGATTTTTAATCCCATTTTTGCCAAAACCCTGTTTTCCCCGGTCATTGAAACGATGTCTGCTGCGATGGAAATAGCAAGAAGATCGGTCAGTTCAAATAGTTCGGATTCAGGAATTTTATAAATGGTATTGAGCCCCTGGCAAAGTTTGAAGCCTACACCACATCCGGAAAGTTCTTTAAAAGGATAGCGGCAGTCGCTTCTTTTAGGGTCCAGAACCGCAGCAGCATTGGGGATTTCTTCACCCGGAAGGTGGTGGTCACAAATGATAAAGTCAATCTCCAGATTGGAGGCATAACTTATCATATCAAGTGCCTTGATCCCACAATCCAGCGCAATGATTAATGAAAAACCATTTTCTTTGGCAAAATCAATTCCTTCCGTAGAGATTCCATATCCTTCAGAATTTCTGTCCGGGATGTAATAATCCAGATATTTTTTCTCAACAATTTTGCTGAGGTAAAGGTACATCAGGGCAACAGCTGTAGTTCCGTCTACATCATAATCACCATATACCAATATTTTTTCACCGTTTTCAATAGCATTTGCAATTCGCTCAACAGCCTTTTGCATATCAGCCATTAAAAATGGATTATGTATATCATTAAGGTTAGGTTTAAAGAATTCTCTGGCCTTTTGATAATTGTCAATTCCCCTTAGAACGAGAAGTTTAGATTCAAAAGTGCCAAAACCAAGTGACGAACTTAATCCATCTACAATTTCCTCATCGGGTTCGGGCTTATAAATCCATTTTTGACTCATTTCACAAAAATAAGGAAAAAAAATAGCATTGTGAAAAGATCATGAGCGAAGTTTAGGCTTTGTAATTGTTAAAAAATAGTTATCTTCGTGCTCCAAATTTAAATGACTATGAAAAAAATTACTGTATGCCTGTTATTATTAGGCGCAATGCATTCAATCGATGCACAGAAAATTAATCTTGGAAAAGCTGCCGGAATCGTTTCAAACGGAGCAAAAGCCTTAACATTTACCAACGAAGATGCCATTAAATTATCCAAAGAGTCCGTAGACTGGATGGATAAAAACAACCCTGTTGCAGGACCTAAAGACCCATACACAGTGAGACTTAATAAACTGTTTGGAAATCATAAATCTCAGGACGGTCTTACCCTGAATTATAAAGTATACAAAGTAAAAGATATCAATGCCTTTGCATGTGCAGACGGTAGTGTAAGAGTATTTTCTTCTTTGATGGATATCATGACGGATAATGAATTACTGGCTGTTATCGGTCACGAAATCGGTCACGTTAAAAATCAGGATACCAAAGATGCTATGAAATCTGCTTACTTAAAGGCAGCAGCACTAGATGCGGCATCATCTGCGTCTAATGCTGTAGCAACGCTTAATGACAGCCAGATCGGAAAGATGGCTAATGCATTCATAGATGCTTCTCACAGCAAAAAACAGGAATCTGAAGCAGATACGTATTCATATGATTTTATGAAAGCGAATAAGTATGATGTAGTGGGAGCCTACACAGCCTTCAAAAAATTAGCCTTACTTTCAGAAGGAAGTACGCAGACTAATTTTGAAAAAATGTTCAATTCTCACCCTGATAGTGAAAAAAGAGCACAAGCTATAAAAAAGAGAGCGGAGAAAGACGGTCTATGGAAAGATCCTGGAGCTGTAAGTCTTCCGACTTCAAAATTGACAAAATAATTATTTTATTTATTGTTTAAAAGAAAATACCTCAAAGCATTGCTTTGAGGTATTTTTATATTGATCTGATAGGGTCTCAGATTAAGAGTACATTTTTTCTCTTAATTCTTTTACCTTTTTATCAGCAAGATACTCATCATAAGTCATTTCTCTGTCGATGATTCCGGTTGGAGTCAATTCGATGATTCTGTTACAGACTGTAGAAAGCATTTCGTGGTCATGAGACGCCAATAAAATATTTCCTTTAAAGTTGGATAATGAGTTGTTCAATGTTGTGATACTTTCAAGGTCTAAGTGATTGGTAGGCTCATCTAGTAAAAGAACGTTCGCTTTCTGAAGCATCATTCTACTGAACATACATCTCATTTTTTCACCTCCGGAAAGCACTTTACAAGATTTCAAAGCTTCATCACCTGAGAAAAGCATTCTTCCTAAGAATCCTCTTACAAACTCTTCATGACGCTCCTCATCATTCTTTGTAAATTGTCTCAACCAGTCAACTAAACTTAGGTCTTCCTGGAAGAAGTTAGTATTGTCCAAAGGCATGTGAGATTGGTTAGTCGTAACACCCCAAGCCACTGTTCCTTTATCTGCTTCAACATTTCCTGCCAGGATTTCAAAAAATTCTGTAATTGCAAGAGAGTTTTTAGAAAGAACAGCTACTTTATCCCCTTTTTTAAGGTTTAAGTCGATGTTTGAGAACAATAATTCTCCGTCTTTCGTTTTTTCAAGACCTTTTACATCCAAAATCTGATCTCCTGCTTCTCTTTCCATTTCAAAAATAATAGCCGGATATCTTCTTGAAGATGGTTTGATATCATCGATGTTTAATTTATCGATCATCTTCTTTCTTGCTGTAGCCTGTTTTGCTTTCGCTACGTTAGAACTGAATCTTGCGATGAAGTCCTGAAGTTCTTTTTTCTTTTCTTCTGCCTTTTTATTAGCCTGAGCTCTTTGTCTTGTTGCCAACTGTGAAGCCTGGTACCAGAAAGAGTAGTTACCTGTGTAAAGGTTAAGTTTAGAGTAATCAAGGTCACCGATGTGTGTACAAACGGTATCCAGGAAGTGACGGTCGTGAGATACTACGATTACCGTGTTTTCATAATCAGCAAGGAAATCTTCTAACCACGAAATGGTATCAATATCAAGGTCATTGGTAGGCTCATCCAGAATCAATACATCAGGATTACCAAAAAGTGCCTGAGCCAATAGAACCTTTACTTTGTCCTTGTTCTCCAGTTCACTCATCAGCTGCCAGTGCATATCATCAGTGATACCTACGTTAGAAAGCATGGTTTGTGCATCAGACTCAGCAGTCCATCCACCCATTTCATCGTAGATTACACCTAGTTCCCCAGCTTTAATTCCGTCTTCGTCAGAGAAATCTTCTTTTGCGTATAACGCATCCATTTCCTCTTTTATCTCAAATAATTTTTTGTTTCCTCTCAAAACCGCTTCAAGAACAGTAAACTGATCATAAGCAAAGTGATCCTGCTCCAAAACTGACATTCTTTTTCCTGGCTCAAGAGACACATTTCCTGTCGTTGGATCCTGCTTTCCTGTTAATATTTTAAGGAATGTAGACTTTCCCGCACCGTTTGCTCCGATGATCCCGTAGCAGTTTCCTTTGGTAAACATAATATTTACCTCGTCAAAAAGAACTCTTTTCCCGAATTGTAAAGATAAGTTAGATACTGTTAACATATAGTTTTGTAAATTTGGCGCAAAAATACGAAAAGAATTTGGGTATTTTGTAATATTATAATACTCAAGTTTTTAAATGTGCCGTATTTTATATATATTTCATTAACGAAATTCGAAAATGATGAAGATTGAAAAAACAGTTAACATATTAAACAGAAGAGCCCGATTTGAATATGAAATTCTTGAAGAATATGAAGCAGGAATGGTTTTGACGGGTACAGAAATAAAATCTTTGCGTTCATCCAAAGCATCCATCACAGAATCCTTCTGTCAGTTTATTGATGGGGAATTATACATTATTAATATGATGATTGATGAGTACAAATTAGGTACTTTTTACAATCACAAAACAAAAAGGGAACGGAAATTGCTGTTGCACAAAAAAGAATTACAGAAACTTGAAAAAAAGTTAAAGGATGCAGGGAATACCATTATACCTTTAAAACTGTATATCACTGAACGGGGGAAGGCAAAGGTGCTGATAGCGCTGGGTAGAGGGAAAAAGCTCTACGATAAAAGAGAGGCGATAAAAGATAGAGAAAATAAACGGAACCTGGACAGAATATTAAAGAAAAGTTAAAAATCATTTGAAAAACTTTGTATATAAAGAAAAATTATATTTATTTTGCATTATCAATTATTTAATCATTTAATTCTATGAAAAATCTAAAATTAGGAATTTCAGCATTGGCGCTTACTGTCGCTTCTACTGTTTTCGCGCAGACTACCAACAATCCGTGGTTGATCGGAGTTGGTGCTCATGCAGAAAACCATGTAGCTGCAAGAAGTAGCTTCGGTAACACGTTCTCTGCTAAAAATTTAACGAAGAGTATGTTCAATATGAACAACTTCTCTATTACACCTCCACTATCTAAGTTAACAGTTGCTAGAAACATTGGAAAAGGTTTCGTTATCGACTGGCAGACTTCAGTAGGAAATGTTGAAAACAAAAGATTCAACATGGGGAAAGAATTCTACCTAATGACAGGTCTTGGTCTTCAGGTTAAAGCTGCAGGTCTTTTATGGAACGAAGAATCTTGGTTTGATCCATATTTAAGAGTTGGTGCTAACTACTTAAGACATGACTATACTGCACTTTCTTTCCCAAGAACAAGTGTAGATGCTAATGGTAACCCAATCGAAACTGTTCAAAACGGTAAAGATGGTAACGAAAACGGTAAAGCTAACTTCTTTGCTGTATCTACAGGTGCTGGTGCTAACTTCTGGGTAACTAAAAACTTCGGTCTTGGTGTTCAGGGAGATTACGTGTCAACTCCAGGTGATAAATCTTCAGTTGCTAATCACTGGCAAGCTTCTGCATCTATCTTATTCAGATTTGGAAACAGAGATAGAGATAAGGATGGTATCCTAGATAAAGATGACCTTTGTCCAGATACACCAGGTTTACCAGAATTCCAGGGATGTCCTGATACAGACGGAGATGGTGTTCCAGATAAAGACGATCAATGTCCAGACGTAGCTGGTCCAGTTGAAAACAACGGTTGTCCTTGGCCAGATACAGATGGTGACGGTGTTATCGACAAAGATGATGCTTGTCCTACAGTAGCAGGTCCTGCTGAAAACAACGGTTGTCCTTGGCCAGATACAGACGGTGACGGTATCCTTGATAAAGATGATGCTTGTCCTACTGTTCCAGGTCTTCCAGAATACAACGGATGTCCTAAGCCAGAGAAAGTAATTTCTGAAGAAGCTACAGGTGCTCTTAAAGGTATCTTGTTCAACTTCAACAAAGCTACGATCAGACCAGAATCTAACGGTAAATTAGATGATGCTGCTAAGATCATTAAGCAATCTTCAAATGGTACATTCTTAGTAACTGGTCACACAGATGCTAAAGGTGCTGCTGCTTACAACTTGAAACTTTCAAGAGAAAGAGCTGCTTCTGTAGTTGCTGCCCTTGAATCAAGAGGAGTAAACGGTAACCAATTGAAATCTACTGGTGTTGGATCAAGAGATGCTAAAGTTCCTGCTAAAGCAACTGACGCTGAAAGAATGGTTGACAGAAAAGTAGTTGTTGAAGCTGTAAACGGTGCTGCTTGGGATGCACTTAAGAAATCTGATCTAGAAGTAGTAGTGAAGAAGACTGTAGTGAAGAAAGGTAAAGCTCCAGCTAAGAAAAAAGCTCCAGCTAAAAAAAGAAAATAATTAATTTTTCTAAATAATGAATACCTCCAAATTTTTTGGAGGTATTTTTTTTTTGTTGACTTTTAGTTAATTTTGTTGAAAATTAAAAATTAAAATGGGAAGAGCATTTGAATATAGAAAAGCTTCTAAAATGGCCAGATGGGATAAAATGGCCAAAACATTCTCTAAAATAGGTAAAGACATTGCACTGGCTGTTAAAGCTGGAGGAACAGATCCGGAATCTAATCCGGCATTGAGAAGATGTATCCAGAATGCAAAGGGTGCCAATATGCCTAAAGACAACGTGGAAAGAGCCATTAAAAAAGCAAGTGGCGCTGATGCTGAAAACTATGAAGAAGTTACTTATGAAGGATACGGACAAGGAGGTGTTGCTTTCTTTGTAGAATGTACTACAAATAATACGACAAGAACAGTAGCTAACGTAAGAGCTGTTTTTAATAAATTTGACGGAAACCTTGGTAAGAACGGAGAACTTGCATTTATCTTTGACAGAAAAGGTATTTTTACAATTGATCTGGCGCAGATTAAAATGGATTGGGATGACTTTGAAATGGAAATGATTGATGGGGGTGCAGAAGATGTGGAAAAAGACGAAGAAGAAGTAATGATCACTACTGCTTTTGAAGATTTCGGATCTTTATCTCATAAATTGGATGGACTAGGAATTGAAGCAAAAAGTGCAGAACTACAAAGAATTCCAAATAATACAAAAGAGGTTACTGAAGAGCAGTTCAAGGCAAATATGAAAATGCTTGAACGCTTTGAAGATGACGATGATGTTCAGAATGTTTACCATAATATGGAGATTTCTGAAGAGTTGATGAACTCTCTATAAAAAATAATATAGCATTCATATACAGTTAACTTTCAATTAGTTTCTTTGTATAAAACTATGAAAAGAAACGTTGAATTAGTTGTTATATCGGATGTTCATCTGGGAACTTATGGATGTAAGGCTAAAGAACTGTTGAGATACCTCAATTCTATTCAGCCTAAAACTTTAGTTTTGAATGGAGATATTATCGATATCTGGCAGTTCAAAAAGTCTTACTTCCCTAAACCTCATTTGAAAGTAATCAGAAAGATTCTTTCATTTGCTACTAAAAATACAGATGTTTATTATATTACCGGTAATCATGACGAGATGTTCCGTAAGTTTACCGATTTTGAGCTTGGAAAGCTTAAAGTATGTAATAAAATCTGTCTTACTATTGATCAAAAGAAAACCTGGATTTTTCATGGAGATGTATTTGATGCATCTGTTCAGCATTCTAAATGGATTGCCAAACTTGGCGGAAAAGGTTATGATCTCTTAATTATCATCAATAATGTTGTTAACTGGTTTTTGGAAAAGATGGGTAAAGAAAAATACTCCTTTTCAAAAAAGATTAAAAACAATGTAAAAAAGGCAGTAAAATATATTGGGGATTTTGAATTAACAGCTTCTGAGCTTGCTATTGATAATCATTACGATTATGTTGTATGCGGGCATATTCATCAACCTCAGATTCGGGAGGTAGTTAATAAAAAAGGTTCCTGTACTTATCTTAATTCCGGAGATTGGATCGAAAATCTTTCTGCTTTGGAGTATAATGATAAAGAATGGAGTATTTTTTATTATGATGAACACAAACATTTATTAAAGGATGATGAAGCAGAAGATATTCAGGAGATGGATAATTCTGATCTTTTAAAAATTGTAACCAATTTTACCTAATGAAAATTTTATATGCATTTCAGGGTACCGGAAACGGACATGTCGCCAGAGCACAGGAAATAATTCCCATTCTTAAAAAATATGCCTCTGTGGATACATTGATCAGCGGGCATCAATCTCAATTAAAGGCCGATTTCGATATTAATTTTCAATACAAGGGTATTTCCCTGCTTTATAATAAAACCGGCGGTTTATCGTATCGTAAAACGTTTACAGAAAATAAATTCCTGGATGCAGTCAAAACTATAAGAAATTTAGAATTCTCATCATACGATCTGATCATTAATGACTATGAGCCTTTAACAGGTTGGGCATCAAAAATGAAAAATCTTCCGATGATTGAACTCAGTCATCAGGCCTCCATGAGTTTTCCGGAAACTCCAAAACCTGAAAAAAAAGATTTTCTTGGTGAAATGATCCTGAAATATTATGTTCCGAGTGAAAGAAAAATAGGATTTCATTTTGAAAATTATCATCCACAGATAAAAAAGCCGGTTATCAGGAAAAAAATTAGAAATCTTAACCCTTATAAAGCCGGATATTATCTGGTTTATCTTCCCAGTTTTGCAGATGAGAATCTGATTAAAATTTTGAGAAAAATTCCTGTAGAATGGAAAGTATTCTCAAAATATAGTAAAGTGCGGGTTAAAGTGAAAAATGTGGAAGTTTTTCCCATTGATGAAACTCAATATCTGAAATACTTCGAAGGCTGCGAAGGTATTTTGTGCAATGCCGGTTTTGAGACTCCAGCCGAGGCATTGTTTATGGACAAAAAGTTATTTGTCATTCCTATCCACAATCAATACGAGCAGGAATGCAATGCATGTGCTTTAGACCAAATGGGGATTCCTAATTCCAAGGTTTTAAAATTGCAGGAAATTATGGAGTGGGTAGCTTCGGATTTTCATCTGAAAGTAGATTACCCCAATGATATTGAAGATATCCTTGTGAATGAGGTTTTAATTCTTTAAAAAAATATCTTCCACATCATTCATTCTCATCATAACAGATCTTGCATAAGAACAATGTGGATATACTTTCCAGTTATTCTCTCTGGCAAATCTGATGGCTTCTTCCACTAAGTATTTTCCCATTCCTCTTCCTTCAAATTCAGGGTGTACCAAAACAAAAGAAATAATGAGTTTGTGGTCTTCGGGGAAAATGGTGTAGGTAAGTCTTCCTATTTCTTTTATTTCATTATTCAGTGTAAGAACTCCGCCGTTTCCGGATTTATTATTTTCAAATTTCATGATTTAAACTTTTACTATGAATAAAGATACAAAAATCACACCGACCAACCTATGGTGTTGTATTGATGACTAATTGTCTTTTCCCGTGTAATAGTTATAATCTTTAATAATAACATTGATAAATTGCCTCTCCGTCATTTTGGTGGGATCTATTTCCAGTTTTAGAATCCCTTTAATTTTATCGGAAAGTTTGCTGATAATCTGACGGTCGTCTACCTTCAAGGCTTTTGTATAATTATCTTTGATGATTCTCATATCATTATCACTTAAAGCAATAACCTGTGGAAAAGAGGGGATGTAGTTTTCCTGGATATTCTCCAGAATTGTGTGAGAAATATTAATATTATTTTTTAAAGAAATAACGGCAGTTCCTGAGGCAATATCTCCCAACCGCTGATTGTTTTTAGACACAATCATGGAAATAAGGCCCACTACACCGGCAAATGAAATGTCAATAATTCTGAATACCCAGCGTATCATATAGTCACCGAAGCTTGCCTGGTACCCATCAATTTTCACCACTCTTATCTTCATAAGTTTTTTCCCGGGTGTCTGTCCTTCCATTAAGCTTTCTAACACGACGGGATAGATGTATACAGGGAAGGTGAGAACAATATAAACAGCCATCATAGACCATTGATCAAGACCATTTAATAAATATCCCAGATCGAAAATATTGAAAAAGACATAGAGTACAATAATCACATAAGCAACCCTGATCAGGAGATCAATGATGAATGCAAGCATTCTTTCTCCTATGCCGGCAATATTAAAGCTAATATTTACATTTTGTGAAGTATTTATCGCAATTTGAGACATATTTTTTATTATTTTAGCTTTTACAATTATGAGAGAGGTTTATTTCATTAAACAAAATAAAGAAAAATGGTTGGGAATAGAACAGGTTATTGATGGGAAAATTAAAAAAAATCCTGATGACCTGTCTTCGTTGTACATTAACCTGATCAATGATCTTTCTTTTGCACAGACTTATTATCCCAAAAGCAATACCACGATCTATCTGAATCACTTGTCGTCTCAGATTTTTCAGAAGATCTATAAAACAAAAAGGGTAGAAGAGAACAGGCTGATCTATTTTTTTAAAACAGAAGTTCCTTTATTGGTCTATCAATACAGGAGGTATCTGATGTATGCTTTTCTGTTTTTTATTTTGTTTACGTCAATTGGAGTACTATCCGCCAGTCAGGACAAAGATTTTGTGAATATTATTCTTGGTGAAGAGTATGTAAACCAGACGATTGAAAATATTAAAAATAAAAATGCAGTAGGCATTTATCAGAGTGGAAGTACCTGGGGAAGCACAATAGGGATTATTTTTAATAATATTCAGGTAGGAGCAAAATTATATATTTATGGAATTGCCGGTGGAGTGGGAACTTTATTTGCTCTTCTTTCGAATAGTATTATGCTGGGATCCTTTCAGTATTTTTTCTATGATTATGGAGCTTTTAAAGACAGTGCCAGAGGAATATGGCTTCATGGTGTATTTGAAATTTTTGCAATGGTAGTAGAAGCTATGTGCGGATTAATTCTGGGAGCGTCTATTCTTTTCCCAAAAACATTTTCAAGGTTTAATTCTTTTAAAAAAGGTTTTCAGGATTCCTTTAAGATATTTTTAAGCACGGTTCCTTTCACAATTTGTGCAGGAATTATTGAAGGTTATGTAACGAGACATGCATTGAAAATGCCACTGGTACTCAATCTGATCATTATTTTTACTTCACTTGCTATTATAGGGTTTTATTATTTTGTATACCCTTCGATTGTTAATAAAAAAACTAATAAACACATCAATGATACAATTTTATAAAAAAAGAGAATTTGGAACTTTCATAAGTGACAGTTTCAACTTCTTCAAATTATACGGAAAGAATTACTTTAAAAATTATATTCTGATCAACGGGTTGCTTCTGATATTGGCGGCGGTAGTTGTTATTTTCGGATTCAGAGAGATTTTCGGGCAGCTTTTAGGACCTAATATGAGCGGCGAGACCTATTATTTTGAAAAATATTTTTCTGAAAATACCGGAATGCTTGTGGTGGTATCTGTTGTAATGTTTTTACTCTTATTACTGATTGCGATCATCAACTATTTGTATCCCGTATTTTATTTGAAAAGAATAGCTCATGGAGCAGAAAAAGTAAAAACAGATGAAATTCTGGATGACTTTAAAAAGAACGCAGGAAGAATAGGGAAGCTATGCCTGGGAATGATGTTTATTGTAGCTCCTTTGGTTTTATTTGTGGTAGGTTTCTCCTATGTTCTGATTCTGATCATTATCGGATTCTTTTTAATATTGCTTTTATACCCCACGATATTCAATTGTACAACTTTTTTAATGTACGACTATTTCAATTCTTCAAGAGGGTTTCTGGAAAGTTTAAGCTACTCAATCCGTGCACAGTTTTCTTATAAGAATGGGAGTGAGAAATCTCCTTTCTGGAAATATTGGGCATCTTCGCTTGTCATGTTTATCATTATGTACATTGCAACTTCTGTTTTTACTTTGATTCCTATGGTCTTTTTTTATGGTTCCCTTCTTACTTCAACGCCGGATGGCAACTTTGAACAGAGTCCTTTTACGGGTGCATTGGGAATCGTTATGTTTATCTTCTACGGAATATCGATGATTATCTCATTTTTCCTTTCCAACCTGATGTATGTGAATGCTGGAATCATGTACTATGACAGTAGAACGGACCTTCACCAGAAAGTAGAACTTGAGGAAATAGACACCATTGGCATCAATGAATAAAATTCTCTTTTTCATAGTACTTATTTTTTCTCTGGGATCTGTTCAGGCTCAGAATGATAGTCCTGTGGATGATCATTTGATAGATTCTTTATATACAACGGGACACTATAGAAATATGCTGCCGGCAGATTCTGTGTTGAAAGTACATCAGGTTTCAGAAAATATAGTGTATCCAAAAACCTTTAAGGATAATATTCCATCAAGATATAAAGGAAATGAATTTGATTACTCAGAATCTAAGCCCAGAGAGTCATTTTGGGCGAAATTATTAAGAAAGATAAAAAGTGCTTTAAGAGGCATTTTCGGTGAAACAGTTTTTACTAAATCTACAGAACTTACAGCAACATTTGTACGTCTGTTTGCAATTATTCTTGTTGGATTTTTATTATATTTTGTAATCCGGTATGTTCTTGGAAAAGATGGGAATTTTATTTTTGGTAAAAAGAATAAAAAATTAAATCTGAATGTTGAAGAACTGCACGAAAATATTCATGAGATTAACTTTTCTGAAAGCATTGCCAAGTTTGAACATGAGAAAGACTACCGTTCAGCAGTCCGTTATCATTTTCTGTATATTCTTAAAAAATTAAGTGATAAAAAACTGATCAGCTGGAATCCTGAAAAAACCAATAAAGATTATGTTGCTGAAGTGAAGGCTTCTCATCTTAAAAGTGAGTTTTCAGATCTGTCCCATATCTTTGAATATGTATGGTATGGAGAATTTAATATTGAAGAACAAAGCTATCAGAAATTTAAAAATCAGTTTCAGACATTTAAACCTTAATAGAACTAACCATGAACAAAACTTTCAAAATATATGCTGTAATATTCATCATTGTGATGATTATTCTGGCGTTGCTTGAAGTTAATAAAAAAGAAACTACAGACTGGCGTAAGAATTTTGATCGCAATGAGAAATCTCCTTTCGGACTGTTTGTTTTTAGTAATGAAGCTAACCATCTTTTTAAAGGTAATCTGAAGAAAGTAGAGCAGGTTCCCTACGAATATTACAATCATTACAAAAAAGGGCCTCACAATATTATCGTTATTCAAAATAATCTTGATCAGCAATCCTGGAAAAAAATTCTGGATCAGGTGGCAAAAGGCTCTGATGCTATGCTGATGGTCAGTGCAATACCTCAAAAGATTTCAGACACCATTGGATACTATGATTCCGAAATATCTTTTGAAGAGGAAAATGTGTTGAAGCTTACGGATAAAAAATATCAGAATGATTTTATTAAATTAGATAAATTTCCTTCCGGCAGAGGATTCTCATTTATCAGGCCGGGAGTAACCATATTGGGTAAAACGGTAGAAAAAAAGAATACTGACCAGGCGAACTTTATTAAAATACAATTTGGAAAAGGTAACATATATGCTCATAGTGAACCTCTTTTTCTTACCAATTATTACCTTCTGAAGCCGGGAAATGTAAAATATACTCAGGATGTTTTCTCCTATCTTCCGGATAGAGAAACACTCTGGTTTGTTGAAAATAATGCCAAAGAGTCCCGTTTCTTTATGAGATTTATCTTAAACAATCCGGCATTGAAATATGCCTGGTGGGTCTTTCTCGGAGGGTTGCTACTGTTTATTTTCTTTAATGCAAAAAGAAAACAGCGAATAGTTCCTATCATAGAACCATTACGAAATACCTCGGTGGATTTTGTGAAAAGCATTGGAAATCTGTATCTTCAGGAAGGAGATTTTCATGATATGATGGCGAAAAAAGCTCAATATTTTCTCAATAAAGTAAGAATAGATCTCCTGATTGATACACAGGATTTAGATACCGATTTTGCGAAGAAATTACAGCTCAAAACGGGAAAACCTGCCGAAATGATTAACGAGGCTATACACCTTATTAAAAGAGCACAGGATCCTTATGCAAGTGTAATGAAAGAAGATTTAGCAAGAATTAATAAACTCCTTGATGAGATCTTAAAGTAAAAGAGTCCCAACGGGACGGTTTATAGCAAGATGGGACAAAGTCCTATCAGATACCAATCAGTAAGATAACTAATATGAGTCCCAATGGGACAACTTAACCAAGATAGAACCAAGTCCTATCAACAAAAAATAGAAATTATGGAAAACCCTGAAAACCCAAACATAGAAAACGAAAGCGCTATCAACCTGAATAAACAGGAAGAGCAGTTCCAGTCGAGAATTGATATGATTGAACTTCGTGCCAGCTTAGATAAAGTAAAATCAGAAATAGCAAAAGTAATTGTTGGACAGGAAAATATGATTGAGCACCTTTTGGCGGCATTGCTTTCAAATGGTCACGTTTTGATAGAAGGAGTGCCCGGAGTTGCAAAAACGATTACTGCAAAATTATTGGCAAAAACAATTGACGTTGGTTTTAGCAGAATTCAGTTTACGCCGGATCTGATGCCTTCGGATATTTTGGGAACTTCAGTATTCAGTATGAAGAACTCCGAATTTGAATTTAAAAAGGGACCCATTTTCTCCAACTTTATCCTGATTGATGAGATCAACAGATCACCGGCAAAAACTCAGGCTGCATTATTTGAGGTGATGGAAGAAAGGCAGATCACGATGGATGGCATCCGTTACATTATGGAAGAACCATTTTTAGTGGTGGCTACTCAGAACCCTATTGAACATGAAGGAACATACAGACTTCCTGAGGCCCAGTTAGATCGTTTCTTGTTTAAAATTAATGTTGGATATCCTAACCTTGAACAGGAGATTGCGATCATCAAAAACCAGCACGAAAGCAAAAAAGAGGATAAAACAGAAGGCGTAAACCATGTGATCTCTGCAGAGCAATTGAAAAATTACCAGCATCTGGTAAAAGAAGTTATTGTAGAAGCTCAGTTGATGGAATATATTGCAAAGATTATTATTAATACCAGAGAAAACCAGTTCTTATATCTTGGAGCTTCACCAAGGGCTTCACTGGCTCTCCTTACCGCCTCAAAAGCTTTTGCTGCATTGAGAGGAAGAGATTTTGTAACGCCGGAAGATATTAAAGAAGCCAGTTACGCTGTTTTAAGACACAGGGTGATTGTTTCGCCGGAAAGAGAAATGGAAGGGCTTACAGCAGATGAAATTATCCGCCAGATTTTAGAAGGAATAGAGATTCCAAGATAGGTAGTGGAGATAAGGCTCTAACTAAAACCTATAACATGCAACGTAAATAATGAAAAACCTATACATCAATACCCGTTTTTTCTTTACGCTCATTGGAGTGGGAATTCTGTATGTCCTTGCATTTTTTTTCCCGGTTCTGATGTGGGGAGCACATATCGTTCTGTTGATATGCTTCCTGACAGCTATGGTTGATTATTTGTTACTGTTTAATCAGAAAAATGCATTGCAAGCGCAAAGAATATTACCGGAAAAACTTTCGAACGGAGATGAAAATTTTGTAAAAATTGATATTAAAAACAATTACAGTTTTAAAATTACAACCAAAATTATTGATGAAATCCCGTTTCAATTTCAAAAAAGAGATTTTTTAATAGAAAAAAGTATTGAGAGTGGTTCAAACACCTATTTTCAATACAGTCTGGATCCTAAGGAAAGAGGAGAATATCATTTTGGAAGTTTACAGGTGTACGCATCATCACCGTTAGGTTTCGTATCAAAACGATTCAGTTTTCAGAAAGATGCCATGTTACCTTCATATCCTTCTTTTATTCACCTGAGAAAATACGAATTGATGGCTCTTCAAAGTGAATTTTTACTGGGAGGAATTAAAAAAGTCAGAAAATTGGGACATACGATGGAATTTGAACAAATCAAAGACTATGTACCCGGTGATGATATCAGAACGATCAACTGGAAAGCCACCTCCAAAACAAATCGGCTGATGGTTAACCAATTTCAGGATGAAAAATCACAACGTATCTTTATGTTGATTGATAAAGGAAGAACCATGAAAATGCCTTTCAATGGATTGAGTTTGCTCGATTATTCCATTAACGCTACCATGGCACTTTCTCATATTATTTTACGAAAAGGAGACAGAGCCGGAATGATGACCTTCTCCAAGAAAACAGAGAATAAAATTGCAGCCGATAACAAATCCGGACAATTAAAAAAGATCTCTGAAGCGTTATATAATATTAAAACCGATTTCTTTGAAAGTGACTTTAACCGCCTTTATCAGGATGTAAAATATTCCATCAACCAAAGAAGTTTAATTTTACTGTTTACCAACTTTGAAACATTGGACGGGCTTAACCGTCAGCTAAAATACCTGCGTGGAATCGCAAAGAACCATTTATTGGTGGTTGTCTTTTTTAAAAATTCAGAGTTGCAGACCCTTGTCAATAAGAATCCTGAAAACATGCAGGAAATCTATGATGAGATTGTTGCAGAGAAATTTGAATTTGAAAAGAAACTGATCATTCAGGAACTTCGTAAATACGGAATTTATACGGTATATACCCTTCCCGAAAATTTGAATATTGATGTTATCAATAAATATTTAGAGATTAAAGCGAGAGGAATATTATAATTTTGTAACAAGCAATAAGCAATAAGCAATAAGCAATGAAAATTACACTTAACA
The DNA here is from genome assembly GCA_029449295.1 of Zea luxurians. Classification (NCBI taxonomy): domain Eukaryota; kingdom Viridiplantae; phylum Streptophyta; class Magnoliopsida; order Poales; family Poaceae; genus Zea; species Zea luxurians. Next base: position 32,762 of record JAOPSE010000720.1, read on the forward strand.
GAATAAACGACGACTTTTTATTTGAATGCACCAATTCTCAGGGAAATTCTATCCTTTTGGATAATACTTCCCAGCCGGGAGCAAAAGGAGTTTCTCCGATGGAAAGCGTTTTAATGGCAGTAGCTGGTTGTAGCGGAATCGATGTTGTTTCAATTTTAAAAAAGCAACGTCAGGAAATTACAGGGTTCCAGGCTGAAGTAGAAGGGGAGAGAATTCCTGTAGATGATGCAAAACCTTTTAAATCGATTAATGTAAAATTCCTTTTAGAAGGAGATATTGATCCGAAGAAAGCTCAGAAAGCTGCACAATTATCTTTTGAAAAATATTGTTCAGTATCCAAAACATTAGAACCTAACGTAGAAATTGGATACGAGGTTTGGGTAAATGGAGAAAAAATTTAATCCCAGATTGATAACTAAAAAAAACCGGAACTGCATGTTCCGGTTTTTATATCGTTTTACCAATTGCTCATTATTGTTTTATAACGTCAGTCTTGGTTTTATCAATTTTGCAACCGTAGCCGTCCATCCCGTTTGGTGAGAAGCTCCTACACCTCGTCCGTTATCCCCGTGAAAGTATTCAAAGAAGGTAATATAATCCTTGAAATGCTCATCATAATTAAACTTAGGATTTCCTCCGTTAAAGGCACGTTTTCCATGTTCATCCTTTAAGAATATTGAACAAAGCCTTTTACTGATATTCTGGGCTACCTCGTCAAGATTCCTTTTATCACCGCTTCCTGTGGGAAGTTCTACTTTAAGGCTATTTCCATAATAATAATGAAAACGTTGTAAGCTTTCTACAATAAGAAAATTGATAGGAAACCAGATAGGGCCACGCCAGTTGCTGTTTCCGCCAAACATCCGGCTGTCACTTTCGGCAGGCGTATAATACACCATATTTTCTTTACCATGAACAGAGAATACAAACGGGTTCTCTTCATAGACCTTAGACATGGCGCGGATTCCGTAAGAACTTAAAAACTCTTTTTCATCAAGCATCCTTGATAAAACCTTGGTCAATCGGTTTTTACGAAGAATACTCATCAGATGCTTCCTGCCTTGCCCTTCCTCGTCCCAGTGAGAAACCAGCTTTGTAAGTTCAGGTTTATTTTTTAAGATCCATTCCATTCGGGCTTGAAAATTCGGCATCTTCTCCAATAGTCTGTGGTCTACAATTTCTACGGCAAATAAGGGGATTAATCCTACAATACTTCTTAACCTTAAAGAAACGCTGTCTCCATTCCCAAGCTGCAGGACGTCATAGAAAAATCCATCTTCCTCATTCCACAGACCTTTCGTTCCTTCACCCAGATTTTCCATAGCTTCAGCGATATAAAGGTAGTGTTCAAAAAATTTTATTGCCATATCTTCATACACCTGATAATATTGAGCCAGTTCCATAGCGATTCGCATCATATTCAGTGCGTACATGGCCATCCAGCTTGTACCATCTGCCTGTTCCAGATGCTGGCCGTCTTTTAAAACCATATTTCGGTCAAAAGCTCCGATATTATCCAGCCCAAGGAAACCTCCTCCGAAAATATTTTTACCGTTTTTATCCTTTCGGTTCACCCACCATGTAAAATTCAGGAGAAGCTTCTGGAAAACTTTCTCAAGGAATAAAAGGTCAGGTTTGCCATTATTTTTTTCATCAATTTTAAAGACACGGAAGCAGGACCATGCATGTACAGGCGGGTTTACGTCACTCATATTCCATTCATAAGCAGGAAGCTGGCCGTTTGGATGCATATACCACTCTTTGGTTAATAGCAACAACTGTCCTTTCGCAAATTCTGCATCAATAATGGAAAGAGGGACACAGTGGAAAGCAAGATCCCAAGTCGCATACCATGGATACTCCCATTTATCCGGCATCGAAATAATGTCTTTATTGTGAAGATGGTTCCACTCTGTATTTCGTACATACTCATTGAAATTCCTTGGAGCTTCAAAATTCGGATCACCCTTCAGCCATTTTCCGATATTATAATGATAAAACTGCTTGTTCCAAAGAAGTCCCGCAAATGCCTGTCTTTGAACATTTTTTTCATCATCGTTGATTGGATCGTTTTGAACTTCTCTGTAAAACTCTTCGGTTTCTGCAATTCTTGTATTGAAGATATCATCAAACTGGGCAAATGGTTCGTCTGTTTCATTCGGACACAATCTGAATTCAAAAACTTTCGATTGCCCGGCGCCAATCATTTCATCAATAAGAAAAGCACCTTTCGTTCCTGTTTTTTCAGGATTGATGGTATCTGTCCCACGATGGATGATAAAATCATTAATTCCGTCCTTAAAGTAATTATTTTCTGTATGTGGAACTCCGTAGAGCTTTGTGGCATTGGTCTCATTATCACAGAATACACTTTGAACATCCGTATTTCTCGAATACAGTTTTTTGATGGAAATACTGTCATGGGCGATATTAATACATCCGTTTTGAGAGGCATTCAATTGTCCTTTATAAGTATTGTAACCCCATTTCCAGTTATTTCTGAACCACGCTGTGGGAATCACAACAATAGGAGCTTCGTGCTGGCTTCTGTTGCAGATCGTTACCCTGGCCAGAATATCATTATGGTCAACCTTACAGTATTCAATGAAAATATCAAAATATTCATCATGATCAAAGATTCCGGTATCGAAAAGCTCATATTCAGGTTCCTGCTTGCTGCGTCTTCCGTTTTCATTCACCAGATCATCATAAGGAAAAGCATTAATGGGATATTTATACACCATTTTCATATAACTGTGTGTAGGTGTATTATCAAGGTAATAAAAAATTTCCTTGATATCTTCTCCATGATTTCCCTGAGGATTGCTCAACCCAAAGAAGCGCTCCTTTACAATTTTATCTTTCTTATTCCAAAATGAAAAAGCAAAGCAGAAAAGCTGTTTTACGTCTGAAATCCCGGCAATACCTTCTTCACCCCAACGGTAAGCATAGCTCTCCGCATTATTATGATTGGTATAGTTCCAGGCATTTCCGTTCGGACTATAGTCCTCGCGTACATTTCCCCATTGCCGGTTGCTTACATAAGGTCCCCAGTTTTTCCATTTGGTATCTTGTAATCTTTCTTTTTCGGCGATCATATATCATCATTTTTCCTTACGAAGTTAGTTTTTTTGAAAAGTAATTCCAATTTTTTTCATCTGAATAATTATTAATATACTCTTGAAACACTTGTATTTAAACCGATTTTTAAATATTAAATTAATTTTTTTTTGATTTTAAAAGAAAAGAACTACCTTTGCACCATTCGTTCATTCAAATATTGAAAATGTTATCAAGAAAGGTTGAGGGATTAGACCCTATGAAACCTTAGCAACCCTTTGCGCAAGCAAAGAAGGTGCTACGTTCTACCAAAATTATTTTGGACAGATAACTTACTGAAGTTCTTTTCAGCCATTTCCTGTGGCATTTTCAATTGTATTAAAATAATAGAATTGAAAACAGAACTAAACTATATTAATCTTACGTATCAAACCAATTCCAGGAAGGAATATCATATCCCGTTGAGCTATCAGCTGTTCGGGCAGGAGCTGTTTACAGCACCCATTATTGTCATCAACCATGCCTTAACTGGAAACTCAGATGTTTCGGGAGAAAAAGGATGGTGGAAACAACTGATTGGGGAAAATCAGGTGATTGATACGAAAAAATACACAGTTCTGTGTTTCAATATTCCCGGAAACGGTTACGATCACTTTTTAATTGACAACTATGAAGACTTTACTCCTTCAGATATTGCTAATCTATTTCTGAAAGGGCTTGAAGCTTTACATATCAAAAACGTATACGCCATTATCGGAGGCTCACTCGGAGGAGGAATTGCCTGGGAAATGCTGGCTAAGCAACCTGCATTGGCAGAAATTTTTATCCCAATAGCCTGTGATCACAGAACCCATGACTGGCTTCATGCACAATGTCTGGTTCAGAAATTTCTATTGAACTCTGAAGATGATCCATTGCAAAAAGCAAGAATTCATGCCATGCTGTGTTACAGAACTCCGCAGTCACTCAATGACAGATTTCAAAATACATACAATCAGGAAAAGCAACGACTGGAATCAGAAGACTGGCTGCTTTATCATGGAAATGCCTTAAACGATAGATTTAGTTTAAAAGCATACAGGCTGATGAATCATCTGCTGATGAACATTAACACAGAAGAATCTGCTCTGGAGAACATACAGGCACGAATGCACATGATCTCCGTTGATACAGATTTATTCTTTCCCGCTTCTGAAATCCGAATGTGTTTTGAAAGCTTGCAGAAAAAAAAGGATAATGTTTCTTATCACGAGATCCAATCTATACACGGGCATGATGCCTTCCTAATGGAATATCAACAATTAAATAATATCATAAAAAACATTTTATAGAGAAATGAAAAATGCTAACGAAATAAAATTTTTTAAGAACAGATCAATCATCAAATTTGAAGGAGAAGATTTTTTAGGAGAAATCGGAATTGACGGAAGAATTTTTAAAGCGCTCACTTTAGCGCGTATCAGTGTAGGAGTAATCTCCCAGCAAGCTATAGAAAACGGAATCTCTATTTTGGTTCACGAAAATGATGCAGAAAAAGCGGTAGCTTGCCTTATTGATGAATTTGAACCGGAAAGAAAATCAGGAAAAGTATCCCAGATATATAGTATCAATAATGTTTCTGTTATCGGATTTGTAGCAGAAGATTTCAATAAAGTATTTGCCGAACTGGCAAGAAACAATGTTTTCCCATTGCTGTTGAATCAGGTAGCTGGTGAAAACAGAGTGAACATCGTCGTGACTTCATCTCAGGATGAAAAAACAAAAAATATTATTGAATCCGAAATTTTCAAAAAACCTAAAACCGTTCATCTGGCAATTATCGGTCATGGAAATGTTGGGAAAACATTAATACAGCAGGTCCTTGAGTCGTCAGAAGAAATTAAAAGACGAAAAAAAATAGACCTTAAAGTAGTTGCTGTCGCCAATTCAAAGAAAATAGCTTTCAACAAAAAAGGATTTGATGCCCATTGGAGCGATGAGGTTTTAACCGCAGAACATCCGTCAAATGTTCAGGAACTGATTAACTTTTCAAATGAAAATCAATTAGAAAACCTGATTGTTGTCGATAATACCGCAAGCAAAGACTTTGTGAAGAATTATCATGCATTGGCTGAAAACGGATTCGACTTAGTGTCTTCCAACAAGATTTTCAACACATTACCTATTGAAGAATACCGTAAACTAAGATATACGTTGAGTAAAAACAACAGACGTTATCTGTATGAAACCAATGTAGGAGCAGGGTTGCCATTAATTGACACCATCAAATTATTACACCTTTCAGGAGAAAATATCACAAGAATCAAAGGCGTATTCTCCGGAACATTAAGCTATGTGTTCAACAACTTTTCTCTAAGAGACGATAAATTTTCAACCATCATTAACGAAGCTCTTGAAAAAGGATACACAGAACCGGATCCAAGAGAAGACCTTTCAGGAAATGACGTAGCTAGAAAATTATTGATTTTGGCAAGAGAACTGGATCTGATCAATGAATTTGATGATATCAAGATTCAGAATCTGGTTCCGGAAAGTTTATTGGCTGTTTCAAAATCAGAATTCCTTTCCAGACTTGAAGAATTAGACGAAGAATATCAAAAAATCAAAGAAAGCCAGGAGCCAGGTCACGTGTTGAGATACGTTGGAGATTTACATGGAGATTTACAGAAAGACAAGGGAGAATTAGATGTAAAACTGATCTCTGTTCCCGCTACTTCCGCATTAGGTCAGTTAAAAGGTTCAGACTCAATCTTTGAAATCTATACAGAAAGCTACGGCGAAAACCCGATTGTTATCATGGGAGCCGGAGCCGGAGCTCAGGTAACCGCAAGAGGAGTATTTGGTGATATCTTAAGAGTAAGTGAAACAAAATAAAATCAATGTAACAATCTAATAATGTAACAGTTTACCAATCGCTATCATTGTCATTCTGAGCAAAGCGAAGAATCTCATGGTTACACTGTTAGATAGATAGACAAATTAAAACTATATGGAAAATTTCGAAACATCAGCAATAAGAACCCAGACTGAAAGATCTCAGTTTGATGAGCACTCTACACCATTATACCTTACGTCCAGTTTTATTTTTCAGGACGCTGAGGATATGAGAGCTAGCTTTGCCGAAGAGAAGCCTAAAAACCTGTACAGCCGATTCTCAAACCCGAACGTAACTGAATTTACAGAAAAGATCGCAAAAATGGAAGGAGCAGAAGCCGGATATGCATTTGCAACGGGAATGGCTGCCATCTACTCAACCTTCGCAGCTTTATTAAGTGCAGGAGATCATATTGTAAGCTGCCAATCAGTTTTTGGTTCTACCCATACTTTGTTTACCAAATATTTCCCGAAATGGAATATTGAAACCACTTACTTCAAAGCCGAAGATGCAGAGAATGTAGAACAATATATCAAACCCAATACGAAGATCTTATACCTTGAAACTCCCACCAATCCTGCAATTGAAATCCTGGATCTTGAGTTTTTCGGACAGATTGCGAAAAAATATAACCTGATTTTTATTGTAGATAACTGTTTTGCAACACCTTATCTGCAACAACCCATCAAATATGGTGCAGATGTTGTTGTACATTCTGCAACGAAGCTGATTGACGGACAGGGAAGAGTACTGGGAGGGATTGCAGTAGGAAGAGAAGACCTGATCAGAGAAATCTATCTTTTCGCAAGAAATACAGGACCTGCATTATCTCCTTTCAATGCCTGGGTGTTGTCAAAAAGTCTGGAAACTTTAGCCATCCGTGTTGAAAAACATTGTGAAAATGCACTGAAGGTAGCAGAGTTTCTGGAAAACCATCCTAACGTGGAACTGGTAAAATATCCATTCCTGAAATCCCATCCAAGCTATGAAGTTGCTAAAAAACAGATGAAGCTGGGAGGAAATATTGTAGCTTTTGAAATTAAAGGAGGCATCGAAGGCGGAAGAAGCTTTTTAGATAAGATACAAATGTGCTCCCTTTCTGCCAACTTAGGTGATACAAGAACGATCGTAACCCATCCTGCATCAACGACCCATTCAAAACTGTCGGATGAAGAAAGAAACGAAGTAGGGATTACAGCAGGTCTGGTACGTTGTTCAGTAGGTCTTGAAAATGTAGACGATATCATTGCAGACTTAAAACAAGCCTTAGATTAATCCCCCAAGCCCCCAAGGGGCGATTTACCTCAAGATAGAACGAAGTCCTATCAGCTTCACATCCTCATCAATATAAGAGCTATGACAAATATAGAATCACTAAACAAAGCCCTCAAAGAACGCATCCTCGTCCTGGACGGTGCAATGGGAACCATGCTTCAGCGCTATAAGTTTGAAGAAGAAGATTACCGTGGAGAACGTTTCAAAGACTGGGAACATCCGGTAAAAGGAAACAATGATTTACTTTCCCTTACCCAACCTCACGCGATAGAGGAAGTTCATAAGAAGTACCTGGAAGCAGGTGCTGACATCATAGAAACCAATACTTTTTCAGGAACTACGATTGCAATGGCCGATTATCACATGGAAGAATTGGTCTATGAGTTAAACTATGAGTCTGCAAAAATTGCCAGAAAAGCCTGTGACGAGTATACTGCCAAAAATCCTGATAAACCGAGATTCGTAGCAGGATCCATCGGTCCTACCAATAGAACGGCAAGTTTAAGTCCGGATGTAAACGACCCGGGATACAGAGCCATTACTTTTGAAGAATTAAGAGTGGCCTATAAGCAACAGTGTGAAGCTTTGCTGGACGGAGGCTCAGATATACTTCTGGTAGAAACCATCTTTGATACATTAAATGCTAAAGCAGCTTTGTTCGCAATTGATGAACTTCAGGATGAAAGAGGAATTAAAATCCCAATTATGGTGTCAGGAACCATTACCGATGCATCCGGAAGAACATTGAGTGGCCAAACGGCCGAAGCATTCCTGATCTCAGTTTCCCACCTGAACCTATTAAGTGTTGGATTCAACTGTGCATTGGGAGCAGATCAGCTGACCCCTTACCTTGAAACATTGGCTCACAATTCAGAGTTCTACGTTTCAGCGTATCCGAATGCAGGTTTACCCAATGCTTTCGGGAAATATGACGAGACTCCCGAAGATATGGCCAGACAGATCAAAGAGTATGTAGAAAAAGGATTGATCAATATTATCGGAGGATGTTGCGGAACAACACCGGAACATATCAAAGCAATTGCTGATCTGGTAGAAAAGTATCAACCAAGAAAATTGAAGGAATTTGTATGATTTGATAGATTTTTTTAATTAAAATCAAGAATGTGGGCTGGCTTATAAATATTAACTTTAAATAAACCACAAAATTTAATGTAATGGAAAAGCCAAGTTACCTTAAAGATTCAGACGATGCTAAACTGTTTAATGAATTACGAAAGAAAGTGAACCAGCGTGTAGAAGCCATTCCTGAGAACAGGGACATTTACATTCAGATCAAGGCGGTTATCCTGCCATTGATCTATGTGGGTTTATATCTTTTAGCACTTTTTAATGCGGAGAAACATTGGGTTTACATAATAAGCTTTGTTTGTATGGGAATTTTCCTGGTATTGATTTATCTGAATTTAATTCATGAAGCAGCCCACAATAACATCTACAAAAGCAAAAAACTTAACTGGATCGTCTTACACATTTTTGATTTTATAGGAGCCAATTCCTATATCTGGAAAAAAAGGCACATCGCAAGTCATCATGCCTATCCTAATGTGGATGGATGGGATACAGATATTGAGCAAAGTGGTTTACTGTTAATTGTGCCATGGATTAAGGCAAAAGGAATTCAGAAGTATCAGCATAAGTTTTTCTTTTTAGTATATCCTTTGTATTTGTTCAACTGGATGTTTATAAGAGACTTTAGAGACTTCTTTGACAAGGAAAGAGTGATTTTAAAAACCCAGGGAAGAATACCAGTCATAGAAAAAGTAAAAATGGTGAGTTATAAACTGTTCTACTTCTTTTATCAGATTGTAGTCCCTGTTGTGTTCTTTAAAGTATCAATAGGACTAGCTTTGGGAGCTTGGTTTTTGCAGGTGATTGTAGCAAGTATCTTTGCTTTGTTTGTTTTATTGCCTTTACATCCGCTACCGGATAATGCCTTTCCGAAATTAGATAATAAAAACGGACTTCCGTTTAGCTGGCTTCATCACCAGTTCGAAGTCACGAACGATTTAAAAGAAAATAACTGGTTAGTCAGAAATGTATTGGGAAATTTTAATTTTCATGTGGCCCATCACCTCTTTCCCAACTACAGTTATATGTATTACAATGAAATCACAGAGGAAATAGAAGAATTTGCCAGAGAGCATAACTTATCCTATAAAAGATTTCCCCTGATCACTGCTTTGAGTAAGCACAGAGATTTATTAAGGCAGAATGCAAATAATGCCTATTATATTTTAGAAGAATAAGATTAATGAAATATTTAAGATTATCAGGCCTCGAGCCTCTTATCATAACGCCGGAGAGTAATTTCATCAACGTAGGTGAAAGAACCAATGTGGCCGGTTCCAAGAAATTTTTAAGACTCATCAAAGAAGAAAAGTTCTCTGAAGCGTTGGATATTGCCCGCCATCAGGTGGAAGGAGGTGCGCAGATTCTCGATGTTAACTTTGATGACGGACTGATCGATGGTAAAGCATCGATGATCAAATTCCTGAACTTAATCGCTTCAGAACCGGATATTGCAAGAATCCCGATCATGGTGGATTCTTCCAAATGGGAAATCCTTGAAGCTGGTTTACAGGTGGCACAAGGTAAATGTGTGGTCAATTCTATCAGCTTAAAAGAAGGTGAACAAGAATTCATCAACCATGCAAAAGCCATTAAAAGATATGGAGCCGCAGTCATTGTCATGGCATTTGATGAGGTAGGGCAGGCAGATAGTTTTGAACGAAGAATTGAAATTTCAAAAAGATCTTATGACATTCTTGTCAACCAACTGGGCTTTCCGGCAGAAGATATCATTTTTGATTTGAATATTTTCCCCGTAGCTACGGGAATGGATGAGCACAGAAGAAATGCCATCGATTTTATTGAAGCAACACGCTGGGTAAGACAAAATCTCCCTTATGCCTCCGTAAGTGGGGGAGTGAGTAATGTTTCCTTTTCTTTCCGCGGAAATGATACCGTAAGAGAAGCTATGCACTCTGTTTTCCTTTATCACGCAATTCAGGCCGGTATGAATATCGGAATTGTAAACCCTGCTATGCTTGAGGTGTACGACGAAATCAACAAAGAATTGCTGGAGCTGGTAGAAGATGTGATTCTCGACAGAAGAGAAGACGCTACAGAAAGACTTCTTGATTATTCCGAAAAACATAAATCGGTAAAGAAAGAAAAAACCGAAGACCTTGAATGGAGAAATAATCCGTTGCAGGAAAGAATAACCTATGCCTTGGTAAAAGGTATTGACCGTTTTATAGAAGAAGATGTGGAAGAAGCGAGGCAACAGGCAGAAAAACCACTTCACGTTATTGAGGTAAATCTGATGACGGGAATGGGTGTCGTAGGTGACTTATTCGGGAGCGGGAAAATGTTCTTACCGCAGGTAGTTAAATCTGCAAGGGTAATGAAAAAAGCAGTAGCCTATCTACAACCTTTTATTGAAGCTGAAAAAGACGGATCAAGGCCGGCCAATGGAAAAATCTTAATGGCAACTGTAAAAGGAGACGTTCACGATATTGGAAAGAACATTGTAAGTGTGGTTTTAGGGTGTAACAACTACGAAATCGTTGACCTTGGAGTAATGGTTCCTGCAGAGAAAATTATTCAGACAGCCATTGCAGAAAAAGTAGATGTCATCGGGTTGAGCGGATTGATTACGCCAAGTTTGGATGAAATGGTGTACATCGCGTCAGAATTAGAAAGACAAAATTTAGATTTTCCCTTATTGATCGGAGGTGCTACTACTTCAAAAGCACATACCGCAGTAAAAATCGATTTAAAATATAAAAATGCTGTCGTTCACGTGAATGATGCTTCCAGAGCAGTCAACGTAGTAAGCTCATTATTGGGAGATCGTAATAAAGAATATGTCTCGGATCTGAAGAACGACTATTCCGATTTCAGAGAGAAATTCCTGAACAGACAGGTTGATAAAGATTATGTATCTATTGAAGAAGCAAGAGAAAACCGTTTTAAAATTGATTGGAAAAATGAAGAAATTTTCACACCGAATAATTTAGGTATAACCGTTGTTGAAAACCAGGATCTTCGGGAATTATTGCCTTTCATCGACTGGTCACCATTTTTCAGAAGCTGGGATTTACATGGGAAATACCCCAATATCCTGGAAGATGAGGTGGTAGGTGTGCAGGCAAAAGAGCTATTCAAAGATGCTCAGGTCATTTTGAAAAGAATTCTTGATGAGAAATTATTAACAGCAAAAGCCATCTTCGGAATCTTCAAAGCCAATTCCAATGAGACCGATGATATTTTGATTTTTGATGAAAATAATAAAGAGCAGGCAAAATTTTTGACCCTGAGACAGCAGGCACAAAGATCAAAAGGAAAAGATTATCTGGCTCTAAGTGATTTTATTGCCCCTCAAAGTTCCGGAAAAACTGATTATATGGGAGCATTTTGTGTTACCACAGGTTTTGGAACCGATGAACTGGCAGAAGAATATGAAAAAGCCAATGATGACTATAATGCGATCATGGTAAAAGCAATTGCAGATCGTTTTGCAGAAGCTTATGCAGAATTTTTACATAAAAAAGTAAGAACAGAATATTGGGGATATGCCAATCAGGAAAGCTTAAGCAATGAAGAATTGATTGCCGAAAAATACAAAGGAATACGTCCTGCACCAGGATATCCGGCTTGCCCTGATCACCTGGAAAAGAAAACCATCTGGGATCTTCTCAAAGTAGAAGAGAATACAGGTGTTTTCCTTACGGAGAGCCTGGCCATGTTCCCGACAGCATCCGTTTCAGGATATTATTTCGGAAGCCCGCATGCCAAATATTTTGGCTTAGGAAAAATTACAGAAGACCAGCTGAAAGACTATGCCGACAGAAGAAGTTGTAGCATTCAGGAAGCCAGAAAATGGTTGTCACCCAACTTAGCAGATTAAAATTAAACATGAAGATAACTGAACACATTAAAAATGCAAATGGAAAAACCTTATTTTCCTTAGAAGTTGTTCCGCCACAAAAGGGAATAGGTATTGAAGATCTCTATACAAACATTGATCCTTTAATGGAATTCAAACCTCCGTTCATTGATGTTACCACTTCAAGAGAAGAATATATCTATCTGGATAAAGGAAACGGTCTTATGGAGCGTAGAATTACCAGAATGCGTCCCGGAACATTGGGAATTTGTGCAGCGATTCAACATAAATATAATGTTGATACCGTTCCTCATTTACTTTGTGGTGGTTTTACCAAAGAAGAGACAGAATATCTTTTGGTGGATTGCATGTATTTGGGAATAGAAAACGTAATGGCTCTTAGAGGAGATGCAATGAAAGGTCACCAATACTTTGAACCCACACAAGGAGGTCACGCCAGTGCTATGGATCTTGTGAATCAAATTAATGACCTGGGAAGAGGGAAGTATCTGCACAATGAAGACCAGGTCTGTGATGAGTTGAATAAATTTTGCATCGGTGTTGCCGGTTATCCCGAAAAACACATGGAAGCACCTTCCATGAATTATGATTTAAAATGGCTGAAACAAAAAGTAGATGCCGGAGCAGATTATATTGTTACCCAGATGTTTTTTGATAACAAAAAATATATTGAATTTGTACAAAAAGCCAGAGAAATGGGAATTACAGTTCCCATCATTCCGGGAATCAAGCCTATTGCTACCAAGAGACACTTAAAACTGCTTCCACAGGTCTTTAAAATTGATCTGCCGGAAGAACTCATCAATGAAGTGGAAAATGCCAAAAATAACGAAGCTGTGAAACAAATCGGGATAGAGTGGTCGATTGCACAATGCAAAGAACTACTGGATTTCGGAGTTCCTGTTCTTCATTTCTATTCCATGGGAAAAAGCGATAATATTAAAAAAGTAGCCGGTGAGCTATTCTAATATCAGTACTAAATGAAGGAACCCTGCTATCTTGTAGCAGGGTTTTATTTTGTATCAAAAAATACAGATTGAATCTATGATTTACCGTTTAGGAAACTAACCAGTTTTATAAGATCATCCTGTTTATTGAACTTAATTTTATTCGACTTGAAAAAACCTTCGAGTTGTTCCTTTTTTCCTGGAAGTCCATCCATAAATTCTTTTGAATTTTTAGGATTTTTGATAAACCCATCCGGAGTCTTGATATAAAAAATAGGGTTCAGATTTTTGAATGAAGGAGGAGTATTGTTTGAATACGCATTATCTGCTTTCTCACCATTTATAAAAGTCGTTTTGATCTTTTTATACAGTCCATATTCTCCCGTTACAATTTCAAAAAAATATCCGGAAAGATCATCACCAGTATCCAGTCGTACTAAGGTATCCTTACTATCTAAAAAAGTCATTTTGGGAAAAGTATCACTTTTGGGGAGCACATATACCTTATCGTCTTTTTTCTTAAATTCTATTTCATCAAGATACGTGTTATATCTTGCTGGAGCAGTTTCAGTAACACCCTGAAATCTTGTAGACGTAAAATCTTTGTTAAAATAAGGATCTCCTTGGATATCACTATATGCTATAGTTCTTGCTCCCGGAGCGCTGGGTTGGTTCATGTACATTTCACCTCTTTGATTCAATACCCCACCATTAACCGGCGAAAATGGATCCATAAGCCTGTTGGACAATATATTGTCACTATTAGGGATCTCATCCATACGAAGAATTTGAGCGTAGCTTGCAGCTGAAAACATCAGTATAGCTAAGAAAAACGTTTTTTTTCATATTATTAGAATTTTAGGGCAATTTACAAATAATACTAACGTAAAACTTTGAATTTATGCTAGAATTTCGTGAAAATAGAACATTATAAGAAAGGATGCCTTGAAAATTCCTTTTTTCTATCAAATAAATAACGGTAAGTGGCAAGTTTCCTGGTTACTGTGGTGTCAAGTGCTTCTGCGATTTTAATCATTTTTGGATTAAAATCCCCAATCCATTGTAGTTCAGTAATTTTGAAATCAGTATGTTTTCTAAGGTGTTGAGTTCCTTCCCAGATCATGTAACCATCAATTCCCTTTTTCTGCCATTCCGGTACAATTCCAAAGACAAGACCAACCATTTTTTCATTCTTTTTAAATTGTTTGAGAAACAAAAAAGCAAGCTTCTCAAGAATTCCAAACTTTCCGTTGAGGTATTTAAACCATTGATTCAAATCCGGAAGATTGATCCACATAGCAATAGGTCTTTCATTTTCATAGACAAACCAGGAAATATGTTCATTGATAATAGGTTTCATGGTATTGAACATTTTCAGAACTTTCTTTTCATCCAACTGTTTACCTTCCCCATGAGACGCCCATGCCTTATTATAGACCTCGGTAAAATCTCTAGCAAACTTTTCCAGATTATTCTTTTTCATCGGTTGGGCGGAAATGGCGGGGTTTCTTTTATTTTTTTCATAAGCAATTTTGAACACCCGCGATACTTCTGCAAAAATGGGTCTGGTAAAACAAAGCTGTTCAAAGTAAACCTGAAATCCATAATTTTCAAAAAGTTCCCGGTAATAAGGTGGATTATAATTCATACCAAATAAAGGCTCAATGAAACCTTCAATCAAAAGTCCCCAGAACTTATCTCTTTCTCCAAAATTAATAGGACCGTCCATAGCTTCCATACCCCTTTTCTGCAGCCATCTTCTGCAGTGGTCAAAAATAAAATCAGCCGTTTCCTGATCATGAATACAATCAAAAAAACCAATTCCGCCGGTGGGCTGCTTCTGCTTATAGTGAATGTTGATAAATACAGCGACTTTGCCTACTGTTTTATCATGCTTTTTAAATAAGAACCTTTTGCATTCACCATCTTTGAAGAATTTGTTCTTTTTAGGATCAAAAATTTCTTCAATATGTTTATTTAAAGGTCGGATATAATTTTTGTCGTTTTGATACAATTGTACCGGAAATTCCAGAAATTCCTCTTTTTGTTTTTCTTTTTGTACTTCTTCGACAATAATCATAGGTTGTTTAATCTGAAAAGGTTATAAAAGTTAATATTTTTCATTTAATTTTAAAATAGATGATTAAATATTATCCGTATTTTTGCTGCAAATTAAATAAAAATGGTTGATTTTACCGATAACGACGATGATATTTTCACAGGAAAAGAACATACGCCAATAAGAGATGATGCTTTTGATAAATCGCCACAGGAAAAGATAGAGAAAATCACTGAGCTGTTTGGAGAAATTATGGAAACACTGGGACTGGATATGACAGACGATTCTTTAAAGGATTCCCCGAAACGTGTTGCCAAAATGTATGTCAATGAAATTTTTGGTGGACTTCTTCCGGAAAATAAACCGGGGATCTCTACATTTTCCAATAAATATAAATACCGCCAGATGTTGGTGGAGAAGGATATCACAGTTTATTCATTCTGTGAACATCACTTTTTGCCTATCATTGGAAGAGCACATGTTGCGTACATTTCAAACGGAGAAGTGATAGGTCTTTCAAAAATTAACAGAATCGTGGATTATTACGCAAAAAGACCACAGGTTCAGGAGAGATTGACGATGCAGATCGTGGAAGCGTTGAAAGAAGCTTTAGGGACAAAAAATGTAGCATGCATCATCGATGCAAAACATCTTTGTGTCAACTGTAGAGGAATTAAAGATACGGCAAGTTCTACCATTACCGCAGAACTAAGTGGTATATTCAGAACAAATCCTATCACAAGACAGGAATTCTTACACTACGTGGGAAGCCATGCAAAGCTAGATTAATCCATGAATTACCAGATACTCAAAAACATAATAGATACAGAACTTCAGAGATTCCAGACAATTTCTGAAGAAGAATGGACTTACAAAGCAACACCGGAAAAATGGTCCAAAAAAGAAATTATCGGCCATCTTTGTGACAGTGCTTTTACAAATATCCGTAGATTTGTAGTCACACAGTACAAAGAGAACGAGAATATTGTATATGATCAGAATGCCTGGGTAAAAGCTCAGAACTATCAGAATGTTCCCACGGCTGATTTAATTAATCTTTGGAAAGCTTTGAACTACCAGGTTGTTTATATTGTAGAAAATATTCCTGATGAAGCGTTGCAAAGAACTTGTGACACCACCAAAACGGAACCTCAAAGGTTTACATTGGAATTTATTATCAATGATTATGTAGATCATCTTCAGCATCATTTAAAATCAATTTAAACATATAGAAAATAAAATAAATGAGACAGCATCATTTGATGCTGTTTGCTTATGAATAGGAAACTAATAAATATGAAAAGACTTTTTAAATACTTTTGGGCTATTGTCTGTTTTACTTTGTTTATAGCTTGTAATAATGATAATGATGATGTGAAGCCGGAAGCAGAGAGTGAAAAGACTGAGCAATCTGGAAAACTTATTACAAGATATTTTGTGCCTGGAAAGTATAATGAATATTGGAAATATGACAACGACCAAAAATTAGTTGAAATTAAAAATGGTAAAGTTACCACCACATTCACTTATGATGAAAAGAATAGAGTGGTCAGTGCTAAACGCTTTACTGATACTATCCATATATCACAGACCTATCAATTTGAATATGCTCCGGGAGAGGTGGTAATGACATATAAAAGCGGCCTTAAAGTTAAATATATTTTGAATAGCGAGGGACAACCAATTAAAAAATTCATAAAAGTCGGAAGCCATGATTTTACGTTTGATTGTGAATTTATATATCAAAATGGTAATATGGTGAGAATTGAAAGAGATGGTGAAACCACTGAATTTTCATACGATAATAATAAAAATGTTCTATCAGACTATCCACTTGGTGTTAAGCTCATTGCATTTGAAAAATATATGAATGGCTTAGCTGCTACTAGCAAAAATAATATTGTTTTCAGAGCTGCATATGCTCACAGTATTCTTTTGTTTGATGAATCCTACAATTTAACTTATAATAAGAATGGATATCTTACAAAAATTCAGAACATGTTTGAGTATCATACTTTTACTTATTAGATGAAACCCCCAAAATGAATAACACTTCTAAATAGTAATTAAATAATTAATAACTAAAACATGAAATATATATATAAATGTTTTCTCATTTCTATTTGCGTTTTCTTATTTGTAAGTTGTAATAACGACAATTCAAATGAAGAAACAGTGAAATACATAAAAACGTATACCCTTTCTAATCTGTCAGGAATACAAAAAAGTGAAGTCTGGAATTATAACAATAAAAAACAGGTTGTCGAGATTGTAAGATCTAATAATGTTAAAACTAACTATAACTATGATAATAAGGGAAGACTTATAAGTGCATATACCTATTTAATATCTCAGCCGGATATTGTGATTGGGTCATACGAGCTTGAATATGAGGATCATCTAATAAGAATCACTAAAATTACTAGGGATGAATTTAATAATGAGAAATCTTCTGTGGATGAATATGTATTAGATAACACCAACAGACCGATTAAGAGAACATATTATTCAAATGGGGGAACAGAAATCATATATACATATGAAGATGGTAATATAGTAAAAGTTGAAGGTCCAGTGGATTTTACTACATATAAACATGATAATAAAAAGAATGTCTTATATCATTATCCTATAGGATTTAGACTTATTATGTCAGACGGATTAAACATGATAAATAATAACAATATTATATATAAGAAGAGTTTTTACGAACTCCCTTTTTCATTAAGCTACGATAGTGATGGATATCTGGTGCAAATTTACAATCAGGAATTTACTCAAAAGTTTACATACTAACAAAATTTTTCACTAGTTTTGATAAACCTATTTAGGTATTTCAAATACATGGATTATATATTGGGCAGATCTGAAATTTACTGTTAAATTTGCAAAATGATAAAATTTAGAAAAGTTTCGAATAAGATTTTTTTAGCAACAATAATTTGTTGTAGTAGAATTATTTTGACTAATTTTTAAATCTTAAACTATAGAATCTTTTAACTTAAAAAAATGCAATTAAAAATATATAACTCGCTTACATCAGAAAAAGAAATATTCAAACCTATTTTAGAAGGAAACGTAGGAATGTACGTCTGCGGTCCGACAGTGTATAGCAATGTACACTTGGGAAATGTGAGAACTTTCCTTTCTTTTGACTTTATCTACCGTACCCTGATGCATTTGGGCTACAAAGTAAGATATGTAAGAAATATTACAGATGCAGGTCACCTTACCGATGACGGAGATGTAAATAACGACAGATTCGTTAAGCAAACCCGTCTTGAAAAGTTAGAACCAATGGAAATTGTGCAAAAATACACAGTAGACTTCCATAAGGTTCTGGACATGTTCAATCTGCTTCCTCCCAATATCGAACCTACAGCAACCGGTCACATTGTAGAACAGATTGAGCTTACTCAAAAATTAATAGATACAGGTTTCGCGTACGAAAGCAACGGTTCCGTATACTTCGATGTATTGGAATACAATAAAAGAGGCTTGAACTATGGCGAGCTCTCAAAACGTAATATAGAAGAGCTTTTTGCCAATACCCGTGATCTTGACGGACAAGGAGAAAAGAAAAACCCGCAGGATTTTGCTCTTTGGAAAAAAGCATCTCCCGCTCACATCATGAGGTGGAATTCGCCTTGGGGAGAAGGCTTCCCGGGATGGCACCTTGAATGTACTGCAATGAGCACGAAATATTTAGGTGAAACTTTTGATATTCATGGAGGTGGAATGGACTTGAAATTCCCTCACCACGAATGTGAAATTGCCCAAGGAAAAGCTTGCAATGGTGCTGCACCGGTACATTACTGGATGCATGCCAATATGCTGACGATGAATTCCCAGCGTATGAGTAAGTCTACCGGGAACTATATTCTTCCAATGCAGTTAGTAACAGGTGATAATGACTTCTTTGAAAAACCTTTCCATCCTTCAATTGTACGTTTCTGCTTCCTGCAGGCACATTACAGAAGTGTTTTAGACATTTCCAATGATGCCATGATTGCCAGCGAAAAAGGATTTATCAGATTGATGGAAGCTGTAAAAGTTTTGAACTCCATTACTCCTGACGATCAAAAACAATCTCAATTCAACCTTACAGAGTGGAAGAACAAATGTTATGATGCATTAACAGACGATTTCAACTCTCCAATCCTGATCGCTCACTTATTTGAAGCAGTAAAATATATATTTGCTTTAAATGATGGCAAAGACACGATCTCAACAGCAGATCTTGAAGATTTAAAATCAACATTGAATGCTTTTATCTTCGACGTGTTAGGATTACAGACGGTAGAAGAAAACAATAATGAAAAGCTTGATCAGACCTTAAAAGTATTGATCGAATTGAGAAATCAGGCCAGAAAATCCAAAAATTTCGATCTTTCAGACCAGATCAGAGATAAACTCCTTGCCGAAGGCATCGAATTAAAAGACGGAAGAGACGGAACATCATACGTTCTGAACTAGAAAATATAACTACGTTTATAACCATTCCGTAGGAATCCAATATACAGGAGTCTTACGGAATGTTTTTTTATAACACTCTAATTATATCTATAAGTAATATATCACCCACACTTTTCCCTTCATAATATTCTTCACCTCTTATTCTTTTAATCCTTAGCACTCTCATTCTCTCCAACCCTCGTTCTCTCCACCGTATTCAGGAGCTTTATCCCGCTATCCACTCATACTCCTCGCGCCAACACGCCCAACTCCAAAACCCTCGGACTCTCCAACTCCTGCTGCGGGGTAGCCGTTGCTATCGGGGCTAGGAGATGTGTAATAAGCAATGATTAATGAGTAATAGCAGAGCAGACCATCAACCAATATTTCCCTCATGAACACACAGCATTTCACAAGTTATTATACATATAATATATCCACAATATTTGCCATCCCTTAGAAATTCATCTAACGTATCCATCTTCTGATTCTCTTTATTATATAATTATATATGTATTATCCATCATCCTCTGTGTCCATCCGTGCCCTCTGTGGTTGGTACTCCATCAATAGGAGCGGGCTTTAGCCCGCTCAATAAATAATCGCCCCTCATCTGGCTTTAGCCGAAACTTAAAAACCTTCCCACACGGATCTGCGCACAGTTTGTCATCTTGCAGAGATCTTGCTCCGCTATTCTATATATATGTATATCTCTTTTTGCTGTCGAGATCCCTGCGGGATGACAAATAAGGTGTTGCACTAGGATACTGATGAAATAGTAAATCAAGAACACTTTTATCATCAGTATATTTATAATATATAGGTATAAATAAACAAGGCGATGTCCATTATATAGCCTCCAAAAGGCTTTTCACTCCTTTTCAAAAACAATTCCACTAATGTGGATAAGTGTAAATAAGTATTTAAATACAAATAAATCAGTGGGTTAAATTGGATATTTACCCACAATTGAAATGTCCGTGTGAATTTTATGTTAAATAAACTTGCGGGGTAATGTTGAAGTTTCTATCTTTGCCCCACTGAAAAACGAAAGAGATTCAGTAAGCGCAGAAGGGCTTTTAGATAAGCAAAAACGATATACTCTTAAAAAGAAACAGGCGAAAAAAAACTTTAAAACTTTTTGTAAAAAGAGTTGCGAGTTAAAAAAGAGTTTGTATCTTTGCAGTCCCAATTACAGGGAGCGCAGGAGTAGATAGATTGAGGGTTCGAGAAGGAGTTAAGGTTATCAAATAAACTTTAAAATTTTCTTCAAAACATTTGGTCAATTCAAAATAAAGTTTTACTTTTGCACTCGCAAATACGGAGCGACACTGACAGAAAGATTGCTTCGTTAAAAAGCGAAAGATATAAAGATCATTGACATACAATATAACAACCAAGTAAGGAAAAACTAAAGCGTTAAAAAACTTTGAGTGAGTCAGACAAACATACAATGGAGAGTTTGATCCTGGCTCAGGATGAACGCTAGCGGGAGGCCTAACACATGCAAGCCGAGCGGTAGAGATCTTTCGGGATCTTGAGAGCGGCGTACGGGTGCGGAACACGTGTGCAACCTGCCTTTATCTGGGGGATAGCCTTTCGAAAGGAAGATTAATACCCCATAATATACTGGATGGCATCATTCGGTATTGAAAACTCCGGTGGATAGAGATGGGCACGCGCAAGATTAGATAGTTGGTGAGGTAACGGCTCACCAAGTCTGCGATCTTTAGGGGGCCTGAGAGGGTGATCCCCCACACTGGTACTGAGACACGGACCAGACTCCTACGGGAGGCAGCAGTGAGGAATATTGGACAATGGGTGAGAGCCTGATCCAGCCATCCCGCGTGAAGGATGACGGCCCTATGGGTTGTAAACTTCTTTTGTATAGGGATAAACCTACTCTCGTGAGAGTAGCTGAAGGTACTATACGAATAAGCACCGGCTAACTCCGTGCCAGCAGCCGCGGTAATACGGAGGGTGCAAGCGTTATCCGGATTTATTGGGTTTAAAGGGTCCGTAGGCGGATTTGTAAGTCAGTGGTGAAATCTCACAGCTTAACTGTGAAACTGCCATTGATACTGCAAGTCTTGAGTGTTGTTGAAGTAGCTGGAATAAGTAGTGTAGCGGTGAAATGCATAGATATTACTTAGAACACCAATTGCGAAGGCAGGTTACTAAGCAACAACTGACGCTGATGGACGAAAGCGTGGGGAGCGAACAGGATTAGATACCCTGGTAGTCCACGCCGTAAACGATGCTAACTCGTTTTTGGGCTTTCGGGTTCAGAGACTAAGCGAAAGTGATAAGTTAGCCACCTGGGGAGTACGAACGCAAGTTTGAAACTCAAAGGAATTGACGGGGGCCCGCACAAGCGGTGGATTATGTGGTTTAATTCGATGATACGCGAGGAACCTTACCAAGGCTTAAATGGGAAATGACAGGTTTAGAAATAGACTTTTCTTCGGACATTTTTCAAGGTGCTGCATGGTTGTCGTCAGCTCGTGCCGTGAGGTGTTAGGTTAAGTCCTGCAACGAGCGCAACCCCTGTCACTAGTTGCCATCATTAAGTTGGGGACTCTAGTGAGACTGCCTACGCAAGTAGAGAGGAAGGTGGGGATGACGTCAAATCATCACGGCCCTTACGCCTTGGGCCACACACGTAATACAATGGCCGGTACAGAGGGCAGCTACACAGCGATGTGATGCAAATCTCGAAAGCCGGTCTCAGTTCGGATTGGAGTCTGCAACTCGACTCTATGAAGCTGGAATCGCTAGTAATCGCGCATCAGCCATGGCGCGGTGAATACGTTCCCGGGCCTTGTACACACCGCCCGTCAAGCCATGGAAGTCTGGGGTACCTGAAGTCGGTGACCGTAACAGGAGCTGCCTAGGGTAAAACAGGTAACTAGGGCTAAGTCGTAACAAGGTAGCCGTACCGGAAGGTGCGGCTGGAACATCTCATTTTAGAGCGTCGTTAGACGATAAAAAAAATAGTACCGTAAGGTACAGAACTTACTTAAAGTTCAAGCTTTAGTTTTTTGTTTGGTTGATTATATTAAAAATACAAAACCCACTAGAAATTAGTAAAGGGATAGAGATTGAGAAATGAACAGGAGCAAGAAGTATTACTTATTACTCATCACTAATTACTCATAAAAAGTCTCGTAGCTCAGCTGGTTAGAGCGCTACACTGATAATGTAGAGGTCGGCAGTTCGAGCCTGCCCGAGACTACTAATTAAAGCGGATGGCGAATAGCTTATAGCTGATGGCAAAAATGCCAATAGCAAGAAGCCATAAGCTAGAAGCACTAGAGGGGAATTAGCTCAGCTGGCTAGAGCGCCTGCCTTGCACGCAGGAGGTCAAGGGTTCGACTCCCTTATTCTCCACATCGTTACAGTAATGTAACAAGAATAGAAGATATTATAAATAAAAACAAAGGATTTTAGCCAATAGGGGCTAGAGCGTCCCGATTCATCGGGAAGGTCAAGGGTTCGACTCCCTTATTCTCCACAGTTTTGAAAGCTTAATTTAAAAGTTATGGATGGAGCCAAAAACAACATCTGTTCATTAAGCGGACAAGAAGACATTAAGATCATTGACATTAACGGTAAAGACATCACAAAGAGATAACCGAGCACTTTCGAGTGCCGAGTTTATAAAAATATCGATTAGTAGCGATACTAATCAAAAAATACTGAACTAATTTAAATATTAGGAAAGAAATCGTTAAGGGCGTATGGCGGATGCCTAGGCTTTCAGAGGCGACGAAGGACGTGGTAAGCTGCGAAAAGCTGCGGGGATTGGCACACACGAATTGATCCGCAGATGTCCGAATGGGGCAACCCGGCATGTTGAAGACATGTCATCCCTTAGGGGAAGCAAACCCGGAGAACTGAAACATCTAAGTACCCGGAGGAAAAGAAATCGAAGAGATTCCGTAAGTAGTGGCGAGCGAAAGCGGATTAGCCCAAAAGTCTTTATATATTTAATAGAATGTTCTGGAAAGAACAGCCATAGAAGGTGATAGCCCTGTATATGAAAGGTATATTAAGATGATAAATGAGTAGGGCGGGACACGTGAAATCCTGTCTGAATATGGGGGGACCATCCTCCAAGGCTAAATACTCCTGAAAGACCGATAGTGAACAAGTACTGTGAAGGAAAGGTGAAAAGCACTTCGAATAGAAGGGTGAAATAGAACCTGAAACCGTACGCCTACAAGCGGTCGGAGCAGCATTAAGCTGTGACGGCGTGCCTTTTGCATAATGAGCCTACGAGTTAATTTTACTAGCGAGGTTAAGGTATTAAGTACCGGAGCCGGAGCGAAAGCGAGTCTGAATAGGGCGCATAGTTAGTAGGATTAGACGCGAAACCTTGTGATCTACCCATGGGCAGGTTGAAGCTCTGGTAACACAGAGTGGAGGACCGAACCGGTTGACGTTGAAAAGTCTTCGGATGACCTGTGGGTAGGGGTGAAAGGCCAATCAAACTGGGAGATAGCTCGTACTCTCCGAAATGCATTTAGGTGCAGCGTCGTATATAAGTTTATTAGAGGTAGAGCGACTGATTGGATGCGGGGGAGTCAAATCCTACCAATTCCTGACAAACTCCGAATGCTAATAAATGTTCTACGGCAGTGAGGGCATGGGTGCTAAGGTCCATGTCCGAGAGGGAAAGAACCCAGACCAACAGCTAAGGTCCCCAAATATATGTTAAGTTGAAGCAACGCGGTTGGACTGCATTGACAGCTAGGATGTTGGCTTGGAAGCAGCCATTCATTTAAAGAGTGCGTAACAGCTCACTAGTCGAGCGGTCCGGCATGGATAATAATCGGGCATAAACATATTACCGAAGCTATGGATTTGTACTTTAGGTACATCTGGTAGGAGAGCATTCTATTTGCGCCGAAGCAGTACTGTGAGGTATTGTGGAGCGGATAGAAAAGAAAATGTAGGCATAAGTAACGATAAAGCGGGCGAGAAACCCGCTCACCGAAAGACTAAGGTTTCCTCAGCCATGCTAATCAGCTGAGGGTTAGTCGGGACCTAACGCGCACCCGAAAGGGGAAGTGGATGGACAATGGGTTAATATTCCCATACTTGCTCACACTAAAAAGGGGACGGAGTGCCGTACTTACTGGAGACTGACGGAATAGTCAAGGCCTAGCCTTCGGGCGAAGCTGCTGTAGGGAAAGTGCTTCCAAGAAAAGCCGAAGTGAAGCAACCCGTACCAAAACCGACACAGGTAGTCGAGGAGAGAATCCTAAGGTGCTAGAGTGAATCATGGTTAAGGAACTAGGCAAAATAGTCTCGTAACTTCGGGAGAAGAGACGCCATCAGCAATGGTGGCCGCAGTAAAGAGGCCCAGGCGACTGTTTATCAAAAACACAGGACTCTGCAAAATCGAAAGATGCAGTATAGGGTCTGACACCTGCCCGGTGCTGGAAGGTTAAGGAAGGTGCTTAGGGTTAAACCGAAGGCATTGACTGAAGCCCCAGTAAACGGCGGCCGTAACTATAACGGTCCTAAGGTAGCGAAATTCCTTGTCGGGTAAGTTCCGACCTGCACGAATGGTGTAACGATCTGGGCACTGTCTCAACCATGAGCTCTGTGAAATTGTAGTATCGGTGAAGATGCCGATTACCCGCAATGGGACGAAAAGACCCTGTGAACCTTTACTATAACTTCGTATTGACTTTGAGTAAGTAATGTGTAGGATAGGTGGGAGGCTATGAAGCGGGCACGCTAGTGTTTGTGGAGCCGACGTTGAAATACCACCCTTTACTTACTTGGAGCCTAACTTCTTTCAGAAGGACATTGCGTGGTGGGTAGTTTGACTGGGGTGGTCGCCTCCAAAAGAGTAACGGAGGCTTTCAAAGGTACCCTCAGCACGCTTGGTAACCGTGCGTAGAGTGTAATGGCATAAGGGTGCTTGACTGTGAGACCTACAAGTCGATCAGGTGCGAAAGCAGGACATAGTGATCCGGTGGTTCCGTATGGAAGGGCCATCGCTCATAGGATAAAAGGTACTCCGGGGATAACAGGCTAGTCTCCCCCAAGAGCTCACATCGACGGGGAGGTTCGGCACCTCGATGTCGGCTCGTCACATCCTGGGGCTGGAGAAGGTCCCAAGGGTTGGGCTGTTCGCCCATTAAAGTGGCACGCGAGCTGGGTTCAGAACGTCGTGAGACAGTTCGGTCTCTATCTATTGCGGGCGTTAGATGTTTGAGAGGGCTTGATTCTAGTACGAGAGGACCGAATTGAACAAACCTCTGGTGTATCAGTTGTACCGCCAGGTGCACCGCTGAGTAGCTACGTTTGGAAGAGATAAGCACTGAAGGCATATAAGTGCGAAACTCGCCTCAAGATGAGACATCTTTTAAGGGTCGTTGGAGATGACGACGTTGATAGGCTACAGGTGTAAAGACAGTAATGTCATAGCCGAGTAGTACTAATTACCCGTAGATTTATAGCCTGATATGGCGCACTTGAAAGTGCAGCAAGGTTAGCTCTTTGTGAAAGTTTTTATCGCTTAAAAAGGCAATTGGTAAAATGCAGTTAGCGAATGGCAAAAAGCCAGGAGCTATAAGCAAAAAGCCAGCTGCTATATACAACCTTTAGGGTGGTTTTAGCGGTGGGGCTCACCTGTTCCCATTCCGAACACAGAAGTTAAGCCCACCAGCGCCGATGGTACTGCTAACGCGGGAGAGTAGGCCGCCGCCAGTTTTTATTTTATTTTTAAAAATCCTTTATCATTACGATAAAGGATTTTTTTTGTTTTATACCTGTACCTGAAGTAATGGGTAATAGGTAATAAGAGAATACCTCTGTCCTGTTATTAGTTTCTGGAAGAATGGTTACTTACTAACAAGCTTTCATCATGATCAATTTTCACTTTTTACTTTTGACTTCTCAGCTTTCAATTATTCTTATCACTAGTATTCTAGATATCCACTTCCTTTGTCATACCGTAGGGATCTCACCGGTTGAAAGGCAATGCATTTACACTTTATCATTAAAACGGAATCATGCTGTTGAGATCTCTGCGAGATGACAAATGGTGGTAGTACTAAGTAATAATGATGATAGGTAGTACTGAAGAGTATTGTTACCGATTTGTTATTCCTTACATTTAAACCACAGAGGACACGGATTTGCACAGATGATTATGTGTATAAGAAAGTTCATCTTTCTTAGTTTTCAGTTGTTCTTTTCATTGGTATTCTTATATCCCACTTCTTTTGTCATCCCGTAGGGATCTCACCGGTTGAAAGGCTGTGCATATTATTATTATTATTATTATTATTATTATTAAATCTGAGAATAACGCTGTTGGGATCTCTGCGAGATGACAAATGGTGGTAGTACTAAGTAATAATGATGATAGGTAGTACTGAAGAGCATTATTACCGATTTGTTATTCCTCATATTAACCACAGAGGACACGGATTTACACAGATGATTATTTTTATCAGGAGATTGATTACTTTGTTTGGATCCCTATGGGATGGCAAGGATAGGTTGAACTTGATGATAAGGATGATAAATTGTGTGGATATGCTTGTGAAGAAATATGTTTTGGCTAAAGCCAATGGAAGAGGGTGATTTTATTTTGAATGGGCTGAAGCCCATTCCTATTGATGTGGTTTTTGGCGGAATGTGCATGCTGGTATTTCTTATCAGAGCGGGATGATTTAAAAACATTTTTGAACGACCGTAATTTTTAATTTTATTTCACAATTATTTCTAATTATTCCTTAATCATTACTCGTTGCGGATTACTGATACCCTAGCCGCGATAGGAACGGTTACCCCGCAGCATGTGTTGGAGAGTTGGTGGGTTTGAAAGTTGGAGGCCAAGGCGCGAGGAGTATGAGTGGATAGCGGGAAATAGCTCCTGAAGAAGTTCGAGAGAATGAGAATTGGAGAGTAAGCATATTGGACAATATTTATATCGTATGAAACAGGTTACCAAAAATAAGTGTATAAGATAATAAGGGTGATAATGATGATTGAGCTCCCTATAGCAAATGTACGATTAACTCTGAACATGGAATAGTCAATGTTTAAAGCATTTGTTTTGATTCCTAGACTGGTTTCACGGATACTTATAATGTACATTCCCATGATACAGAAAAGAAATACTATTGCCATTCGATCAATAAATGGAATCTCGTACACGCCTTCTTTATTTGGAACTGAAAAATTTACAGCATCCAGAAAAGATAAATCTGCAAAGAGAGGTAGAAATTTTAAGAACACCGAAAGGAGGAATCCTGCAATAATAGCGAACAGTGCAGCATTGGATGTAGTTTCTTTCCAAAAAAAACCTAAAATGAACATGGCAAAAACTCCCGGGCTTACAAATCCTGTATATTCCTGGATATATTGAAATCCTCCTTTTTTATCTATGCCTAAAAAAGGTGCAATAATTACTGCCAGTATCACAGAGATGATCACAGCAAATTTACCAACTTGCACAAGCTTTTTTTCCGAAGCATCTTTTTTTACATATTGTTTATAGATGTCAAGGGTAAAGATGGTAGCAATGCTATTTGCTTTTCCAGCAAGTGAAGCAACTATTGCTGCTGTAAGAGCTGCGAAGGAAAGCCCTTTTAATCCAGAAGGAAGGATATTGAGCAAAGTTGGATATGCCCGATCAGGATTTATGCTACCATCCTGAATCATTTCATGATGAAATAATCCCTGCTGATACAAAACATAGGCGGCAATACCAGGGAGTACAACAATAAGTGGCATCAACAATTTGAGAAAAGCGGCGAACAGGATGCCATTTCGGGCTGTTTTAAGATCGGCTCCCAATGCCCGCTGTGTAATATACTGATTACATCCCCAATAATTAAGATTGACAATGAGCATTCCTCCAATGAGAACCGAAATCCCGGGAAGATCCATATAATAAGAATCTGTTTTCTTAAAAATCATGTGGAAGTGATCATTTGCCATTTCTTTCATTGTAGAAAGTCCTTTTCCAAACGCTGAAATGCCACTGTCCCCGGAAATCATTGTCACTGCAAGGTATGTTGTAACCAAACCTCCAAGGATAAGAAAAAAAACCTGTACAACATCTGTATATCCAATTACTTTCATTCCTCCTAAAGTAATCATGATGGCAAAGATGGCAAGAAAACTCATGCATAGACTTAGATTGAATCCTGAAATTCCATTGAGCGCTAATGCTCCCAAATACAGAATGGAAGTAAGATTAACCACGATATATAGCATTAGCCAGAAAATGGACATGATAAAGGCAACTTTTTCATTGTATCTTTTGTGAAGATACTGAGGCATGGTATAGATTTTATTTTTCAGATAAACGGGTATGAAAAATACTGCTACAATAATAAGGGTAAAAGCAGCCATCCATTCGTAAGTAGCGATGGCTAATCCCATACTGAAGCCGCTTCCGCTCATTCCGATAAATTGTTCTGCACTGATATTACTGGCAATTAATGAAGAGCCTATGGCCCACCATGTTAATGATCCTTCTGCAAGAAAGTAATCTTTGCTATCCGTATTGGCTTTTCTTTTTCGGGCGAAAATATAAAATCCGTAAATAACAATGGTCACAAAATACATAATGAAGACGATATAGTCTAAGGTTGTTAATTTATTCATCTTTGCATTTGTTTTTATAATGAGTTGAAGATAGATTTCTGAGTATTTCTGCACTTTGCTCCGGGGTGATGTCCCGCTGACCCTCTGCGAGCATTTCGTAACCTACCATAAACTTCTTTATGGTTGCGGAACGTAGTAATGGCGGATAAAAATGCATGTGAAAATGCCATTCATTATTTAGATCTCCGTCAGTAGGTGCCTGATGAACCCCAGAAGAATATGGAAAAGAAGTTTCAAAAAGGTTATCATATTTAATAGTAAGTATTTTTAATGTTTTAGCAAATGATAATTTTTCTTTTGGAGTGAATTCGGAAATAGTAGTCATATGTCTTTTGCTGACAATCATAGTTTCATATGGCCATGTTGCCCAAAAAGGGACTAGTACTGCAAAATCCTCATTTTCCCAGATAATCCTTTCCTCAAAGTCCTGTTCTTTTTGAAGGTAATCTTCTAAAAGTGATCTTCCATATTGTTCAAAATATTTTTTAAGGTTCTGTCCGGTTTTAGCAACCTGGGTTGGGATGGAAGACTGAGCCCAGATCTGCCCATGAGGATGTGGATTACTACAGCCCATGATTGCTCCTTTATTTTCAAAAATCTGTACATGATTGATATAATCAAGGTTTCCTAAATTCTTGTATTCCTCCTGCCAGATTTCTATCACTTTTACAATATCTTCAATATCCATTTCAGGAAGGGTAAGGCTATGATCGTCTGAAAAACAGATCACTCTATTGATGCCACGCTCAGGATTCATCCTGAAAAGTTCCTGATTCTCTTCCGTAAAAAGCACTTCATTTTTTAATAATGCTCCAAAATCATTATCAAAAACATAAGGTCCCTTATACAAGGTATTCTGAATGCCGTTTATTCTTATATTTCCTGGACATAGATAACAATCCTGATCGTATGAAAGCCTGATATCTTCAGTTAAAATTTCCTGCTGCCCATTCCAGGGGCGCTTAGCCCTTTGAGGAGACACAAGAATCCATTCATCAAGAAGCGGATTATACCTTCTGTGTGGATGATCTTTATGATTGAAGGGCTGTTTCATGGTATGTACTCTTTGGCTCCGTCTGAAATGTTTACTTTATAAGCTCTTAGTGAAATTCCAAATACTTTATGATATCGGAATTTCATTTCTTCTATAATAGAAGTTGCTTTTTCTGTTCGGATTAAATTAATAGAACACCCACCAAATCCGCCTCCCATCATTCTGGCTCCAACAACACCATCCAGCTTTACTGCTTCATGTACTAGAAAATCTAATTCGGGACAGCTTACTTCGTATAATTCCGATAACCCATGATGGGTTTCAGTAAGAAGACTTCCTAATAATTCCAGCTTTTGATTTCTTAACGCATCTGTAGCTTTGGTTACCCTATTTATTTCTTCAACCACATACAGGCAGCGTTTATAGGGTATTTCTCCTAAGTCATTTTTTACTTCCTCTATCATTTCGGGAGTACAGTCTCTAAAAGATTTTATAAAGGGAAATCTTTCATGAATTATTTTTTTTCCGGCCTCTACCTCATTTCTTCGGTCATTATACCCTGAAGTAAGATGAGTATGCTTGATGCAACTATCAAATAATATAAAACTATGATCAGTCATCTTTGCGTCATAGTATTCATATTCTAAAGAATCACAATTAAGCAGTATTACTTTATCTTTCATTCCAAAAACAGAAGCAAACTGATCCATAATACCGCATTTGACACCTACAAAATTATTTTCTGACTTTTGGCCCATCAATGCAATCTCTTTCTTAGAGAACTGCAAGTTGAAAAGATTGTTTAGAATAGTAGCAAAGCCACATTCCAAGGCTGCAGAAGATGAAAGTCCCGCTCCCATGGGAATATTTCCTTTAAAAACAATATTCAATCCGCCAAGATTTTTATCGGTATGCCGGATTTCCTCAATAACTCCAAGAAGATATCCTGCCCATCCTGGCCATTGCCTTTCCAATGGAGTATGCATATCAAAAGAAAAAGAATCATTGAAGTCTAAGGCAACAATCCGACAAACATAGCTTTCATTATTTTTGGTAGCAGCAAAACATATATACCTGTCTATAGCTGCGGGAAGTACAAAACCATCATTATAGTCTACATGTTCTCCGATGATATTGATTCGTCCGGGTGATAAAAAAATATGATCGGGGACTGTACCAAAATGTAAATAAAAGACATCTTTTGTTTCTTCAATAAGTTCTTTTTCCATCCTGCTAATTTTTATATTACATTTTCTATAGCAAACTTAAAAGCGATCTCATTAATGTATGTATCACCTGCTCTCAGTATACCACTTTTGAAATTGCTGTGATTCGGAGAATCGGGAAAATTCTGAGCTTCGAAACAGATTCCGCTTTTTTCATGGTACTGAATATTGTTTTTTCCTTTAATAGGTTGAGTATTCCCACCAACATATACATGGATGCTAGGTTGATTTGTATATACTCTAAGATTCAATCCATTTTTTTTATTTCGTAAAATTGCTCCCGGGTTTTTTCCTTTCAAAACAAAAGAAGTATCAATGTCAGAAGGGCATGGATTAAATTCTGAAAAATCATAAGAAGTATTTTCTGTTGCAAGCATTCTTCCCGTTGGTAGTAAATCCAGATCTTTTTCCAGGAATTCAGCGGCCACAATCTTCATTTCCAGGTTTGTAATATCTCCCTGATGCCCTTCCAGATTAAAATATGAATGTTGAGTAAGATTAATCAAAGTATCAACCTCTGTAACGGCTTGTAAATTCACATACAGGGTGTCATCATTTAAAAAATACTCTGTTGTGTATATCGTTTGTCCTTCGTTCCATCTGATTTCAAAAACTATTGTGGTTTCAGACTCAAAACAAACGGT
Organism: Zea luxurians; assembly: GCA_029449295.1. NCBI lineage: Eukaryota > Viridiplantae > Streptophyta > Magnoliopsida > Poales > Poaceae > Zea > Zea luxurians. Next base: position 64,872 of record JAOPSE010000720.1, read on the forward strand.
CCAAAGCTGATTGCTAAGATTAAGACTCCCGCCATGAAGATGATGTTCCCCACAATTCTTTTCCAGTTGAATATCTTTCCCTTGATCAATATACTTTCCATTTCTTACTCTTCCAGCATGAGGCCCCACAACAGCTCCCAGAAAGGGCTGAGCCTCCAGCTGAAATGATCTTATGTAATCTTCGACATTGTCAAACCCTAATACAACGTCCACTTTTTCTTGCGCTGAGACGGGAATCAAAAATGAAGTAATACTTGCACCTAAATTGCACAATGTAATTTCAAATCCTTTTGAATTAGTAAGTTTGCTGAAAACTGCATTGTTCATTGTTAATAAAATAAAATTATTGCTCAATATATAAAGATTGAATATATTTATAGACCAATACCTACCTGTTTTTAATTTTATACTACCAGTTTTGAAACTTATCACTATAGACAAAGAAAAAAATATTCCTGTATACAAACAGATTACTGAGTGTATTGAGCAAGCGATTATATCAAAAAAACTATTCCGAAATGATAAACTTCCTTCAATTAACAAAATCTGTATCGAACATCACATCTCTCGGGATACTGTTTTAATGGCTTATGATCGATTAAAGAAAAAAGGAGTCATACAGGCAATTCCTGCCAAAGGGTATTTTGTAAGAACCGAGGATTTTACCTATGAGAAAAGATATTTTTTACTATTTGATGAGCTCAACTCGTTTAAAGAAGATCTGTTGAATTCATTTCTTAAAGGAATTGGTAAAAAAGGACATGTAGATATTTTCTTCCATCATTTCAATTATTCAATGTTCAGAAAACTTATTCATGATAATATAGGGAACTATTCCAAATATATAATCATGCCTGGAAATGTAGAAGGTATAGAAAATCTCATCGAAAAATTGCCTGAAGGAGATGTTTATATTATAGATCAGATGAGAGATTCCTTACAACAATATTCCGGTATTTATCAGAACTTTATAAATGATATAGTCAGTACGTTAACGGCCTATTCAGAAGCTTTAGCAAAATATAACCATTTTATCATTGTATTCCCGGGTGAAAAAGAGCCTATAGATATGGTAAAAGGTTTTGTAAAATTTTGTAAAGCTAATCACAAAAAATATTCTGTCATATCAGGATTTCAAAAGCATGCATTTAAAAACGGGCAATTATTTCTTATTCCTAATGACAGACAACTTGTAGAAGCTGTCGAAAAATGTAAAAAGAAAAACTTGCAATTGGGCTCAGATGTGGGAATCATTTCTTACAATGAAACCCCGTTGAAAAAAGTAGTTGACAACGGAATTACTACTTTATCCACAGACTTCTCACTAATGGGAAAAAGGCTTGCAGAAATGGTTATAAACAATGAAAGCATAAAAATAGAAAATCCAGCAAAATTGTATTTCAGAAAATCATTATAAATACTCCAAATATATTCATGAATTATTAGGAGCTTTATCCCGCTATCCACTCATACTCCTCGCGCCAACACGCCCAACTCTCAAACCCTCCGACTCTCCAACGCCTGCTGCGGGGTAACCGTTGCTATCGGGGCTAGGGTATTAGTAATAAGTAATAGGAGAGCAGGTCATCAAGCCAATATTTCGCCGATAAACAGACATCACTTCACAAATGATTATACACATAATATATCCACAATATTTGCCATCGCGTAGAAATTCATCCCTACATATCCATTTTCAGATTCTCTATATTATTATATATATGCATTATCCATCATCCTCTGTGTCCATCCGTGTCCTCTGTGGTTTATAATGCATCAATAGGAGCGGGCTTTAGCCCGCTCAATAAATACCACCTATCATTTGGCTTTAGCCAAAACCTGAAATCCTTCCCACACGGATCTGCGCACAGTTTGTCATCTCGCAGAGATCTTGCTCCCGCTATTCTATATAATATATACTCCTTTCCATTGTTGAGATCCCTACGGGATGACAAAGAGGGAGGCTTGTTAGAAAACTCATGATACCCATGAACAAGGAACCTTTTCTGAATCCCATTCACCCATTACAAGCTCCTTTTTCCATATTATTCTCTATCCATCATTACATTCTATATAAAATATATGCAGAATCCTCTGTGTCCATCCGTGCCCTCTGTGGTTGGTACTCCATCAATAGGAGCGGGCTTTAGCCCGCTCAATAAATAATCGCCCCTCATCTGGCTTTAGCCGAAACTTAAAAACCTTCCCACACGGATCTGCGCACAGTTTGTCATCTTGCAGAGATCTTGCTCCGCTATTCTATATATATGTATATCTCTTTTTGCTGTCGAGATCCCTGCGGGATGACAAATAAGGTGTTGCACTAGGATACTGATGAAATAGTAAATCAAGAACACTTTTATCATCAGTATATTTATAATATATAGGTATAAATAAACAAGGCGATGTCCATTATATAGCCTCCAAAAGGCTTTTCACTCCTTTTCAAAAACAATTCCACTAATGTGGATAAGTGTAAATAAGTATTTAAATACAAATAAATCAGTGGGTTAAATTGGATATTTACCCACAATTGAAATGTCCGTGTGAATTTTATGTTAAATAAACTTGCGGGGTAATGTTGAAGTTTCTATCTTTGCCCCACTGAAAAACGAAAGAGATTCGGTAAGCGCAGAAGAGCTTTTAGATAAGCAAAAACGATATACTCTTAAAAAGAAACAGGCGAAAAAAAACTTTAAAACTTTTTGTAAAAAGAGTTGCGAGTTAAAAAAGAGTTTGTATCTTTGCAGTCCCAATTACAGGGAGCGCAGGAGTAGATAGATTGAGGGTTCGAGAAGGAGTTAAGGTTATCAAATAAACTTTAAAATTTTCTTCAAAAACATTTGGTCAATTCAAAATAAAGTTTTACTTTTGCACTCGCAAATACGGAGCGACACTGACAGAAAGATTGCTTCGTTGAAAAGCGGAAGATATAAAGATCATTGACATACAATATAACAACCAAGTAAGGAAAAACTAAAGCGTTAAAAAACTTTGAGTGAGTCAGACAAACATACAATGGAGAGTTTGATCCTGGCTCAGGATGAACGCTAGCGGGAGGCCTAACACATGCAAGCCGAGCGGTAGAGATCTTTCGGGATCTTGAGAGCGGCGTACGGGTGCGGAACACGTGTGCAACCTGCCTTTATCTGGGGGATAGCCTTTCGAAAGGAAGATTAATACCCCATAATATACTGGATGGCATCATTCGGTATTGAAAACTCCGGTGGATAGAGATGGGCACGCGCAAGATTAGATAGTTGGTGAGGTAACGGCTCACCAAGTCTGCGATCTTTAGGGGGCCTGAGAGGGTGATCCCCCACACTGGTACTGAGACACGGACCAGACTCCTACGGGAGGCAGCAGTGAGGAATATTGGACAATGGGTGAGAGCCTGATCCAGCCATCCCGCGTGAAGGACGACGGCCCTATGGGTTGTAAACTTCTTTTGTATAGGGATAAACCTACTCTCGTGAGAGTAGCTGAAGGTACTATACGAATAAGCACCGGCTAACTCCGTGCCAGCAGCCGCGGTAATACGGAGGGTGCAAGCGTTATCCGGATTTATTGGGTTTAAAGGGTCCGTAGGCGGATTTGTAAGTCAGTGGTGAAATCTCACAGCTTAACTGTGAAACTGCCATTGATACTGCAAGTCTTGAGTGTTGTTGAAGTAGCTGGAATAAGTAGTGTAGCGGTGAAATGCATAGATATTACTTAGAACACCAATTGCGAAGGCAGGTTACTAAGCAACAACTGACGCTGATGGACGAAAGCGTGGGGAGCGAACAGGATTAGATACCCTGGTAGTCCACGCCGTAAACGATGCTAACTCGTTTTTGGGCTTTCGGGTTCAGAGACTAAGCGAAAGTGATAAGTTAGCCACCTGGGGAGTACGAACGCAAGTTTGAAACTCAAAGGAATTGACGGGGGCCCGCACAAGCGGTGGATTATGTGGTTTAATTCGATGATACGCGAGGAACCTTACCAAGGCTTAAATGGGAAATGACAGGTTTAGAAATAGACTTTTCTTCGGACATTTTTCAAGGTGCTGCATGGTTGTCGTCAGCTCGTGCCGTGAGGTGTTAGGTTAAGTCCTGCAACGAGCGCAACCCCTGTCACTAGTTGCCATCATTAAGTTGGGGACTCTAGTGAGACTGCCTACGCAAGTAGAGAGGAAGGTGGGGATGACGTCAAATCATCACGGCCCTTACGCCTTGGGCCACACACGTAATACAATGGCCGGTACAGAGGGCAGCTACACAGCGATGTGATGCAAATCTCGAAAGCCGGTCTCAGTTCGGATTGGAGTCTGCAACTCGACTCTATGAAGCTGGAATCGCTAGTAATCGCGCATCAGCCATGGCGCGGTGAATACGTTCCCGGGCCTTGTACACACCGCCCGTCAAGCCATGGAAGTCTGGGGTACCTGAAGTCGGTGACCGTAATAGGAGCTGCCTAGGGTAAAACAGGTAACTAGGGCTAAGTCGTAACAAGGTAGCCGTACCGGAAGGTGCGGCTGGAACATCTCATTTTAGAGCGTCGTTAGACGATAAAAAAAATAGTACCGTAAGGTACAGAACTTACTTAAAGTTCAAGCTTTAGTTTTTTGTTTGGTTGATTATATTAAAAATACAAAACCCACTAGAAATTAGTAAAGGGATAGAGATTGAGAAATGAACAGGAGCAAGAAGTATTACTTATTACTCATCACTAATTACTCATAAAAAGTCTCGTAGCTCAGCTGGTTAGAGCGCTACACTGATAATGTAGAGGTCGGCAGTTCGAGCCTGCCCGAGACTACTAATTAAGGCGGATAGCAAATAGCGATTAGCTTCTGGCCAAAAGCCAATAGCAAGAAGCCATAAGCTAGAAGCACTAGAGGGGAATTAGCTCAGCTGGCTAGAGCGCCTGCCTTGCACGCAGGAGGTCAAGGGTTCGACTCCCTTATTCTCCACATCGTTACAGTAATGTAACAAGAATAGAAGATATTATAAATAAAAACAAAGGATTTTAGCCAATAGGGGCTAGAGCGTCCCGATTCATCGGGAAGGTCAAGGGTTCGACTCCCTTATTCTCCACAGTTTTGAAAGCTTAATTTAAAAGTTACGGATGGAGCCAAAAACAACATCTGTTCATTAAGCGGACAAGAAGACATTAAGATCATTGACATTAACGGTAAAGACATCACAAAGAGATAACCGAGCACTTTCGAGTGCCGAGTTTATAAAAATATCGATTAGTAGCGATACTAATCAAAAAATACTGAACTAATTTAAATATTAGGAAAGAAATCGTTAAGGGCGTATGGCGGATGCCTAGGCTTTCAGAGGCGACGAAGGACGTGGTAAGCTGCGAAAAGCTGCGGGGATTGGCACACACGAATTGATCCGCAGATGTCCGAATGGGGCAACCCGGCATGTTGAAGACATGTCATCCCTTAGGGGAAGCAAACCCGGAGAACTGAAACATCTAAGTACCCGGAGGAAAAGAAATCGAAGAGATTCCGTAAGTAGTGGCGAGCGAAAGCGGATTAGCCCAAAAGTCTTTATATATTTAATAGAATGTTCTGGAAAGAACAGCCATAGAAGGTGATAGCCCTGTATATGAAAGGTATATTAAGATGATAAATGAGTAGGGCGGGACACGTGAAATCCTGTCTGAATATGGGGGGACCATCCTCCAAGGCTAAATACTCCTGAAAGACCGATAGTGAACAAGTACTGTGAAGGAAAGGTGAAAAGCACTTCGAATAGAAGGGTGAAATAGAACCTGAAACCGTACGCCTACAAGCGGTCGGAGCAGCATTAAGCTGTGACGGCGTGCCTTTTGCATAATGAGCCTACGAGTTAATTTTACTAGCGAGGTTAAGGTATTAAGTACCGGAGCCGGAGCGAAAGCGAGTCTGAATAGGGCGCATAGTTAGTAGGATTAGACGCGAAACCTTGTGATCTACCCATGGGCAGGTTGAAGCTCTGGTAACACAGAGTGGAGGACCGAACCGGTTGACGTTGAAAAGTCTTCGGATGACCTGTGGGTAGGGGTGAAAGGCCAATCAAACTGGGAGATAGCTCGTACTCTCCGAAATGCATTTAGGTGCAGCGTCGTATATAAGTTTATTAGAGGTAGAGCGACTGATTGGATGCGGGGGAGTCAAATCCTACCAATTCCTGACAAACTCCGAATGCTAATAAATGTTCTACGGCAGTGAGGGCATGGGTGCTAAGGTCCATGTCCGAGAGGGAAAGAACCCAGACCAACAGCTAAGGTCCCCAAATATATGTTAAGTTGAAGCAACGCGGTTGGACTGCATTGACAGCTAGGATGTTGGCTTGGAAGCAGCCATTCATTTAAAGAGTGCGTAACAGCTCACTAGTCGAGCGGTCCGGCATGGATAATAATCGGGCATAAACATATTACCGAAGCTATGGATTTGTACTTTAGGTACATCTGGTAGGAGAGCATTCTATTTGCGCCGAAGCAGTACTGTGAGGTATTGTGGAGCGGATAGAAAAGAAAATGTAGGCATAAGTAACGATAAAGCGGGCGAGAAACCCGCTCACCGAAAGACTAAGGTTTCCTCAGCCATGCTAATCAGCTGAGGGTTAGTCGGGACCTAACGCGCACCCGAAAGGGGAAGTGGATGGACAATGGGTTAATATTCCCATACTTGCTCACACTAAAAAGGGGACGGAGTGCCGTACTTACTGGAGACTGACGGAATAGTCAAGGCCTAGCCTTCGGGCGAAGCTGCTGTAGGGAAAGTGCTTCCAAGAAAAGCCGAAGTGAAGCAACCCGTACCAAAACCGACACAGGTAGTCGAGGAGAGAATCCTAAGGTGCTAGAGTGAATCATGGTTAAGGAACTAGGCAAAATAGTCTCGTAACTTCGGGAGAAGAGACGCCATCAGCAATGGTGGCCGCAGTAAAGAGGCCCAGGCGACTGTTTATCAAAAACACAGGACTCTGCAAAATCGAAAGATGCAGTATAGGGTCTGACACCTGCCCGGTGCTGGAAGGTTAAGGAAGGTGCTTAGGGTTAAACCGAAGGCATTGACTGAAGCCCCAGTAAACGGCGGCCGTAACTATAACGGTCCTAAGGTAGCGAAATTCCTTGTCGGGTAAGTTCCGACCTGCACGAATGGTGTAACGATCTGGGCACTGTCTCAACCATGAGCTCTGTGAAATTGTAGTATCGGTGAAGATGCCGATTACCCGCAATGGGACGAAAAGACCCTGTGAACCTTTACTATAACTTCGTATTGACTTTGAGTAAGTAATGTGTAGGATAGGTGGGAGGCTATGAAGCGGGCACGCTAGTGTTTGTGGAGCCGACGTTGAAATACCACCCTTTACTTACTTGGAGCCTAACTTCTTTCAGAAGGACATTGCGTGGTGGGTAGTTTGACTGGGGTGGTCGCCTCCAAAAGAGTAACGGAGGCTTTCAAAGGTACCCTCAGCACGCTTGGTAACCGTGCGTAGAGTGTAATGGCATAAGGGTGCTTGACTGTGAGACCTACAAGTCGATCAGGTGCGAAAGCAGGACATAGTGATCCGGTGGTTCCGTATGGAAGGGCCATCGCTCATAGGATAAAAGGTACTCCGGGGATAACAGGCTAGTCTCCCCCAAGAGCTCACATCGACGGGGAGGTTCGGCACCTCGATGTCGGCTCGTCACATCCTGGGGCTGGAGAAGGTCCCAAGGGTTGGGCTGTTCGCCCATTAAAGTGGCACGCGAGCTGGGTTCAGAACGTCGTGAGACAGTTCGGTCTCTATCTATTGCGGGCGTTAGATGTTTGAGAGGGCTTGATTCTAGTACGAGAGGACCGAATTGAACAAACCTCTGGTGTATCAGTTGTACCGCCAGGTGCACCGCTGAGTAGCTACGTTTGGAAGAGATAAGCACTGAAGGCATATAAGTGCGAAACTCGCCTCAAGATGAGACATCTTTTAAGGGTCGTTGGAGATGACGACGTTGATAGGCTACAGGTGTAAAGACAGTAATGTCATAGCCGAGTAGTACTAATTACCCGTAGATTTATAGCCTGATATGGCGCACTTGAAAGTGCAGCAAGGTTAGCTCTTTGTGAAAGTTTTTATCGCTTAAAAACGCAATTGGTAAAATGCAGTTAGCGAATGGCAACAAGCCAATAGCCAACAGCAAGTAGCCAGCTGCTATATACAACCTTTAGGGTGGTTTTAGCGGTGGGGCTCACCTGTTCCCATTCCGAACACAGAAGTTAAGCCCACCAGCGCCGATGGTACTGCTAACGCGGGAGAGTAGGCCGCCGCCAGTTTTTATTTTATTTTTAAAAATCCTTTATCGTAATGATAAAGGATTTTTTTTGTTTTATACCTGTGCCCACCAATGCCAACGACAACACCAACAACAAGGATGAGTAATAAGTAATGAGCAATAAGTAATGGGTAATAGGTAATAAGAAAATACCTCTGTCCTGTTTTTACTTCCTGCAAGAATGGTTACTTACCAACAAGCTTTCATCATGATCATTTTTCACTTTTCAGCTTTCAGTTTTCAGTTGTTCTTATCATTAGTATTCTTGATATCCCACTTCTTTTGTCATTCCGTAGGGATCTCACCGGTTGAAAGGCAATGCATTTACACTTTATCATTAAAACGGAATCATGCTGTTGGGATCTCTGAGAGATGACAAATGGTGGTAGTACTAAGTAATAATGATGATAGGTAGTACTGAAGAGTATTGTTACCGATTTGTTATTCCTTACATTTAAACCACAGAGGACACAGATTTGCACAGATGATTATTTTATCAGGAGATTGTTGATTACTTTCTTTGGATCCCTATGGGATGGCAAGGATATGTTGAACTTAATGATAAGGATGATAAACTGTGTGGATATGCTTGTGAAGAAATATGTTTTGGCTAAAGCCAATGGAAGAGGATGGTTTTATTTTGAATGGGCTGATGCCAATTCCTATTCCTATTGAATAAAGAAGGGTAAGTAACTATTGGTTTAAATACTTTTTAAAATAGTATCAGTTAGATTACCATGATAGAAAGGAGTATATGAGTTTGTTGTATAATTTATTTATTTTTTCTTTTTAATTTGAAAATTATGTAACTTAGTCGTAGCTAAATAATTACAAATCTAACATATATACTATGAAAAAACTTTTATTCCCTATTTTTCTGTTGGTATTAGGAGCTAATGTCCATGCACAACAGGATCTTTTTGCAATTACCGGAAAAGATACTCAAAGTATTAACTTTAATGATGTACGAAGATTAGATGTTTCAAATGGTCTTTCGGGTGAGAAAATATTGACTGCAGATTCTTCTGTGAAAGTCTTTTCGCAGGCAAGAAAAGGAATTGTTAGTGAAGATAGAAACTCTTACAATAATTCTCAATCTGTTACTATGGCTGCACTGGCATATGATCCTTCTAATAATAATCTGGTATATATGCCTATGTTTTCTTCAAACATTTATGTATTAAATCCCCAGACTAAAGAAATTACATTAATAGATAACAATGTAGGAAGAGCTTCTTCCTGTGATATTAATTCTCATATAACCAGGATGACAACAGGGTTTGACGGGAACATTTATGCAGCTAATAATTCGGGTACACAGTTTTTGCAGATCGCTAAAAAAGGTGGACAGTATATAGTGAATGACTTGGGAACTATAAAAGACGATGTATCGAACGGGAAAAATTCTTTTACTGAATTGCAGACGGGCTTTGGAGGTGATATGATTGCTGATGGAGATAATAACTTTTATGTTTTTGCCGCATCGGGAAATGTATTTAAGGTTTTAACTAAAGAATTAAAGGCGAAATTTGTCGGTAAGATTGCAGGAATTCCAGGTAGCTATTCTGTAAATGGCTCGGCTGTAAATTCACAGGGAAAAGTAGTAATTGGCAGTGCCAAAGGAGCTCCAATGTATGAAGTGGATTTGTCAAGTTTAGAAGCAAAACAGCTTCCAGGTGAAACCAATCTGCATATTTATGATTTAGCAAGCAAGTACTTTGTTAATGATAAAAAAACGTCTGCTACTGGGCTGGCTAATCTTGATATTTATCCTACCAGAGTCAATGATCATTATATTAACATAAGTGGTACTACTAAAGATACAAAAGGAAATATTAAAGTGAATATATTTGACATGTCAGGCAAGAACGTAATCACTCATAGTATGACTGTAAAAGAGAATTCAGTACACCAAAAAATGGATCTTAATGGTCTCATCAGCGGAGCATATATTGTAAGTGTTACAGATGAAGCAGGTAAGATACTGCTTAATAAAAAGATCCTTATAACGGAATAAAATTAAATTATAACATAACATAAAAAAGACCTTTTCAAATTATTTGGAAAGGTTTTTTAATGATTATTTGATCTTTAATAAGTTTTATTTTTCGATATTAAAATGTAATTTTAAAAAAAATTATAGATGAAGCTATACTTTAATGTAGAATATATTGTAAAGGCGGGAGAAAATCTTGAGCTTGTTATAATTGACGAGGGAACAGCTACTCAGATTCATACTATGTTCTCGGGGGAGAATGGAGTGTCGAGATGTGAGGTTGATTATTTTTCAAAAACTATCTCGTATCAATACCGGGTAGTAAATGAGAAGGGGAACACTGTAAGGGACGAGTTGGCAAAACATCATCTTAATTTTCCACACAACTACAAAGAGTTTATTATTTATGACGAGTGGAATAATAAAAATTTCCCTGAAAATTATCTGAATAATAAGATTCTTTACAATAAGCTTCACAACTTTATTCCTGAAAAGTCAGCGATTCTAAAGAAGCATACTCATTTATTTAAGCTTGAAGCACCACTTTATAATCCGGACTGGAGAATAGTGCTTTTTGGAAGTATACCTTCTTTAGGAGGATGGGATTATCATAACGTGATTCATTTGTCTCAGACAGATTTTGGTATTTGGGAAGCTTCAGTAGAAATAATTGAAACAGAAAATATACAGTTTAAATATTGCATTTTTGATATCAAAGAAAATAGAGTTATTGATGTTGAAACAGGCGGGAACAGATTTACTGTTGCCAATCCTCTACCGGATGTTTTACAGATTGTTTCTAATCATTATTTTAGATTTAAAGGATATCAGATGTATCACGATGCAGGAGTAGCAGTCCCTGTATTTTCTTTAAGAAGTGAGGACGGGTTTGGAGTGGGAGAATTTGCTGATATCAAAAAACTGGCAGATTGGACAAAGGAAACAAATCTGGGAATTATCCAGATTTTACCGATCAATGATACAACAGCGAATTATTCATGGACAGATTCATACCCCTACGCCGCTGTATCAGTATATGCGTTACATCCTCAATATATTTCATTGGAAAAGCTGGATTTCCCATTACCGAAAGAAATAGTTGAAGAGTATCATCAAGAAAAAGAGCAACTTAATGCCCTTGATCTTATTGATTATGAGAAGATGATTTCCGGCAAATGGAAATACCTGAAAGCTATTTTCACTGCAGAAAGGGATAAGATTTATAAAGACCGCAACTTTAAAAAGTTTATTAAGGATAATGAACATTGGCTGGTTCCATATGCTGCATTTTGTGTTTTAAGGGATAAATATAAGACACCTAATTTTAACGAGTGGAAGACTCATAAAAAATACATTGCCGGAAAAATTGTACAATTTTTTAGTGCAAAAACTAAGGATTATGATGCTTCAATGCTTCATGCCTGGGTACAGTACCAGCTGCATTGTCAATTAAAAGATGCTGTGGATTATGCTCATGGTCTTGGAGTTTCTTTAAAAGGAGATTTGCCTATAGGAATTTACAGATACTCTGTTGAGGCATGGACAGAACCTGAGTTGTTCGGTATGGATTTTCAGGCAGGTGCGCCACCGGATCAGTTTACTGAGCTTGGACAAAATTGGGAATTTCCCACCTACAATTGGGAGGCTATGAAAGCTAATGATTATAAATGGTGGAAAAACAGATTCAAAGCATTGGAACAGTATTTTGATGCTATGCGAATTGATCATATTTTAGGATTTTTCAGGATATGGAGAATGCCGGTTTCCGCCGTTCAGGGAATATTGGGATACTTTTATCCGGCTGTTCCTATTGTCCTGGAGGAATTTAAAGCATGGCAAATTCCATTCAGTTTTGAGCGGTATTGCAAGCCTTTTATAAATAGTAAGATTTTACAGGATTACTTTGGAGAAGATAGTGAGGAGGCATTAGAATTTATTACTGATAATCAGAATGGAACTTACTCTTTTAAAGAAGATTTTGATACGCAAAGAAAATTAACGGACTTTTTTAAGAAAAATCCACGGGGTTCACTTGAAGAGCCATTAATTTCACTTTGTGCCAATGTTTTGTTTTTAACGGAAGATAGAAAAGGAGAAAGAGTGTTTCACCCAAGGTTTAATGTTTATAATACAGAATCTTACCAATATCTTCCTGAGTCTGTACAGAAAAATATTTATGAACTGTATCACGACTATTTCTTCAGAAGACAGGATCATTTGTGGTATGAGCAAGCTATGGAGAAATTACCCGTTATTCTGAATACTACAAAAATGCTGATTTGCGGTGAAGACCTGGGAATGGTTCCGGCTTGTGTACCTGTGGTGATGGACGAATTGGGAATTATTGCTTTAAAAGTTCAAAGGATGCCTTCAGAAAATATTCCGTTTTATAATCCAAAATATGCAAATTATATGAACGTGGTGACAGCGTCTTCCCATGACAGTTCTACCTTGAGACAGTGGTGGAAGGAAGACCGCGTTCTGACACAAAGATATTTCAATGAACAGCTGATTCAATACGGAAAAGCTCCGGACGAACTTACTCCCGACTTAGCCGAAATCATCATGAAACAACACCTTTATAATGAGGCAATGCTGGCTATTTTTCCTATTCAGGAATTCTTTGCAACCGATCAGGAACTTACCAATACAAAAATTGATAATGAAAGAATTAATAATCCTGCTGTTTTCCCCCATTATTGGCGTTACAGAATGCATGTAAAGCTTGAAGATTTAAATGAAAAACATGCTTTTAATGAAAAAATTGCTTTTTGGGTAAAAAACAGTGGTCGGATGTAAAATTTATATATTGATTTTCAATTGATTATGAAAATTTTGAAAGAAGTTTTATCTTTGGATTTAACTTCTTTTTTTTATTTGCATCAAAAAGATAGAATTAAGATATTCTGCTATATATTAACCAATTAACAACTATAGAGATGAAAAAAATATTTTTGGGACTCGCTATTGGATTAGGCGTTTTGGCGTCTGCCCAACAGTATCCGAATAATGGTTGGGGAGATGATGGTTATTATCAGAATGATGGAGGCTACTATAGTAATGAAGATGATAGAAACAATTTCCCTGATGATTATTATTATAATTATCCTCAGGATTATTACCCAAGTGATTACTATCAAAACTACTATAACGATTACAGAAATAGTATTGTCAATATCAACTGGAACGGCTTTTTTGTACAAAACAGGCTCAGCCGTTGGCAGATTGACCAAATTGTAAGATTAAATAATCTGTATGCAAGCTTTGCAGCATGGGATAACTTTTATAGATACAATCCGGACAGATGGTATTATGATAGGTTTTATGCTTTGGAAAGGATTTTGGGACCAAGGGTGTTTGTCGTTTTTCAAAATGATTATTATCGCGGTATGAGTCCGGTGGTTTATTTTCAGAATTACAGAAGGACGTATTATGGACCCAGATATGCGGTAATGCCACGATATAGAAACGTAAATATCAATATTTACAGGGTAGACAGATCCAGGTTCCGTAGAATGGATAATCCTACATTTGATATTATAAGAAGAGAAGGAAGACCTGATAATGGTTTCAGAGGTTCTGTAAGAGACGGAAGTAATAATTCCGGTGGTTTCAGAAGTGGTAACGAGAGATCGAGAAATAATTCTGATAACAATAATGGTGGCTTCAGAGGAAATTCTAGTAGTGGAGGCTTCAGAGGTAGCTCAGAGAGCAATGGAGGCTTCAGAGGGAACTCAAATAATGGAGGTGGTTTCAGAGGAAGTTCAGAAGGTAATACCGGAGGTTTCAGAAGTGGAGGATTCAGAGGAAATAGTGAAGTAAGAACGGAAGCTCCTAAAAGACAGAATAACGGTGGATTCCGTGGAAATGAAGGGGGAGGTTTCAGAGGAAAATCTGAAAGCTCAGCTCCGAGACAAGAAAACCGTGGAAACGGTGGCTTTAGAGGGAGTCTGGTAAGAAATTAATTTTCATATATTATATTTAAGTGGTGTGAAGGACAGGTTTTTATAAATCTGTCCTTTTTTATCTTTATTTTTGATTTATTTTAGTTAAAATTTAACATTATTTATGAATGTGTTAATTTAACTTAGGTTTTAATTGTTAATCAAAAAGGTATATAACAATTAATTAAATTTTAAAAAATGAAAAAATTAGTTTTAGCAATAGCATTTATCGGTATGGGAAGTTTTGCAATGGCACAACAGACAACTCCACAAGATAAAGAAGCAAGGAGAGCAGAAATGCAGCAGAAAATGCAACAAAAAGAGCAGGAACATTTGGCACAGATGCAGAAAGATCTTAATCTTAATCAATCTCAGGTTGCCCAGGTAAAAGCTCTTCAGGAAAAAAGAAAAGCTGAAATGAAAGCTGAGTTTGAAAAAAATAAAGTAGACAGACAGGCAAAAATGGAAGCAATGAAGGCCAAAAGAGCACAAATGGATGCAGACATGAAAAAAATACTTACTCCTCAACAATATGATAAATGGCAGGCAGACAGAGCTGCAAAAATGGAGGAAAGAAAGGTGGCCATGAAGGAAAGAAGAATGATGAAAAAGCCGATGACTACAGGAGCTGTTGATACAAAATAAGAGTTCGTAATTTCAATTTTTGAATGTTAAAGGGATGGATGTTTTTCCATCCTTTTTGTATTAATTTTAAGTAAAGCTTTTGATTTCGGGCATTTATTCCCTATTTTTGACTATAAATTTAATACTTATGGTTAGCGAAAAAATTGCAAAATTAATAAACGAACAAATAGCCCACGAACAATATGCCGCTCAATATTATCTTTCAATGTCTGCCTGGTTTTCAGGAAAAGATCTTGATGGGATTGCGAACTACTTCAGAGTACAAAGCAAAGAAGAATTGATGCATGCCGATAAAATGTTTGATTATTTAAATGATGTAGGAGGAGAAATTATCATTGGAGAAATTCCAAAACCACCGCATGAATTTGATAATGCAACGGATATTTTTGAAAAGGCATTGGCGCATGAGAAAATTGTAACTAAAAGTATTTTCAATATTGTAAAGAATGCTAATGAGGAAGGAGATTTTGCAACAACATCTTTCTTACAATGGTTTATTAATGAGCAGGTAGAAGAGGAAGCAAGTGCTTCTCAATATGTAACAAAGATTAAAATGGTGTGCGATAATCCGTCTGCATTATATCTTTTTGATCAGGAATTATCTCAAAGAGTATTTACTCCTGATGCAACTGCTTAAGGTTAAGAATCTTTCAGAAAAATATAAAAAACCGCTGTTCCATGGAATAGCGGTTTTTTTATTAAGTTTAATTTTTCTTTTTTATGATGGTCCGATATCCCAAATATATACCTAACAAAGCAAGAAATAAGACATAAAACAGAATTCCCTGGGGGTAATCTTTTGCCATGAGAATGATAATCATGGGGGTAATTCCTCCGAAAATGGCCTGTCCTAAATTGTATGAAAACGAAATACCGGAAATCCTTACAGAAGCTGGAAATCTGTGGATCATAATGTAAGGAATGCATCCCAGCACTCCACCGGCAAATAAACCTGTCGTGGCATATAATATTGATAATCCTTCCGGGTTCATATGAATGAGCTTCTGCAGAAAGAACCAGCTACAAATCCCGAAGCAAATACTCCATATCATCAACATTCGTCCAGCTCCTTTTTTATCACATAATATACCTCCCAATACGGCTCCAAGACTAATGGTGATCAATGTATAACTTTGCATAGTGATAGCATCTTTCCTTGGAATATTAAAAAAATCACTCATCAGATTGGGAATCATCAGGGTAAGGAGGATGGAGCAACCTGTAAAAATCCAGGTTAGCAGGATTGAAAAACTGATATCCGGAAGGTGAGACTGAAAGATTTTTTGCAATGGAATTTTCTCGCTTAAAGTCTTCTTTTCCTTCATTTCAATGAAAACAGGAGTTTCTTTGAGATATCTTCGAAGAAAAATGGTAACAATCCCAAACAAACCACCCAGAATGAAAGGATATCTCCAGGCTCCGTTAAAAATTTCTTCTGCAGAAAAGGCAGTGTTGATATACAACGTAATTGCTGAACCTAGTAATACCCCCATGGAAAGGCTTGCTGTAATCATAGAATCTGCTAATCCGACCCGGTTTCCGGGAACATGCTCGGCCACAAATACCCAGGCAGCCGGAATTTCACCACCGATTGCAAAGCCCTGTAAAATTCGTACGACCAGAAGAAGGATTGGGGCAAGATATCCGATCTGTTGATAGGTAGGTAAAAAACCGATGGCTAATGTTGGAAATACCATGAGTACAATCGATAAGAAAAACATTTTCTTTCTTCCGAAAAGATCTCCGAAATGTGCCATAACCATCCCTCCGATAGGTCTTACAAAAAAGCCTACCGCAAATGTACCATAGGTATTCATCGATGCCCAGAAAGAATCTAGGGTAGGTGGAAAGAAATGATCTCCGATGATTTTTGCGAAAAAAATAAATACCACAAAATCATAAAACTCCAGCATCCCTCCAAAAGAAGACAGAATTAACGTTCTGATATCATGTTTGTTTAATTGCCTCGGCCGGGTAAAAGTGGGCATCTCCATAGTAATTTGCTATCTGTATATTTTAAATCTAAGATATACAAAATATGAAAAATGATCTATGTGTTTTTGGATAACTAACTTTATTTCTTATTACTTTTTATTTTTGATAGCTCAATCCACTCATTAAAAGTAGCTTCTCCACCGAGACCTTGTATGTAATATTTGTTGTTTTCCTGCTTGATTTTGAATTTAGCATTTTTTGATTGACAGCTTTCCTCATCACCTGCATAAAACAATTCCAAAATACCATTGTTTTCAACAGCTTTATAATTCCCATTACATCTTATGGGTTCGTGGTAAGTCGTAGTCGTGATTACTGCTATATCATTTTTTATATTGAAATGATAAGTAATACTTGCTGTGCCGGAAGTTGTTTCTTCAGTTTCTACGGTTGAAGAAAATTCACCTTGAAATTTAGAGTCAAATGATTTAATATTCTCGGTAGCCGATTCCTTGATTATATATTTTTTATTTTCATCATGAGTTTTGCAACTGATTAGAAGTAAATAGGAGGTGATGAATAAAAGTTTTAGTTTCATAATTTGTGTCCTTAAAAAACGTTTATATAAATTTATTATTGAAAAGTTAGCGTGATTTTATTCTATCATATACTCTTTGAAAAATTTTATGAGTTCTATATTCTGTTTTATTTCTTGACGAAACTTCCTTCTTTTGTAATGGTATATTCCTCTGTACCTTTTAATACATTTTTATAATTAACTCTATCAAATTTTTTCAAAACAATAGAGTAATTTTTATCAATTAAAAATGTTGTTAACTCTCTTTTATTGGATTCAGGATAGCCGTCATCTGCATAACCTACTTTTAAGGAGTCAATTGTTTTCCCTTTATTATCCATCGTAAATAATGTATAAAATATATCATCAGTATTATCATTTTTGGCTAGAGTGATATCAAAATTGCCATATTTTTCCAAAGATAATCTACTGTTGTAATTGACCAGAGAGTTGGTGCTTTCCCATTCAAATTTATCAAGATCTTCCTGTTTGATAGGAAGAGATACTTGTTTGGTGTGATTGTTAAGTTTGAGAATGATATCATCATTAAAGTTACTTAAGGTAACCGAACCAAAATCTTTAGGAGTATAAATCTCATGCTGTTCATCTATTCCTTCCGATGTTTGTTTAGTTTTCAGGAGATCTATTTTTTCTAGGAAAACTTCATTGGACTTGAAGATAAATGAATAGACTCTGTCTTCCTGTATAAGATCAAATCCTGTATCAGTTGCTTTTAAACTAACATAAGGGTCCCCTGACTGAACACCACATGTTGAACAGGCAATGATTCTATTATTTGAACTTATTATTTTGAATGTATTTCGATTATTAAGCTGCACTGTAATTATTCTGTTGGCCGAAGGTGTTTTTTCTGAAATAATAACCTTATCAGGTTGACCATCTTTGTTGATATCAACAAGTAAGGAGTCAACAATTTTTTCTGGTTTCCCAGTCATAGCTTGATCTCTTTCCTTAGATTTTCCACATGAAATAAGAAATG
Source organism: Zea luxurians (assembly GCA_029449295.1). NCBI lineage: Eukaryota > Viridiplantae > Streptophyta > Magnoliopsida > Poales > Poaceae > Zea > Zea luxurians. The sequence goes on from JAOPSE010000720.1 coordinate 83,261, forward strand.
TATGGCTGACAAGTATGGTAAGATAAGTCTTTTTTAACTTCATCATTTCAAAATTAAAGCTTTATAATTTTTCCCTTCTGATCAATTTTAAACTTTTCAAATGCAGTAACATTTTCTGTATTTCCCTTATACTTTTCAAAGGTATAATCAGGGAATATTTTAAAAGTAACAGGGTTTTCGTCACCAATAGAACCTATTTCTTTATGATCAATAATCTTATTATTTTGAGTTGTGATTAAAATAAAATAATCTGAATCCCCTCTGGACATATCAACAACCAGATATTGAAACTGATCATCAGAACGGAGGACAAAAGCTTTATAGCTTTCTCCATTATAATTCTTAGTTTTTAAGAAGTCTGCCAAACTTGAATTTACTTCATAGGAAGGATATTTTGACTCAGAATATTCATCTTTGAAATATCGGTAAAAACTGAATGGAAGGGATGTTTTAGTAGGATCCTTTTCAAAAAGCAGGGAGCTATTTCTACTTTGTATTTTTTCCAAACCCATTTTTAGCTGTTCTTTTGAGATATCCTTTTGACAAGAAGAACATATAACGAATAGGGAAAAGAATAGTAGATGAAATTTTAATGGAATCATAATATGTGCTTTAATAAAAGAAACTCTTTAACTTTATTTATATATTTTAATTCTTATTACTTTTTTTTGCAATTTTAAATCCTTTAGTTTCCGGTTTAGTGATTATATCAGAATCTATCCATTCAGACTGAACATAAAAACTTCCGTTGTCTTCTATTAAAATGAATTCTGGATCCATATTTTTTCCAAGAGTATAGCCATCAAGATTTTTTTTATGTTTTAATATCAATTTATTTCCTTCTTCTGTTGCCGTTAGCTCATCTTTAAATCCAATTTGATAACCATTGCCTGACGCTATACTATTTTCACCCGTTATATTGATCTCTAAATCCCATCCGGCATTCATTCCTCCAATTTTTCCATAATTAAATCGAACTTTATAAATACCGTACCATTTTTTATTAATTGTGTTCTGTAAAAGAATCGGTTTATTTTTGGTTAAGGTAGCAGTATCTACTTTAATGTTTTTCTCAAGGAATCTACCATTACTACCTTGAACAGACCTCTTAGCATCCTTACATGAAAAAGCGCAGGATAAAAATATAAGTAATAGATATGATATTTTTTTCATTTTTTATTTATTTAAAATACAATAAAAATTATTTAGATGTTAATTTTTTATAATCTTTTTTAAATCTTGTTTTTCAGTACTTACAAAATTAACTCCTTCCTCATCTATTTCAAATGATTTTGTAAATAAAATGCCAGATTTATTTAAATAACCAATCTTTAATTTTTTAAAAAAAGGATAATTCTCATCAGAATAAATATTGATTTTTTTTAATAGTATATTACCGTTATACACTAATAAGTCAATGTCTTTTTTTGTTGGTGGAAAATCATATCCTTTTTCTAAGATTGTTTTATAAGATTTAATATAAATTAATTCTTTGCCATCCCAAACTCCTGAATCAATTAAAAAAATAGAGTCCATCTTGGTTTTATTCTCTTTACCAATTAAATCTCTTTCATATTTATTATTTACTATTCTCTTACTTTTTACTGAGTCGAAAACGTCTAAACTCTCTAATTTTTTTTGGTTTACTGAATCATTCTTAGACATAAGTTCTTCTTCATTGTAAATTTGAACATACCATTTTTTTGGAAAATTGGTTGATGGTAAAAGAATGTTTCCTATTTCTTTAAATAAATAATTCTCTTCACTTTTAATATTTACTTTTATATTTTCTTTATGGTCATTTTTAATTTTTGCACATGCTATTGAAAGTATTGCTAACACTATAACACAATATTTTTTCATATTATTTTTCTTTTATTTCTATAACTTTTGAGCTATCAAACTCACCACAATGTAAATGACTGTCATGAAGATCACCCCCATCTGATACATCTTTTAATTTTTTAAAATACGCGTCATTTCCAACTTTTCTTTCACCAAAATGGAAAAACTTCATTGCGTTAATAAACTTTTGATCTGTTTCTAGTTTCCAAAAATAAATAGTATCAACACTTTCTCCATTTACGTGAAACTGACTTGGAAAGCATGATCCTTCTCTAAAACATGATCCTGTAGTGGTAACAGAAAGCCCCGTAACTGCTAAAGCTCCAATAAAACCTGCAAAATAGTTTGGACCTGTATATATTCTTTTTGTTCCTGAAAAGCTATAATTTATATATTTGACTGTGTCAGGCATTTTTACAAGTTCAATTGATTCTTTTGTTGCTGAGTACAGTCTCCAAAATGAATCTCCACGATTACTTCCATATTCTGCAATATCACCATTTTCATAAATAACCCTTCGCTTTGTTTGTCCTTCATTAACATTTTCATCGCTTAGTACTTTTGAATGTGTTGGTTTTTTATTTAATTTAGACCTACTAGGTAACTTTTTGCTTGTTGTGTGCCATTCAGTAATACATATTTCATGTTCCTTGCTTTCTTTGTCATGAAAAACATATTTATATTTCTGCTTGTATTCTTCTTTAATAGCTTTAGGAATATGTTTTTCTATTTTTCCATCTGCATAAATATGGAATGTAACAATATCTTTTGCATTTATACTATTGTTAGAATTATCAGTATTACCACATGAAAATTTAGATACTTTATATGCAGCTCCTTCAGATTTTGAAGAGATTGCACGGGCAGCAATTTCATTTTTCGTGATTCCATTTTTACCATCTGTATCGACACTTGCATTTTCAATATAATAATCTGAGCCCTCTTTATAGAGTGTCGTATCATCTGATGATCCAAAATAATTGGGTGCAAAAACTAATACATACAGGTCAGATAAAGAAATCTTGCCTGTAATATTTTTTGTTTTTTTCCAGAGTTCAATATATTTTTCTACATAATCAAGTTGTTCTAATTGTGACATTAAAGCTAATTTTCTTTTAGTCAATGATAAATTATAATTTGCATTTAATGATTTTATTGCCACGGGGGTAAATTGGATCAAACCTACTGCACCGGCAAAACTTTCAGAAAGTTGTAAAATTTCGTCTTTTGTTAAGCCTCTATATTCTTTCTTAAATTTTCCATCTCTGCGCTTTTCTTTTGTCTCTTTTAATTCTATTTTTGAAGCAGAAAACGTTCCAGATGTTTCTACTTTCATTACAGCCATCAAATCATTAGGGTCAAAATTTTGTCTTTTACTAATTTCAATTACCTTTTTTCTGAATTCACAACTTACGGCCTTATGCCCACCCCAAATCAAGTTTGTATCTTTACAGATACAAGTAGTTTCACCTTTATTATTAGCCTTCTCATCCCCAACCTTCACCGCACCTTTATTCTCCACAATCTTCACCAGCGTACTCCCTTTCCTCAACTTAGCGGTTGCCATGGAAAAATCGCCATCTGCATCGTACAAGACTTTTCCGTCTTTGTTCTTTTCTTTTATCATGGCGTAGACGGTCAATAAATTTACTTTATTTTTTATATTGTTCCAGATAATTTTTTGTTTGATGATGCCGTTCTGATCTGCCTTAACATTCACCTGTTGTAAGAGCAAAGGATCTCTACCTGCTACAGAATCCCGTATTTCCAGGAACAGAACTTCATCAGGTTTTATTCCACGGCTGTTGGCATAGAAATAACTTACCTCATCATAATCTACAACCGTATGTTTCTCACTGCCATCTTCACTGCCTAACTTGGCATTAAAGATTTCTTTTTTGTCCTGAACATCCAGTTTATACGTCTTAGGGAATGGCAGTCCTTCTCCAACAGCAACCACATCAGGAGCTGAGATCTTGGCATAGATCAATCCCTGATTGCCTGCTTTGTTTTTCATGTCGGCATCTAAGGTAACCGGAATCAATCCTCCGTCATAGGCCTTAATGGTAATGGTCTTTACAGGATCATCCTGTACCGTGTCACTATCCCAGAGTACAATGGTTAATTTTTCGTTGTCGAGACCTTTGTGATCAATGCGGATATTCACTTTTTGCCCCCAGCCGGCTTTATCTATTTTACTTCCGTTGGTGTCGGTAAACTGGATATCGTTAATAATGGGCTGTACTACGGTTATGGTTTGGGTAGCACCTTTCCCTTTTATTTTGCTGGTAATGGTTAAGGTGCCCGGCTTCTTTGGAGTAAAATTGATGGCTTTTCCGGTAACGGCATTAGAGAATCCCTGCCATTGTACTATTTCACTGGGAAGAAGATCCGGAAATATCATTTTATCAACCGTAGCAGTCATAGGCTTGCCTACTTTTGGAGTACCACTGACTGTAAAGTTTACCACATCATTGTCTTTCACTTCAAAATGCCAATCATCATCTTCTTTTTTTGCATTTTTTCCGGTCGCATTGGCCACCATGCTGTATGCTTCTACCACATGTTTTCCGGGGGTAACCCGTACTCCGGGAATGGTAATGCTTTTTCCGTTTCCGATAAGGACTCCATCCAGATTCCATTTAATGTCCGATGATTCACCGGCAGTGAGGCCAAAAGGAGAATGATCATCTCCAAACTTATATTTCATTTTAGAAACACTGAAAGACATTGCTGTACCGGGTCTTACTACTTCTGCTCCATGACTGATTCCCAATACGGCATTCCCCTCGCTTTCTCCGGACATCTTTTTTTCGATCACTTCACCCTGTTCGTTGGCATATTGCGCTACAATGGTATATTTTGCTTTTGTATTTTTAGGAATAAAGGTGAGTGTGCCCCCATTGATATGAACCCCGTCTGTAATGGCATTTCCGCTTCCATCAAATACCGCCAGGGTAAGTCTTGATTTTTCTTCTTCAGTCAGATCAGGAATAAAGAATTTTGCTTTGAATACTGATGGAACTCCTTTTCGGAATTTTCTGTTTTTAGAAGGATCAATACGGGTCGTAAAATCACCGGAAGTAGACTCCAGGTCGAGTAAAGTGTTTTCTACGACTTCAACGTCAATAGAACAGGAAGGATCACATTTGTCATATTTTCCTTTTTCAAATTCGGGAGTTTTAGGTTTTCCATAGCCTTCCACCCTGAATTTACCTAATCCTTCAAAACTCTGAGAAAATTCAGTCCCGATTTGCTCTCTTAAAAAGATTCTGTTCTCTTTTTTCCCCTGGTGGTCACTGTACACCATCCATGAGGTGAGTTGTTTATTGCCACTTTTCAGATTGGCTTTAAAGGATGCCTCTTCATCTTTACGAAGATAAACTACCTCACCTTTAGTTTTAGAATCTATTTCTTTAAACGTCATTCTGTTTTCTATCTGAGTAAGGGCAATAGAGGTTACAGAAGGATATTCTTCTTTTTTCTTAGGCTGATCCAGTGCCGGATTCACCATGGCAAGTTCTGCCGGATTGGTATTGTCAGCATGAGCATTGCTTACAGAATCGGTTTGTCCGTGTTTGAAGATGGTTATTTTTCCACCCACCATACAAGGCAGTTCAGAGATTTCTGTGAGGGTATTTTTCCCCATAACCTGGGTACTATCGTAGGTTTTGTTCCATTTGGGAGCCGGAGCCAATGCACAGGGAAGATAGCCTCCTGCTGAAGGCTTCAATTTACATTTTCCGAAAGTTTCAGCCGGAGGGACAAATGTTTTGTCTTCTTCTGTCGCTGCCAGCTTACCCTGTTGATCGTTCAGTACAATAATGGCGTGAGAGGTAACCTGTAAATCGGCTGTTTTTTTGGGGGGAATAGATTGATCACAAATACATTTTGCATTATGAACGACAAAGTATTTACCATCGTGCTCACTTTTAGAAGCCTCCGTATTTTTCTTTTTCTCCTCTTCTTTTTTCTTTTCCTCCTGCTGTTTTTGTTCTGCTGTTTTCTGCTCTTCCACAGGATCTGGTGGTGGATTGCCTCCATTGAGCCCATATACTTCTTCTTCAGAAGGGGTCATCAGAGAAAAACCGGTATACGGAGTATTGCCCACTTTTGTGGTGGAATTGGCATTATGATAGTCTCTCAATTTTGTCCAGTCTTTGATACCCAGCTTTTGTGCGATATCCTGCAGCGTTTCTCCGCTCTGAACGGTATATGGGATTGGTGCTGACATATTCTTATTTTGTTTCGATGGTGATCGTTTGTTGGTAATAAAATTTATCTTCCGCTTCTATGCAAACACTGGCTTCTGCTTTTTTGATTCTGCCTGTTTTTCCGGTATACTTGATTGTGTTTTGAAAATCTGTATAGAGTGGGAGCGTTTCCTCGTCAAAGTTGACGTAGTAATCATGCTTATGAATGTACCTGATAATATCATTCATCATCTCCTGAGCATTGTTGATCCTGGGTTCGAAAGACAATATATTTTCATCTTTTTCATAACGGGTTTCTCCTTTCCATTCCGAATTGCCTATCGGAAGTACTTTCCAGGACGTTTCATACGGCCTTTTAGGATTAAATTTCTGTAGACCGTATTCCAATATTTTTATGAAATGAAGCTGCTTGATAAATTGAATAAGTTTTTCGTCGGTTTGTATAGCCTGAAAGAACTGAGTCTGGATATGATCTATTCCTTCACCACTATAAACATCATAAAGGGAAACATCTGCTTTTTGAATCCGTTTTCTGACCTCATCTATATTTTCAATAGAAAAACTATACTTGTTTATTGTACAAGCCAAAGGAAAAAGAGCTTCCATATAATGGTTGGCTATCTCCAGAAATTTAGTGTCTATTTCCTGGTTATTGACCTTTAGATTGGTTCTGTTGATCAATATTTTATTACTGTCTTTTTTTCCGGGTTCTATGTAAAGCGTGTAGGAGAGCTGGCCTTCATGCTGCTCATTACCTATCTTTAGTGTGCACTTGTCCTTCACAAAGTAGGTAGAGGTAGGAAATATGTCTGATACTGTTGAGGTCATGATTACTTGTGTTTTCTGGTTATTTCTTATCAGGGTTTACAATCAGTATATGTTTAATATGTCATAATAAGGAACGGCTATTTTTTTATCCTTGATCATATATTCACCAAGGCAGCAGCCAAGCATATTTTTACCTCCGTAATAAGGCATATTTTTAAAATTATATAATTTGAAATTCAGATGATCTGCTAGCCTGATCTCCAAGGTATCTGTAGTTTGTAATCCCGTAATATTTTTAATTTTCAATTGTGAATCCTTTTGTTTTAGGGTATGAGGGAGTAAGATAGATTTCCCTTTTGTAAGATGAAAAACCTGGGCATTGTCAAGGCTGACATTTTTGTATTTATCGATAAATTTAAGGGTTAATGAATCATATTTGAATTCAATATTTTTATTTTGGGCACATTGCTCCTGATCCTGGATTTTTTGTTTTTTTTCATCTACACATGAGGTCAACAAACTGAATATGCCGATGAGGGTTAATATAATATTTTTCATTGTATTATTTCATTTTTATATAGCCATTATAATTCATCATAAAATGTTGCCATGAGATGGGAGCCTCAAGATAGGTTTCGTTAGTTCCCCATGAATATACCTTAAACATGACTTCATCCTTTTTACTCTTAAAGAAACCGGGTTCATAGTTCCATGTTATCGGGGTTTCCAATACCACCCAATGCAGGTCAAAAGATTTCTTATCCCATATATCCTGTATAAGATCCGAATCTATCATAAGCATTAACCTGTATCCATTATTGAACTGTTTATTGATATCATCAATTTTAGTCTGCATTTCCATTGTGCTTGTCGCCAATGGTTTTATAGGATTGTACACTCCTTTTGAATGTACGTCAGTATATCCCAATAGCTTTTCACATAGGTTGGTAACTACATTAGGCCAATTGATTGCCTGAAATTCTTCATCTCCTCCTTTGTATTTTGGATTATCAGTATTTCTTGTGGATGCCATGGTGACATAATCTGCTAAAGGCATGTCCGAAGTATTCTGAGGAAACCCTTTGGGATTAACTTTCTTTTCCAGAACATCAATACTTGGTTTTGCAGTATAGCTGTTATAAGTTGATTCTCCGGTTCTGAAGAGCTCTTTTGCAAATTTTTTATAGGCAGCAGGCTGTTCTTTTGCAAACAAGTAGAATACGCAAGCCATTCCACAGAGAGAAGTGCCTGACTGATTTATTCTTTCAGGATGTTTATCATCAGTTCTTACTTTTAATTCTGCTTCAAACATGGCTTCATTGAACCATCTGAATCTATTGTGATGCCATATTTTTAAACGTCCTTCCGATACTTCATCATTAATATAAGCCATTACATAAATGTAGCTGCCACACATATCCTTTTCATTCAGATGAAGACTATAATTTTCCCCTGTGATACTGGACAGATGTTCTATCCATTTATTTTTTGATGGACTATAATACTTGTATTTCCACTTAATCTTTTTCTTATCCTGAGGGGGAAGATTGGTGTAAGTAACAACCTGGAATCTATACGTTTTTCCAAACAGAAATCCGGGCTGTGTCTTTGTGGGATTAGCCTCTTCATTAGCGGAACCATTATCTAAAGAGGTGAGTAACTTAATACTTTTAACCTTCGTAGGCTCAATACCCTTTCGTTGGGTCTCTTTCTTTTTGTCAAATTCTACTCCAGGCATAATAATATTGATTTATGTTTAATGGGCTTATGTTTATTATTTTCTAATGTTCTGTCGTCATTTTGTAGTTTGTTTATAACCTGAGAAAACGTCTTGTTATTCTGGCTCCACAAATAATTTGAAAGAGTAATACTTAAAATGATTAAAATACGGTTCATCGTTTCTTTATATTTACCATTTTCTCTGTTCAGAATTAGTTTGCAGCAATTACTTATTCTGTTTCTACCTTGATGAAATAATTACTCAGATAATTCTTCATATCACTTTCAATCCATTTTTTTTGTAATTGTTTATCTGCGATTAACTTTAAATAATTTTTTTTAAGATCTTGATTGTTGCTGCTGTATAGTTCATTACATTTTTTAATAATCTTGTATCCATTATAATATTTTTGCTGAATACCGTTGAATAATTCATTGTTATCTTTTTGAAATACAACTAATGATTTCTTAATGTCATCAGAATCAAAAAGGCAGGGAAAAGGTTCCATATTATTAAATGATGAAGTGTAATTTCCATTAAATGAATCTAGCTTTAAATGATTGTCCTGACAAAGAGAAAAACCATAAAAAACATACATTTCATAGGAGTTCTTATCTTCTTTTAATTTTTGAAATACCTGACCTTGAATATTTTTCTGCCCATAAAAATTATTATAGAACACAGATGTCATTAAAAATAATAATATGTAGTTGCTCTTTTTCATTATAATAATATCACTATGTTCCTTTCCTGTTATATGTACTTATTTTTTACTTTTTTTTATTCCAATCATTTTTTTTATAAAACCATCTAACTCTTTTGATTCATAAAAATCAAGACACATGGCTGTTATTGTATTACTTTTTCCTTTTTCTGAATAGTATTCTGATTCAAATGCAGTGAAGTTTTCAGTTGTTCTTTCTGTATATTGCCTGATCTTTTCACTTTCAGAGTTGGAGATCTTTCCTAGATCTATTGCAATATGCATACTTCTTCATCTACCCAAGTTTTGAATCTTTTATTATCTGTGCATTAGTAAGACTTGAACATAAAAATAAAATACTTGAAAAAAAATGTTTGCTCTGCTTCGTATAGTCACTGCATTATCTTGTCCGGAACAACTATTTTTTTTAATATAAAACATAATTATTCATCATTTTATTTAAATCGGTTCCCATCTATCATATAATCTTTTAAATAATCTTTCATATCTTCTTCCAGATAATAGTCCTTGTTGTCATGATATGAATTTTTATTCTTAACAGTTTTCACATACATCGCTTTCAGATTTTTATTTTTAACGGAATAAATACAAGAACAATTATTTTTCTTTGTGTAGTACTGCTTACTAAAAGATTGATAATTGATTTTAAGTATACTGTCATTTATCAATCGAGGTAATGGATATAACGAATTAAACAATACTAAATACTTATCTGTAAAAAGATCTGTTTTTTTTGATGAATGAAGATCTGTACAGTATATTCGTCCAAGTTCGGCAAACTGTTTAAATGTTCTGTCGTCATTTTGTAGTTTGTTTATAACCTGAGAAAACGTCTTGTTATTCTGGCTCCACAAATAATTTGAAAGAGTAATACTTAAAATGATTAAAATATACTTCATTATTTATACATTATTTTAATTCCCAAAAATAAACGGTCCCACCATAATTGACGTAATTATGTCCACCTATTACATTTTTATTATTTCCAATCCAAAGGGTTGCATGTCCGGAAATTCCATCACCAAATCCACCAAGTATAATATAAACACCATTTTTTATTCTGCCTTCGTTAATCTTATCGGCGACAGCAGTAATATTTGAAGGTCCCTTAACGGTCACATCCGGAGATCCCCAAACATCTGTTTTTATTAACCATGATTGTAAACCACTAGCACTTGTCTGAAATCCCTTATTGTAAAAAGTATGCTTTTTGTTCGTAATTTTAAAAGCAGTTTTAACTTTCATTCCTCCGTTTATTAATCCCAGAGAAACTCTTGTTGCGCAAGCATTTCCAAAGGTTTTTGTATCATAATCTTTTCCTAATAGCTCTGGGAAAACCTCTGTGGCAGGCTTGTCATCGTTGCCGGATTTGGGATAACCCTCGTAAACATCTTTCCAGCTAGGTCTCTTTATTTGAATAGGTGTAGTCGTTTTTCCATGGGACTGTGCAACAAAGCGTCTTTGTTGTTCCAATAAAATGGGAATCAATTTTTCTATATTCATTGTCTGTATTTTTTAAGATTCTTCTTTATCATTCATTATTGATAAAGTGTACGCCTTTAAAGGCTCCTTGAATATGATCTGTCCTTTTTTTACTGTTCCGGTAAGGGTAAGTTCATCAAGACCTTCTGCAATGGGTTCTCCATCTTCAGCCTTAATAGTTACCTCTATGCTTTCTCCGTCTTCGTAACCTTCAGTTTCTACAATGAGGTTCATGTCAACATAAAATCTGGAAGAATTTGTCAAATGAGTTTCCTCATCGCCATAAGCCCAATACATTGCTGTTATTTTTCCATCAGTAGATTCTTCATCTTCTGTTATAGCTTCTCCTCGTGAAAATCCTTGCATTATTGCTCTCTTCTGGCTGGATAATTCAAGATTCTGTTTAGTTGCCTCAATCGTTACCTTCTGAGCTTCTTCATTAGAAACTTTACTTAACGAGGTATAATTATTAGCAACCTGTATATTGATATTTTTTGCATTTTTTATAATAGCCATGGTCGTTTTTCTTTATTGAATAAAAAATAAGAAAGCATCTTTATATCTTATTGAAAATTATTCTTTTTTAAACAATATTGTTTTTATTTGTGATGTTTTTTCCTTCACTAATCCAAATTGAAAATGACTTCTTTAAAGGAGTATATGCCTCTTTAATGATTATGGTTTTCTGCCTTTGTTGTGAAAAACAATAATTAAAAAGAATAATCAAAAAGAAAATGCTAGACTGTTTCATTGTAGTTTATATTCTTTTATTTCTAAACTGCTTATTTTTGAATTTGCTTTAATTAATTTATTTTGACTTTAGGGTAAGGGTAATTCAATTTTTTAGTGCTCGATTTATTGGTGTCAGCCATATTTTCATCTTTATAAACTGCTTTCATAACTCTGCCATTTTTATTTCTAAAATGTTTGCCTGTTAATATATATTTTTCATTTGAAGGATAATATTTGAAAGTATATTGATTGTACTTAGCAGTTGGGCTTGTTAATTTTTCACTATAAAATTCAAATAAGCTTCCTTCAGCATCTCTATAATAATTAATCTTATTCAGGATATCTCCTTTGTATTGATATACTCCTTTCATCGTTACTTTTTTTTCATTCAGCTCTTCGATTGAAAGTATTTTAAATTTTACAGAATACGTATCCTGATCCCAGTCTTTTATAAAAATATCATGGTTGAAATATAAACAGCAATCATCATAGAATCTATTAATAGGATAAAATAATAACCCTAACTTTGAATTTCATTTTTATTTAAAATACTCTCTCTTAAATATTGATAAAGTTCCGAGTTTGTTTTAATCAAAAGGTTAAAAGGTAATACCTTAATTGTATTTTCCTTTTCAAAAGAAATAGAAAAAGATAAGTTATCATTGTGAACTTTCAATGTTTCAGGATTTTGTTTTTTCAAAGTGTAAATGACCGTTTCCTCTTTGTTATTAAACTTTACCTCTTTGCTAGTAATAGATAACTGATTTAATTCCTTCCCCTCATAGAGAGAATATGTTCTATTCTGTGCATTAAATAAATTTGAGAATAGTATAATTATAATAACAATTTTCAGTCTCAATGCCTTCAAAATTTAATCAATATTTTTTGGTGATTCTATGATGATTATATTCTGAGAAAGGAAAAGAGTATCTCCGCTTTTACGTAAAATGTCATATTTTTCATTAAATAGTTTTATTTTATTATTGTTTATTTTTTCTAATTCAAGTTTTTTATAAGGTTCTGTTTCGTTGCTATTTCCATTTTTTTTAATATTATCAATTAAAATACTCTCCGCTTGAGGAGTGATATATTTTTCTAGCAAATTATCTTTGTATAAGAAACCTTCTCTAATCAAAATTTCCTGATTTAAATTTTTTATATAACAATCCGGAGAATATACTTTGGAAGTATTATTATCTACTAGTTCTCCTTTAACTACCAAAATTTTTTTCTGCGTACAACTTACCAGTGCTAAAAAACTAATAAGGAAGAGCAACTTTTTTAATTCTTTCAACATCTTTTCTTTTTTCAATTATTATTTTAACTTTTGAATAGCCAAATATTGTATCATCGTCCGATTTTTCTCTAATTTTATTAATAATATTTTTGGTTTCATTATCAGACGGACTTTTAGGAGAATTATCATTGTTAGTAATTCCAAAACAACCTAGTGATCCACCTGCTCTGATTCTTGGTTTTTCACCATAGGTAGGGTCTTTTTCATTATGATAATATCCGCCTACATGTATCATTATACTCTTTGCAGAGAAAACTTTCTCTTTTCGGTCATTGAATCGTTCTTCTGAGATGAGTGTGTCAGAATTATTTTGTTCAAGTTTATAAGCTGCAGTGTCATTATGATGAGGATATACATCAATAAAGACCCCTTCATATTGATTATTGCCTTTAGGTTCAAATGCACAGTTATAGACTTCTGCATCTGTTCCTTCAATTTTGTTTATGATCCAAGAGTCTCTTGAGACCATGGTTTCTAATTTAAATGTTTTATCAGTTGAGTGTGTAACTAACATTTTGTATAGAGGAATTCCTATGGTAATATAATTGCCTTTTGATTTTCTATCATCTGTTCCAATTAGTTTAATATAACCCCACCCAACTTTTTGATTAGTTATCGTTATTATTGGACCTTCGTCTTTTGAAGTTTCATAAATATTATCATCATCACTTGTCATGATCCCTCCTCTCCCAAAACCCTGCATAATGGCTCTTTTCTGGCTAGAAAGCTCAAGATTTTGCTTCAACGCCTCAATAATAACCGCTTCAGATTCCTCATGAGAAATCTTACTTAACGAGGTATAATTGTTAGCAACCTGTATATTGATATTTCTTGCATTCTTAATAATAGCCATGGCATTGATATTTTAGAAGTCCTGTTTCCGTAGCTGATTAAATGGATACTTATTTTTCTTTCTTTGTCTCAATGCCCGTAATGAAACGTAGAAAGATAAAATGAAAACCATAAAACCACAGAATATGGATTCAATGAGGTTGCCCATTGGCATATATTTGTGGCCGTCTTCCGTAACAGGCGGATTAATGTAATCAGCAATATTGTAAGCTGCTACAGTACTGAAAACCATAGCGGTAATGCTTATCAATAATGGCAATAAATAAAGTCTCATGATTCGTTTTTTTAATGGGAGTTTCCTTGTTCGCCGCTTTGAGATTTTACTGTTTTTTCACTTTGCAAAACCATATTCTCTTTGGTACTTACTACCGTTACTTTATCTGCATACGAATCGCTTTTTTTAGACTGAATATTTCTTTCATTTTCAGCAATCTCTGTTCTCATATCAGAAGATTCGTGGATATTTCCTGTTGCTGTTTGCATAAGGTCTTTTCCTGCCGTATCAATCATATTGACACCGGCATTGGAGACAATGTTCACGTTGGCTGTCGCAAACATGCTGTTTCCGGCAATAGAAGTAATATCACGACCAGCTGTCATTTTGATGTTATTACCCGCCGTAAAAGTCATATCCTTTGGTGCATTAACTGCAATATTCCCTTTTCCGTCCATGAAATAGGTATTTCCACTTGGATCTTCGATATAAATACTGCCTTCTGCATCATTGAAAATCACTTTATTTCCACTTCTGGTTTGTATTGATTTAATATGGTTATTGACTCCGCCTCCCAGAGCCACCGCTCCATGGAACATTCCTCCCATAGCAAACGGAAAGTCAGGATGATGATATTCAAATCCTACCATTACCTGGTCGCCAACCTCGGGAACTGCCACAAAACCTCTGTTCTGAGTAATAGCATCTGTTCCTCCGGCGTCAGGACTCATCATTCTTATAAAATGAGTAGTATCATGGAGCTGCCAGTCGAATTGTACCTGTATTCTTCCCTGGTTCAGAGGGTCTGTATTAGAAATAACAGTAGCAATCTGTGGTTCGGCAGGTACTCGTTCGAAATCAGGGCTTGGTATATATCCGGTTCCTTCTGCTATTGCTTCGAAAGATCCTGTGTAAATACCTCTGGTATTCACTTCGTGAGAAACTTCAGTTATCATCAGTTTTGTAAAGTATGAAGTCTGATTACTGCTCGGTTTCCTCATTTCAATATCTGCTATACAACCAGGGTATAAAAAAGGAACTGAAGTATTTCCGGAGACTGTAAAAACTTCTACCGCAGCACTTCCGGCAGCACTTTTTTGTGCATCATCCACATTTAAAGACATATTGGCATTAACGGGTGACGGGTTCAAGGCTCTGGTTTTATAGATTCCATCATTAAGATCGTAGGCTTTGGATGCAAGTTGCCCCAAATGCTTGATACTGGCTGTAGAACTCAGCAATTTTTCATGCTTGCTGCTGTTATAACCGAAAAATTCAGGTTTGGTATGCACGGCTTTTAGTTCTATGCAGATATCAGTTACGTTGCTTCCATAGGTTAACTTAATAGGTTGTTCGCCTGGTGGAAGTTTTCCAAAGTGAAGGACTTCTCCGTCATAGTAAAACTGCTCACCATAGGTTTCTGCCAATCGAGCCAGATAATTGTAATGGGTTTCTTTATATTGGGCACTATAATTAATATAGCTCTTATTTTTTGTATCTACTTTAAAGTCATACTTGCCGGAACCCAGGGTTTCCTTGATGACTCTGTCTGCGATAATTGATGTATTGACTGGCTGATCACCTCCAAAGCTTTGGGTGTGTGGAGCAGAGTCCATAAGTATGGTAGGACTTTTTCCCTTGAGAACGATACTTCCCAGACTTGCTTTTTCCTGGCTGAAGGCAACCTGAGTGATAAAACCGACAAAAGTTCGTTCCGGACTCTCATTTTCAGCATCTTTATATTTGAAAACTACCGTTAAACGTTTTCCAAGGAATTGCTGAGCTTCCTCCAGATTATGATCCTGTCCTTCTCCCAACGTATCATGGGCAAGGGTAAGTTCAAAAGTATGATGTTTCCGGATGCTTTGCAAAAGCCGGAAATGTTTGAAATGTTTGATAATTTTGCCTTCAATCACAACGTCCAGTTTTACCACACGCTGGAGCCCTGCTATGTGATTTTCAGCAATTTTTTCTGCATTGGTAGTCTTATTTTTCATCGGTTATTTTTTTTGTGGTTATATCACTAAAATTAGAAATGTTTTGTATTATTCAGATATATAAACTGTTAAATTTTAAAAATTGTAGTAGAACTACGACATCTGTCATCTTATAAATAGGTCCGGTCGAAATATATACCGGAAATTCATTGGAAAATCAGTGAATTATTTAGGTATGAATATTTTATAAAAAGAGACAAAAAGACCATCCTGAGTAAAGATGATCTTTGTGATTTTTTTAGTAGGGGAAAGCTTAAGATGTAGGCCATAATCCCATGTACTGGGAAGTGCCATAGTCAATTGTTTCCGCGCTTACCACGAAGCTGATCAGCATACTATTGCTGTCTACAGCGTCGAATTCCACTTCATGCTGGATTACGTATCCGTTTTCCCAGTTTAAAGTAATTAAAGTTCCTTCCTCATGAGACTTGTTGAAAATAATTTCCCCTTTGGTAGGTTTGTATTTTCCGTTTAATAAAGTTTCAAGAATGTCTGATTTTTCGGTAGCTTCTACAGTCAGTTTTATAAGTGCATTAGAAGGGTCTGATGCTACACGTCCCGATACATCTGTAGATCTGGATACGCCGTAGTTTAACTTTAAAAGTTTTTGACCTTCACCTCCGTTGAATTTTAAGATTCCTCTTGAGTTTGCTGCCATGATTATAAATTTTTTTGGTTAATTAATATTGATGTGCTTAAGTGATTGTACCACAAATGTATATTTCTTTAATTAATCTTAAAAATTTTTATCATTAACTTTTAATATTTGTAGTAATTCTACGATTTTGTGTCGTAGTTTTACGACTTTTGAATGTAAGTGTTTGAAATGAAATTGATTATAGGTAAATAACCTGCGTTTTTAAAACCTTCCTTCCAAGGCGCTCAAGAATGTTTTTATACCTTTCAACCTGTGCCTGATCCTTCGCTTTTTCTTCTCCGGTTTTAAAATCAATAATAATATATCCTTCATCACCTTTTAAAATACGGTCAGGTCTTGAAATATAACTTCTCCCATTTTCTGAGATCATGATATCCTTTTCATTGATAACCTTCCATTTTTCATCAAAAAACTCAGCATATGTTTCTACAATCTCCTCCAGTTTTTGTTGAATTTCATTTTTCTCTTCAAGGGTAATCTGCCCTTCCAGAGCATAGCCGTCCAATACTTTGACAATGTCTTTTTCAGTGTTGATTTTAGCAAGAAGTTCGTGAACAAAAAGCCCGATTCTCACTTTGTCATTTCTTACCTGATAATTTTTTGATGGAGTCGCAATTTTGATGGAAGTACTCTTTTCATCTACGTTTTTCAGGGTTTTAATATTTTGAGTCTTAAAAGATGAGGTCTTGGTCCGGGAATGCTTTTGTAACATTCCGGAATTCACTTCATACAAATCGAACTCATCGCTTTCTTCTGTATTTTTTGATTGAAGAAATTCCAGCAATTCAAGATTGTTAGAAGTTTTATTTGCTTTTTGAAGATAGAAAAAAAGTTGCTCAACAGGTCGGGTTGTTGCTACATACTGCAGACATAACCTGTCGATGAGGTTTTTATAAGAATTTCTCTTGTTGAATGCCTGTATTTCTTCATCATAGGCTTCAAGGTTTTTACTGAACTGGTTAATGTTTACAGATTTTAAAGCTGCACTTTCACTGGTATCGAACCAATTGGTAAACTCACTATCCCGGTTCTTATTCATCATCGGAATAAAAACAATGGGGAATTCCAGCCCTTTAGACTTATGAATGGTCATAATCTGGATGGCATCAATATTTTCAGAAGCCTGAATCGTATAAGATGAAGCTTCTTCATCCCAGTATTTAAGGAACTCTTTTGTACTTGCCCCGGCATTTTGTGTAAAGTTGAAGAGCATTTCCATAAAATTGAGCAGAAAGTCGGTTTCTTTGTTTTCAACAGAGAATTCGTTGATATAATATTCTATAAAATTGTACAGATTAAATCTAGGGAAATTGTCCTGTTTAAGCTGTAATGAATACTTTTTTTGAATACACTGGATAATCTCTTCATGACTTTGAATATCCAGAATTTCTTTCATTTCCAAAGTAAAATCAGGCATATGAATTTTACCAAGAGTATTCAGGTAGTACATCATCATGATAAGGCATGATTTATTTTTAGGATTGATTTCCCATCTTAAAAATTCTATGACTGCTTTCAAAGTATTGGAAAGCTCCAAAGTAAGCCCTTTATCAGAAATTGTTTTGATATTGGTTTCCTCTCCATGATAGGTTACTTTCAGATTACCCAGTTTCTGGGAATAGCTGAAAATATCAAAATTTCCACGACAGAGGATCGTAATGTCAGAAAACCTAAAGCCATTATCCAGACATTCCTGAATGTCTTTTCGCATTTTTTCTGAAGTGTCATCGTAAAATTCTTCGTTCGTAAGATTTTCAATAAGATTAACTTTTACCCGTCCTTCAAGCTGAGATCTCGGGTTCTGTTCAGCATCAATTCCAAAAATATTTTTATGCTCTTCTTCCAACCCTTCAGAATGGAATCGATATAATTCGTTATTAAATTGTACAATATTGCGTGCACTTCTCCAGTTGTCTTTTAAAACAAGAAGATCTGCTTCTTTAGGCGAGAATTCTTTTTTATTAATGATGTCCAGCATCAGTTTACTTTCTCCACCACGGAATCTGTAGATACTTTGTTTGGGATCACCTACCAGTGTGAAGGATGTATATTCTGAAGAAACACTATGATCTCTCAGAGGAACAAAATTTTGCCACTGCAGTTCCGAGGTATCCTGAAACTCATCAAAAAAATAATGTTGAAATTGTGAACCTACTTTTTCATAAATAAAGGCAGAAGGCTCATTACGAAGGTTTTCATTGATCAGGATATTAAACTTGGAAAGCAATACCAGGTCATTCTCTTCTTCAATTTTTCTAAGTTCATCCTGGATATCTTTATTAACCTTCAATGGTAAAAGGGCAGATAAGACCTTCTCTTTCTTTTGGGTTTCAATATACAAAAGGATAAGCTGCATTCTGTTTTCCAGAAGCTGATCAAGAATTTCAAATATCTCAGTTTCCTTATGTTTTGATTTTGAAGAAGCTCCTTTTCTGTAATTGTTAATTACAGATTCCTCCAAAGTAGTAGGAAACGGAAATCCGGCTCTTTTTTGCTGGTAAAAATCAATAACTTTTGTGAAAAATCCTCCAATTCCATTTTTACCCTGAGCAAAATCTTCAATTTCAATATTTCTGGATTTGAACAGTTCAATAGACTGTGCAGCAAGTTCAGCAGCTTGTTTTTTATTAAGAACAATCTCTTTACGGAGCATATTTTTAATGTTCTCATAATTGGTATCATCAAAACTGCTGTTGTTTTTCAGATGTTCATAGTGAATATCCTTTACAAACTCCTTGGCAGAATCATAAAGGTTTTTATTAAGATTAATTCTCTCGTTGTTTTCAAGACTGTAATCTACATAATCCATGAAAGAATTTGAAATCGTTTCATTCTCTCCAATCTTATCCAGCATTTTATCTACAGCCTCAATCAGAAAGGGTTCTGCTTCAATTTCAAGATTAAAATTTTTAGCCAATCCAAGCTCATAAGAAAAGCTTCTTACCAATCTTGAATTAAAACGGTCAATTGTTCCAATATTTAGAGTAGAGTAGTTATGAAGAACATAGTCCAGAAGTCTTTTTGAACGAACGTGAAGTTCATCAATGGTGATCTTTAAGCCTTCCTGTTCAAATGCTTTTTGAATATTTTTGAGATCTGTATTCCCGGCAAAATCAGGAGAAGAGAAATTTCCCAGCCAGGATAAAATTCTTTCCTTCATCTCATTTGCTGCCTTATTTGTGAAAGTAAGGGCGAGAATATTCCTGATCGATTGTTGTTGATTAGGATAACGGAGACAGATCATCAGAAGCCTTTGAACCAGGGCATATGTTTTTCCTGATCCTGCGGATGCATTGATGACTGTATAAGAATTTTGCATTGTAAAAAGTCGAATTGAGACTGCAAGTTAGCTAAAATTTAAAAGAAAATTTAACAATTAGGTAGGCCTATTTAACAGTTTCAACGGGGAAAAGAGGAAAGAAATATTAAAAACGCGTTAACTGTGGTTAAACTTGTGGAATAATTTAAAAATAATTTTAGCTTTGTTTTATAAAAAATAGCCCGTGAAATTTAAACTATTCCTTTTTCTTTCTCTTATTTTCATTATTAAAATTCATGCACAGAGTTATATTTTCGGTAAAGTAATTTCCGAGAGTGGAACCGAAATGCAGGATGTGAATGTAATTAATATAAGAACAGACGAAATGGTACTTACCAATGACGACGGGCATTTTATGATCTCCGGGAGAGCGGGAGATGAGCTTCGTTTCATCAAAGTGGGTTATGATCGTTTGTCCAGAATAACGTCTCAGGAAAATATACAGTCACCTCTTAATGTAACGTTGATACGAACTACGATACAAATTCCTGAAGTACAGGTGAAGCAAGGACTCACTGGAAACCTGAAGATAGATTCAAGAAGTTATAACAAACCGAAGAAAGTTGAAAAATTAACCAAAGAAATAGATCGATATATTGCTCAGAAATCTGATCCCAGAATACTGGCAGCAAGACCAGGAGAATTTGTACAACCAAAAGGAGAGGGGTTTTCTATCGGAAAAGTTAAAGATAAATGGGATGATGTCGATTTGATGAGCTATATTAAAGCCAGTTTGGGAGAAGAGTATTTTACCAATCTTAAAATAGAAAAAACATTGATAGATCATTTTATTTCTTACGTTCTGGCAGGAGGTTTTGAAAGAAAAAAAATCTTGAAATATGGCTATTGCAGTGATGCAGACCTTTATAGATTTCAACGTTTTGTACTGACGAGAATTTCCTCTTACCGGGCACCAGAAACCCGGAAATAAAAATGATGAGAATATCTTTTAAATTATTTCTGTTCCAGCTTTTATTTCTGATGTCTGGAAATATATATTCACAACAAACAATAACAGGAAGAATCATTGACGAAACCGGTGAAAGTTTAAGTGCGGTAACCGTCGTCAATATGTCTTCTGATAAAAAAGTATACTCTAATACAGATGGAATGTTTTCCATTGAGGCTTCTCCCAATGATGAGCTTAGGTTTGTGAAAAAAGATTTTACAAGAGTTTCCAGAAGAGTTCTTAGCGATGGCATTAACTCTCAATTGCTGATCACTCTTTTTCAGATACCCAAAGATGTTGGAGAAGTGAAGATTGTAAAAAAGCTATCCGGGGATCTGGAACAGGATTCCAGAATTGTAGCAAAAACAGATAAAGGAGAGCAGGTGAGAGATGCTGTAGGTCTTCCACAGCCGGTCGGGAAAATGAGAGAAAAACCTGCAGAAGTAAAAAGTGTTCTTTTACCCATACTCTTAGGAAACCTGAATGTACAGGGATTATATGATTTGATTAGCGGCAAGGCCAAAAAACAGAAAAGACAGTATAGATATGATGATCTTCAGGAACATATTGGCTGGATCAGAAATAGGGTAGAAGACGATTATTTTGTGAAAGCTGGAATTCCCGCTAACAGAATTTCAGAATTTATAGAATTTTCTTTTCTGACAAAGCCACAGGTAAGAACCTATGTTAAAGCAAAAAATCTGTCCGGTGTTTTGCTGAGATTGGAGGAAACAATACCTCTGTTCCTCGAAAAGCTGAAACAAAGTCAAAAATAATGAAGAATACTTCATGCTTTAAAAACTAAAATACTGGAATAGAAATTGATGCAATTGTGTAAAACCATACCAAATCTCAAATTTTATGAATAAAAACAGCATTGCAGTAGCAGCGGTAACGGCATTAGGCTTTGTTATTGGTCTGGGCTTCCTGGGAAATGCCATCAAAAATCGTAATAAGTCTGAAAATACAATTTCCGTAACAGGTCTTGGAACCAAACAGTTCACCTCAGATCTGATCACGTGGTCAGGCAGCTTTTCCAAAAATAATATGGATTTAAAATCAGCTTATGATGAGCTTGCCCTTGATAGAAAAGTCATCAATGATTATCTGCTTTCCAAAGGAATTAAACAAGGTGAAATTGTATTCTCCTCAGTAGATATTCAAAAGCAGTTCAGAAGTTATAATGACAGCAACGGGAATTATGTACAGGGTGAATTTTCAGGATACAACCTTACCCAAAAAGTATCCATCGAAAGTAAAGAAGTTGGGAAAATTGAAAACCTGTCCAGAAACATTACAGAGATTATTAATCGTGGGATAGAATTCACTTCCTCCTCTCCATCCTATTTTTATACAAAGTTATCCACAGTAAAGCAGGAAATGATTGCCGGAGCAACAAAAGACGCAAAAGAACGTGCAGAAAAAATTGCTGAAAACTCCGGAAGCAGCTTAGGAAACCTAAAAAAAGCAACGATGGGAGTCATCCAGATTACTGCTCCCAACTCCAATGAAGACTACTCATACGGCGGAACTTTTAATACATCATCCAAAGAAAAAGAAGCCAGTATCACCATAAAACTTGAATACGAAGTGAACTAATGATGAACACCTTGTATTGTTTTCATCAATAGGAACGGACATTAGTCCTTTTAATAATTTGAAGAAAAAACGCCGGAAATATTCCGGCGTTTTATATTTTAAGGATATACAATATCACAAAGCTCTTTCTTAATTTCCTCTATATTCTCAGGAGTATAGTTGGCCAGGAGCCATAAATGCAAAGACTGTTTCCCCTCCCCATAACTTGGTTGAATGTAAGTCGTATCAACCAGTTCAAAACTATTTCTCTGATAGAAAGAATAACGTCTTGCAGCGTCTTCACTCAGTTCTGCCGGTTCTATTTCTAAAATAACACTCGGAAAGTTTTCTGTCAGATGATTAATAATATGAGAACCCAGTTTTTTACTTCTGAAAGATTCGAAAACCTCAAAATGTTCTACAAAAACAAAAGAACTCATTTTCCAAAGAATCAGATATCCGATGGCTTCATCCTCATGTACTACAGACATAAAGTCTACTTTTGGATTTGAAAACAAATCCAGAAATTGTTCTTTATCTCTTTGCTCATCTACAGGAAAAGTGCTGATGTAAGAATTATAGATTTCCTGAACTCTATCATCCTCAGCATGGGTAATCGATAAAAACTTCATAATTATAAATCAAAAACGCTAGGTCTTCTGGTAATAAAAATATCTTTAATCCAAAGGGTAAATGCCAATCCCAAATAAATAAGGAAGAAAAAACCGGCAGTAGCAAAAGTAGAGTAGATGAAGAAAATCCTTAACTTAGAGACAGGAATTCCCAGTTTAGCACCCATTCTCGTGAGGACACCAAACCACTCTCTTTCCATTTTATGACGGATATTGCTTAACATTTAAAAGATTCTTTTTAAGGTTAAAATCTGATACTGCAAGATAAGCAATTTTTCTGATAAAAGTTTTTAACAATGAATGACAAATCACCAGCTGCAATTACGGTTTCGGTTATCTGTTTCTGGATTATTCTTTTAAAAGTTTAAATCCGATCCCGCAGGAGAGGCAATTTTTCTTTTCACAGAGGGTCTTATGATGATAGATCATACTTTGGCTTTCCAATGCGGTATTTATTGTCATTCCAAGGTTTTTCCAACCTTGTATAACTGAATTTTTCTCAGCAGCAATATGACGGTAGAACTCAATAACCTCGTCGGCAGCTTCTTCATGGTGGTAGCGATGATAAACATACTTTAGAGGAAGAACGGTATTAAGAATAATAAGGTCAATGAAATCTTTGCTTAGCGGTTTAGGCTGCATTTTTGAAACCGTCCCGAAATTAAAATGAAAATCCCAATAGTCAGAAGCTTTTACTAAAGCAAATATATCATACAAACGATCAGCACTCTTAACGGTAATTATTTTTGAAAATAAATTCTGATGCTTGTAATAAAGATCTGCCAGTTGAGACAAGCGAATCGTAGGAAAATTAGGAGGTCGTAATCTCAAAAACTTAGGATGGAACCTTACATCAGGAAGTCTGAATTTTTGCTGTAAGAATTCAAATTCCCTTTTCAGGATCTTCATGTAAAAATCCTGGGGATCATCCAGCCACCCAGAAATACCAAAAAATAATGCTTCAAGCTGCAGGGGATTCTGACGGATTTTGTTAATCATCCTGTAATTAATACTTTCAGCCATCTGTCTGAAAATATGAGCATTTACTTTTAATCCGAAAGAATAAGCAAAACTGTGAAATAAGACCGCTTCAAAATCATTTTTATAATGAACTAAGTAGTGTTCCAGTTCTTCAGATTTTTCTTCCAGCTTTTTCAGAATATTTTCTTCATGGAAGTTAATGGGAATTTTATCGGTATTAAAAATATTTTCGCAAGCAATAAACCGATCTCCATTGATGAGGTTGCTATATTTTGAAATGACCTCTTCATCAATATATTCTTTCAGTTCCAGAGTTGAAATGCCTCCTGCAGTATGCTCACTGATTTCAGCGTCATGGATGAAAATGACATGGAGAATAATGTTTTTGTAATTAGGATCCTGGGAATGATTGTGGAAAATCCAGTCTGAGGAACGAACATGTAGTTCTATATTGCCCGCTAAAATCAGTCCGTTGGTCTTAATTTTTGCATCCAGAAAATCCGGGCCGGCATTCGTATTCCACTTTCCAGAATGTATGATTTCAACGGAATTTCCTTCAATATCCTTGAAGTTAAAATGTTTGAAAACCTTATAGTTCCAAAGATATTGAAGTAGTTTTTCCGTCATAAGCGTGACGTTAAATATAATAGAAATATTATACTTTCGTCAGCTCCTTTTTAAAATTTTCTATGGTCGTTCTATACATTTTCTCATAGATAGGAAGAATGTTTTTCAAGTCGAACTTTATGGCCTGATCTTTCGCGTTTTGCTTCATTTTGGTTAAAAGTTCTTCATTACTCAACAACTTAATTGTGTAGTTACTCATTGCTTCTACATTTCCGATCTCAGCAAGATATCCCGTTTCTCCCTGAATGTTTACCTCAGGAATTCCTCCCGCATTGGAGCTGATAACCGGAGTATAGGCAGCCATTGCTTCTAATGCAGCAAGACCAAAACTTTCCTGCTCGGACGGAAGTAAGAATACATCAGAAAGTTGCAAAATTTTATATAAATCATTCACCTTTCCAAGAAGACGGATTTTTGAAATAAGATCCGGATTTTCCTCAAGAAACGAATTTACTTTTTCCATATCCGGTCCTTCTCCGATAATGATAAGCTTGGACTTTACCTTTTTCTCTACGTTCTTAAAGATCTGAAGGACTTCATCCACACGTTTTACCGGTCGTAAGTTAGAAACGTGAATCAGAATTTTCTCATCAGGATTGGCAAATTGTGTTCTCTGACATTCCGAACAGTCATCAAACTCAGAGTTATCTATAAAGTTGGTGATTACCTGGATTTCCTTTTTTATATTAAAAAACTGAAGCGTATCCTTTTTCAGACTTTCAGAAACCGAAGTAATTGCATCTGATTTATTGATGGAAAACTCAACGGCATGTTTATAACTCGGGTGTTGCCCCACAAGCGTAATATCCGTACCATGCAGTGTAGTTACCAGAGGAATGTCATTATTGTCTTCCTGAAGCATTTGCTTTGCTGTAAAAGCCGCATAGGCATAAGGAATGGCATAATGTGCATGAAGAAGATCCAGTTTGTACAGATTTACAACCCTGTAGATCATAGAGCTTAATGCAATATCATAAGGTTGATACTGAAACAACGGATAAGTCTGCACATTCACCCTGTGAAAGAAAATATTAGGATTGGTAATGTCTAATCTTGCAGGAAGTGCAGAGCTTATAAAATGCACCTCATATCCTTTATTCGCAAGAGACATCCCCAGTTCTGTTGCTACAATTCCGCTTCCTCCATATGTTGGGTAGCAAAGTATGCCTATTTTCATTGGATTATTATTGTTTTTGATGTTGATTAATTATTATTGATCGTAGAAGTTGGAATAAGATCAATTCCCATTCCTGCTTTGAGCTGGTCATTAACCAACACGGGAAGCCTTCCCCAGATTTTTGTTTTTCCGTTTAATGCATCAGCTGTTGCATTCATTGAGTCTTCATTATTCTCGTAAGAAACAAGGACTGTAGATATTTTTGAAAGGTCAATGTCTTTTAAAGCATAGGCACTTCCGAATATATTCAGAATTACATTTTGATTATTGCTAAGTTCGGCAAGTACTTTTTTAGATTCCGCAGATACTTTATAAGGTTTATAGGCGGTTGAATTATCTTTATGAATTCCTGCAATTACCGTTGATCCTGCTGGAATAGAACGAATTTCAGATGCCTTTTTAATGATGATGTTTGATCCGAGTCTATTGGCAAAAGTCTCATAAGGTGCTTCTTCCAATGGAACATAATAAATCTGTTTTCCTAATATGGGAAGCAGCTTTTTTTCATCTTTTAATAGAGTAAGTGCATTGGCGTATAGATTTTGAACCAATGTTTTATGAGAGTCGTTATTCAGATCAGCATTGATATTCTCCGGATTTTTAGGAGTATACTGAGTAAGGCCAAGGAAATATTTTGTTAATAATATTTTCTTTACACTTTCCTCCACTCTGGATGGTGGGATCTCACCTTTGTCTATTGCTTTCTGAATCAGTTTTTTTCCTTCAGAAACCCCCTGTGAAAACAGCATGATGTCATTTCCTGCCTTAAATGCCAGGGCATCAAGTTCTCCAGGTTTGTATTTATTTGCTACGGCTCCCATATTTAAAGCATCAGTGATGATCAATCCTTTATATCCCAGTTTATCTTTCAATAATCCGGTAATGATATTTTTAGAAACTGATGCAGGAATCCCTTTTCCTGATTCAAGACTCGGAACATATAAATGGGCAACCATTACTCCGCCAATCCCTTTATCCATTAATGCTTTAAAAGGAGCAAGTTCTGTGCTGTTCAATCTTTCAAGGTTATGGGAAACGACTGGAAGGTCAAGATGAGAATCCGTACTGGTATCTCCATGGCCCGGAAAATGTTTAATGGCAGCTAATATATTGTTATCCTGAAGTCCATTGGAGTAGGAGAGAGCAGAATTAATTACATTAGGAACTTCTGAACCAAAACTTCTGTTCCCGATAATAGGGTTGTTCGGATTGGTATTTACATCTACTACAGGCGCAAAGTCCCAGTTGATCCCCATTCTGTGGCAGTCTTCTGCAATTTTGGCAGACATCTGGTACACCAGGTTTTTATCCTGAATAGCTCCCAATGTCATGGCCCATGGAAATTTATGAGCAGTTGCAATTCTCTGAAATAATCCCCATTCGGCATCCATTCCGATCATTAAAGGAATTTTAGATTTTTGCTGAAATTCATTGACAAGGTTAATCTCTCTGGCAGCATCGTCCTGCATTAAGATTAAACCTCCGATTTTATCATTGGTAACAATGTTTCTAACTTGGTTAATGAAGTCCTCTCCTTTATTGGTATACAATGCAACAATAAAGAGTTGCCCAAGCTTTTCATCCTGAGAAAGGCTTTTGTAAGTCTTGTCAACCCACTGCTGAGCCTTTTTTATATCTTCAGGAGAAGTGTTTTTCGGCTGATACTGAGCCTTAGCGTTAGGGCTTATGAATGCAGCAATAAAGAGAGAAGTATATAATAATTTCTTCATGACTTTTTGAATAAGAACAAAAATACAATTAAAAAAATTGACAAAAACAACGTTTTTAAAATTTTTGGTATATGATTTGAATACGCAATATAAATAATAACTAAACTTTTATAGAAATGAAAAAAATTCTTCCATTTATATTATTAGCCGGAATTGGTTTCTTATCATATAGCTGCGACAATAAAGATGATACTGTTATTCAGCAAACGACACCTTCCTTAATGAAAGATGTTACCGGAACTTTTAATGCTGGGAATAACTTTGCATTCAAGCAGGGAATCAGTATTAAAAATACAGATGTAGTATTAGTATACAGAAATGCAGGAGGTGCGTGGCAGCAAATACCTAAAACCGTTGTTTTAAACAATGTGACAGGTATGCCAACCAATAGAGTATTTGAATATAACTTTGTTTTTGATAGCCAGACCGTACAAATCAGACTTGAAAATGAAAATTTTGATTTGACAACTGGTACCACTTCAGATGAAAAAACAGATTGGTTAAATAACCAAAGGTTCAGAATCGTTCTTATTCCTGCAGATCCAGGTAAAAACGTAGGTAAATCAGCTGCTCCGGTAGATTATAGCGACTATAATGCGGTAGTTAAGTATTATAACCTAAACGATTCTAATGTCTCTTCTACAAGAGTAAATTAAGAAATATCTTTTCAGTTTTTTATAATTAAAAAAAGCTCCGGGGATTTATTTCTCCGGGGCTTTTGATTTATAAATGATATTACAATTATAAATATGTATTATAGGTAAATAATGAGTGCAAACAGGATGACTCAAGAGGGTTAGTAAAACAAAAAAGCTTCAGAATATTTCTGAAGCTTTTTGTTTTTATCTAATTATCATTGTCATCGAGGAGATGTCCAAAGAAATCTTTTTTGGTTTGCAGATATCCTTTACTGATTTCATTGGCTGGAATCTGTAACGGAACTCTTGAATTGAGATGCACATTGCTATCCACTACATATTTTACCTTTTCAGGATTGTTGGTTAAAAGATTGATATCTTTTACATCCAACAGGTTCAGGATTTCAATAGCTACCCCAAAGTTTCTGTCATCAGCAGGTAATCCCAGTTCCAGATTAGCCTGAACTGTATCCAACCCTTTTTCTTGTAACGAATATGCTTTCAGTTTATTGATAATACCAATATTCCGGCCTTCCTGGCGAAGATAAATGATGATGCCACCATTTTCATGAATATATTTCATAGCAGCGTCCAGCTGTTGGCCACATTCGCATTTTTTTGAATGGAAAACTTCTCCGGTAATGCATTCGGAATGGAAACGAACATTTACTGGTTTTGAGAAATCTGTATTCTCAGCAATAATGGCCATATGTGGCATCCAGTCATTTTCGTTTTCGGAGAAAGCGATCATTCGGAAAGTACCGTGTTCTGTTGGAACATTGGCTTCCGCCTGAATTTTAATCATTGATTATTCAATTAGTTTTTTAACTTCCTGGCAAGGCATCTTCAATTACAGAGACATTGGTTTTTAATCGGACCAAATATCTGTTCAGCACTTCGTCATCATCTCTTTCAAGCTTTTGTCTTGATTTTTGAATTTTTCTGTATGATTTTTCGAAGCTTTTCAGTGCTCTGCTTTTTCCTGTGGAATTGTTTGCATCAATAGCATATAAATAATTCTGTAAACTGTATTTCATACTGGTCACCTCATCATTCAAAGCATTGTTTTTGAACTTAGGAAAGGTAGAGATCAGGTTTGAAATCTCAGAAGCATTTACATTTTCTTTGATGTTGATATTAAAGCTCTTTTTGGAGCCTCTATCGGAATCAGAGCCCTTTGTATCACTGTAAAAATTATTTGACAGCGGAGAAAGATTAAGCTTCTCCGTTGCGCAGGAAGATGTTAATATGATAAGTACCCCAAAAAAAACTAGTCTTTTCATTTCTGTTGCCCTTTTTGATAAAGGATTGGGTTAAGACTTTCATCGTTATACATTTTCATTTGTTTGTATACTTTCATCTTAACGTTACCATTTTCAATATCAGCAAGCAATTGATCAATAGAAGTTGACAGATCTTCTTTCTGAGTAAGCAAAACATCCAGTTTAGCCTGGCAGTTTTTTCTGTGCTCATCCGAAGCAGATGCTCTATTAGCTTCTAAAGCCATATGATAAACCTTTAGCGCAAGAATTGATAGTCTGTCTACTGCCCAAGCGGGAGTTTCTGTATTTATTTTTGCGTCAGGTTTCGGAGTTATATTTTCAAACTTAGTAAGGAACCAGCTGTCAATATATTCCACCAGATCAGTTCTTTTCTGATTGGAGGCGTCTATTGTTCTCTTAAGTTGAAGAGCTTCAGCCGGATCAATATTTTCATCTCTAATTATATCTTCCAGATGCCATTGAACGGTATCAATCCAGTTCTTTGCATACAAAATCCGTTCCAAAGTATCTTTTTCGAACGGGTTATTAATTAGAGTGTTAACGTCATCAGACACGTGATAGTCTTCAATACATTGATTGAAGACTTTCCATGCAGTCTCAGTGAAATTCATTAAGGAATTTTTTAGTTACTGGTAGAGTTATTATTTGTAGAAGAAGTTTTATTTTCAGATCCTGGTTTATCTTCTTCTTTTACCGCATCTTTAAATTCTTTGATTCCTGAACCAACTCCTCTCATTAATTCCGGAATTTTCTTTCCTCCGAAAAGTAGCACTAAAAGTATTGCTACGATCAGAATGTGTTGCCAAGATAAGGCAAGTATTGTTAGTGTATTCATCTCTTAAAATTTTTGCAAAGTTACACTTTTTTTAATATGAAATCCAACCTAATGGATCAACTGGGGTACTTCCGTTCCATACTTGGAAATCAAGGGTATAAGCACCGTCAAAATCCTGGGCAACACTTCCTACAGGAGTACCTGAAGAAACCTGCTGTCCTTTGGAAACACTTACACTTCCAAGGTTAGAATAAATTGTGAAATAACTGCCATGTTTAATGATAACGGTTTTGGTTCCGTCATTATTCGCCAGTACAGAAGATACAGATCCCGGGAATACACATTTTGCACGTGTTCCTGAAGGTACGGAAATTTTAATACCGTTATTTTCTTCAGTAATATTTTTGAAAACCGGGTGTGGCTGTCTTCCGAAACGGTGAGTGATCTGTCCGGCTCTGTCTGCAGGATAACCGAGTCTTCCTCTATTATCAGCAAAATTATTTCCGGATGCTGTAGAAACACCGTAGCTTGTCATCGCTTTTGTTTCTGCTGCTTTTTTCTCGTCTTCTTTTCTCTTGTTAAGTGCGGCTTCTGCGGCTCTTGCTGCGGCTAGTTTGTCAGCTGCTTCTTTGGATCTTGCAGCAGCTTCATCAGAGGCTTTTTTGGCTGCAATTTTTCGGGCTTCGTCTTTTGCGCTGGCTTCTGCTCTTGCAGCTTCTTCATTACGTTTTCTTTCTTCTTCAGCTCTTTTTGCTGCCAGTTCTGCTGCTCTTTTTGCTTCCGCTTCTGCCAGTCTTCTTTCTCTTTCAAGGGCTTCGGCTCTGGCTTTGGCTTCTGCTTCGATTCTTGCTTTTTCTCTTTCAGCAGCAATTTTGGCTAAACGTATTTTTTCTGCTTCTGCTTTTTTTCTTGCTTCTTCTTCAGCTTTGGCAATTCGGATCTCTTCTGCAATAATAGCCCTGATTTGTCCCTCCAGTACCTTGGATTGAGTTTGCTTCTGCTTCAGCTCTGCAGTCAGTTTAGATTCATTCTTTTTGAAATCAGCTACCAGTTGTTCTTTCTGTGCTCTTTCGGCATTAATAGTTGCCAGATCTTTCTGTTGATTTACCAATAGATTATCTTTCTCTTTGATAGAGTTTTGTCTTTGGGTAATTGTCTTTTTGATCTGGTTAGCCGCATCAGTGATTTCCGCAGCTTTTTTATCCTGATAATCTGAATATTGCTTTAAATACTGAACTCTTCGTATGGCTTCTCCCAAATTTTTGGAAGAGAGGATAAAGGTTACTTTATTTTGTACCCCTTTATTCTTATAAGCATTTACGAGAACTTCAGCATAGTTTTTTCTGAGAACAGCCAGTTCTTTATTCTGACGGTTAATTTCAAGCTGACGCAGATAGATATCGTCTTCAATAAATCTCTTTTCCTTTTGAGTGTTATTGTAGACCTTTTCTCTCAGAACGAGCTTTTGATTAACGCTGGTAAGATAGGCTATAGAAAGTTTAGATTCGCTTCTTGTTTTAGCTAAATCTGTATTTATTTGTGCAATTTGTTTTTTAAGTTCGGCGTTCTGCTTCTGCAGTTGTTCTTTTTTCTGCTGTCCCTGGTGCAGTCCGAATATAAGAACACCTATTAAAAAGCTAAATTTTTTAATCATTTAATCTCAATTTTCTTATAACTGGATGGTACAGCATAGGCAGTTTCCATCCTCGAAAAGTCAAATTTCGTGTTTTCCATTAAAATTTGACTAGATTTTGAGCCTTTTATAATTATTTTAACATTTTTCGGAAGGCGTATTCCATTGTATTCATCCCAGTCGCTATAAGAGATTTCCAGCTCATCCGTAGACAGAACATCTTTCATGTTTACGCTTAATAAATCGTAGTTTGTATCGTATTGCAGGGCAATTTTATACTCTCTGTTTTTTTCATCAGTAGTAATTTTCTGATTGGTATTGGAAACCATTTTGTATCCCTGTGCATTCTTTGTTAAAGTAAATTGCGAATCGCTGACTTTTACAAATGTTCTGCCCAAAAGAATTCTTTCCAGTGATTTGTAATCAATAAAATTAACATTCAGTAAATGATTAAGATAATCAAAATCAGAATCAATATAGGCTTTATTTACTTTATCCTGTCCTTTTATTCCTTCCGGAGTGGCTATTCCTCGCGCTACATTTATAAACAGAGCTCTCAGGTTCATCCATACCTTTTTATCATTTTCAATATAAATGGTTGCATCCAGGGGCGGAATATAATTTCCTGTTTCTACACGGACTTTACTGTCAATTTTTATCTGATCAAATTTTGGAGGGATCAATACATGTTCGTAAAAGGTGAGTTTGTCTTTCACCGGCTCATTTACGTCTTTTGGATTTTTATTGTTTTCTGTGGTAGTAATACTATCTCTTGTTGCTGTATTGTTTTGTACAGCATTTCGGGTCTTACATGATGATAAGGCAAGAAGTAATAAAAAGAATGGGATCCACTTTTTCATGTATTTATCTTTTCAGTTTAAAAAAACGTTGCAATATTAACGCCAAACCACACAAAAATGTTTGTGTGGTTTGATTATATCTTGTTTAAATTGAATAAATTCTGTAGTTAGTTATTTCGATAGGAAATCCAACACAGAATAATCTCCCAGGGAAATTTCTCTGGCAACTCCGAAATATTGTGCAGAATTACCAATCATTGAGTTAGAAAGGTTTCCGTGATTGATTCTCGTGTTTTCCTGAATCAGGGAATTTTCAATATTAGAATTTACAATTATTGTATTATTCCCTAATGAAACACCAGGACCTACTTTAGAGTTGGAAATTTTTACATTTTCACCAATGAAGCAAGGAGGAATAATCAAAGAGTTTTCAATAACTGCAGAAGCAGGATATTGAGCCATTTCTTCTTTCTCATAGGCAAGAATTTTACTGTTGGTTTCTACGGTTGCATTTTTGTTCCCGCAGTCCATCCAGTCATTTACTTTTCCTAAAGTAAACTTGGCGCCTTTTGCTCTAAGGTTTTCCAATGCCATAGTTAACTGGTATTCGCCACCGTTTTTAATATCATTATCCATGATATAATTGATCTCATCCATTAACTTTTCAGCGCTATTGAAATAATAGATTCCAATAATGGCAAGGTCAGAAACAAATGTTTCCGGTTTTTCAACAAAATCAGTGATAAAGCCGTAGTTATCCAGTTTTACTACTCCAAAAGCAGACGGATCTTCTACGCTTTTTACCCAAATTACCCCATCTGAATTCTTGTCCAACTGAAAGTCTGCACGGAAAAGAGTATCTGCAAAAGCAATCACAACGTCTCCAGTCATCGACTGTTCTGCACATTTAATGGCATGTGCAGTTCCCAGAGGATCATGCTGGTAATATAAAGTTCCTTTTGCTCCTAGTTTTTCGGCAATCTGCAGCAAAGATTTTTCAATCTCCGGGCCAAAATCTCCAATGATAAAAGCTACTTCTTCAATTTCTTCTCCTGCCACTTTAGCAATATCTTCTACCAGTCGCTGTACGATAGGTTTTCCGGCGATAGGGATAAGAGGTTTTGGTACTGTCAGGGTATGTGGACGTAATCTGGAACCACGTCCAGCCATCGGAACAATAATTTTCATAAATGATATAAAGATGTTTTTGTTTAGATATAGATTATTTTTTGTTAAATATAATAATTAAAACGTTCGTGGAACGTAATGCTTATCATGTTTAACGCCTTTGTTTAATTTTTTAAGCTAAGTAATTATCAAAAGAGAGACCAAAATTTAGTTCTTTCGTATTCTTGATAATATCATGTTCTTTTCTGAATAGACTAAAATCCCGACAAATACTAAAAACAGAGCATTGCTGGTCAGGACATTATAGTTGAAATATTTTACAATAATAAAACTAAAGAATCCTAATAGTATGAGAAAGAAAGACATTTTCTTCATCCGGTAAGGAATAGGGTAGTATTTTTGACCTAATGCATAGGATATGATCATCATAATGACATAAGCTCCGAAAGTAGCCCATGCAGAACCTATCATGCTGTGATAGTAACTTAATGCCAGATAATTTAAAGCAATATTGATTCCTGCACCAATCCAGGAAATCATAGTTCCTACACTGGTTCTGTCTGTTACTTTATACCAGGTAGAGAAATTATAATAGATTCCGAAGCAAAGGTTCGCTACCACAATAATCGGAATGATGTCAATAGCAATCCAATAGGATTTGTTGGGGATAAATACATCTTTTAACCAGGAGATATTGGCAATAATTCCTAGAGCCACGGCACAGGCAAAAAAAGCAAAATATTCTGCTACTTTAGCATAGGTTTTCTTGGCATCTCCTTTATCCATTTGTTTAAAGAAGAAGGGCTCAATACCCATTCTGTAAGCGGTTACAAACAACGTCATCAGTACAGCCAGTTTATAGCAGCCTCCATAGGCTCCGGCTTGCTCGTCTGAAATATGATTTCTCTGTATGGATTTATCAAAATTTTCATTCACCATAAAAGCCAGACCTGCCAGCATGAGTGGGAACGAATATTTAATCATCCGACTGAATAATGAAGTGACAAACTGGAATCTTACTTTTAATATAATAGGAAACAATAATAAAAACCCTAAAGCACTTCCTGCTAAATTACTGAAGAAGGGATAATCTACATTTTGATCTAATCCAAAACTTCTGGAAACATTTTCCGGAATCCAAAAGAATAAAGCGGCAGTAAATACGGCTTGAAATATGGACTGAAAGATCCTTACCGCAGAATACTTGATAGGTTTATTATGAAAACGAAGCCATGCAAAAGGAATAACCAGCAGATTGTCAAAGAAAGCAATTAAAGCAAACCATCTAATGTATTCCGGGTTGTTATGATATCCGAGATAATCGGCAATAGGTTGATTAAACAGATAACATAGGGCCAGAAAAAGAGTAGATGTCCCAAATAAAAACCAAAACGAAGTGTTGAACGTTTTTTTCTCATTACCTTCTTCTGCAGAAAATCGAAAATAGGCAGTTTCAAAACCAAATGAAAGGATGATATTTACAAAAGAAATCCATGCATACAATTGTGTGAAAATCGCAAACCCTTCATTGGGAATTTTATAAATCAAAAGTGGATTAAGGATGAACAGAATGATTCTTGGTGCTATTGCCCCTGCTCCATAAATGATTGTTTGCCCTAATAATTTCTTATACAATTCGAAAAATTTTATGCAAATGTAAATATTTAGAAATTGATTTATGATGAGTGATATTAAAATTCATTCATAAACCTTAATTTTGCTTTTTATAGAAGCTGAAAATTTGAAACCTGTACTCATTTTTAATATGTACAACAGTTAATAACCGAATATTTTAGCCTCTGATAAAATCTATAATTCTAAAAAAGTACAATGAAAATCCTTATCAAAAATGTTCATATCGTTAATGAAGGCAAAGTCTTTCCGAGCGATATTTTAATAGAAAATGATTTAATTTCCAAAATAGCTTCTGATATTTCTGAAGATTCAGATCAGGTGATTGATGGTTCCGGGAAATACCTTCTTCCGGGAGTGATTGATGATCAGGTTCATTTTCGCGATCCGGGGCTTACCCATAAAGGGGATATTGAAACTGAATCGAGATCTGCAATAGCAGGTGGGATAACCAGTTTTATCGACCAGCCGAATACAGTGCCAAATGCGGTAACCCAGGAATTACTGGCTGATAAATATGAAATTGCATCTCAGAAAGCTTACGCTAACTATGGCTTTATGATGGGAGGAACGAATGATAATCTTGAAGAAGTGTTAAAGACAAATCCAAGAAATGTTCCCGGAGTAAAACTGTTTTTAGGTTCTTCAACAGGAAATATGTTGGTAGACAATCCTGAAACCCTTGAAAATATTTTCAGCAATACAAAAATGCTGATCGCAGTACATTGTGAAGATGAGGCAACCATCAGAGCCAATACTCAAAAGTATGTTGATGAATATGGAGATGATATTCCCGTAAAATACCATCACTTAATAAGAAGTGAAGAAGCTTGTTATAAATCATCTTCAAAAGCAATAGAACTGGCACAGAAAACAGGAGCAAGACTTCACGTATTTCACCTTTCTACAGCAAAGGAAATGGAGCTCTTCAGAAATGATATCCCTTTAAAGGATAAAAAAATAACAGCTGAAGTATGCGTACATCATCTTACATTTACCAATGATGATTATGAAACCAAAGGAAGCCTTATCAAGTGGAATCCCGCAGTGAAGACTCAAAAGGATAAAGATGCACTTTGGGAAGCATTATTGGATGACAGAATTGATGTGATCGCAACGGATCATGCCCCTCACACCACTGAAGAAAAACAGAATGTATATACAAAATGTCCTTCAGGTGCTCCGTTGGTACAACATTCACTGGTGGTAATGTTGGAAAATTATAAAACAGGTAAAATTTCTCTTGAAAAAATTGTGGAAAAGATGTGCCATAATCCGGCAATCCTTTTCAAAGTGGAGAAAAGAGGATTTATCAGAGAAGGTTATAAAGCAGACCTTGTGATGGTTGATTTAAATGAAGACTGGACGGTTTCTAAAGAAAACCTCCTGTACAAATGTGGATGGAGCCCACTGGAAGGGATGAATTTCCATTCTAAAGTTACCCATACCTTTGTTAATGGACACTTAGTGTATGATAACGGAAAAATTGCTGAAGAGAAATTTGGAGAGCGTTTGCTTTTTGAAGTTCAGGAGTAATTGATACAAAAATAAAAGATAAATATCCTTCCTGGATTGAAGGTGAAAAGTCAATAGGAGCGGGCTTTAGCCCGCTTTTTAAATAAAAAAAACTTCCATTGGCTTTAGCCAAAACTTATCAACAAATTGTTGAAAACAAAAAAGACTACAACACTGTAGTCTTTTCTTATATTTCATGTTTAAAAAATAATCCCTATTTCTTTGGTTTGTTTCCCATATAAAATGTAAGCTTTCCACCATTCATAATTTCAGAATGTTTCAGGATGAAGTTTTTAATTTCCTTCCCATTCAAAATAACTTTCTGTACATATACATTTTTTGGACTCTGATTGACAGCCTGAATTTCAAATGTCTTTCCATTTTCAAGATTCAGAACAGCTTCATCAACAGCAGGACTACCGATAGAATAGTCTTCCGATCCCGGAGCAACAGGATAGAACCCTAATGAGCTTAAAATGTACCAGGCACTCATTTGTCCCGTGTCATCATTTCCACCCAATCCATCAGGAGTTGCTTTATACTGCATTTCAAGAATATGACGAACTTGTGACTGCGTTTTCCAGGGTTGCCCCGCCCAGTTGTAAAGATAAGCCACATGATGAGCGGGCTCATTACCATGAACGTATCCGCCGATAATTCCTTCTCTTGTAATATCTTCGGTGTCTGCAAAAAACTCATCAGGAAGATGCATGGTAAATAACTCATCCAATTTTGAAGCAAATTTTTTCTTGCCTCCCATCAGCTGAATCAGTTCATCCGGATTTTGTGGTACAAAGAAGCTGTAGTTCCAGGAATTTCCTTCAATGAAACCTTGCCCGTGAGTACTTAAAACATCAAAATCTTTTTTAAAGCTTCCATCAGCTAAACGTGGACGCATAAATCCAATGGTTTTGTCAAAGTTATTTTTCCAGTTTTCAGAGCGTTTGATAAACTGATTATAGATTTCTGTTTCTCCGAGATACTTGGCCAGTTGGGCAATGGCCCAGTCATCATAGGCATACTCAAGAGTATTGGAAACTGAAGTGCCGTTTTTCTCCGCAGGTATATAGCCCAGATCGATGTATTGTCCGATTCCTTCATAATTTCTCTTATTAGCTGTTTCCACGCAGGCCTTTAATGCTTCTTTAGCGTTACCGTTATAATTTCCTTTAATAATGGCATCTGCGACTACACTTACACTATGATAGCCACTCATACACCAGTTATCATTGGCATAATGTGACCATATAGGAAGCATTTTCATGGAAAATTGATTGTAATGAGCCATCATCGACTTTACCATGTCGCCATTTCGTTTAGGTTGAATAATATTAAAAAATGGATGAAGTGCCCGATAGGTATCCCATAAAGAAAATGTGGTATAATTCGTGAAGTTTTCTGTCTGATGAACATTCTGATCCAATCCCTTATACTCTCCATTCACATCCATGTACACCGTGGG
This sequence comes from Zea luxurians, assembly GCA_029449295.1. Lineage (NCBI taxonomy): Eukaryota > Viridiplantae > Streptophyta > Magnoliopsida > Poales > Poaceae > Zea > Zea luxurians. The sequence goes on from JAOPSE010000720.1 coordinate 121,623, forward strand.
ATTGATAAAAGTATGATACATCGCTGTATAAAAATTGATCTTTTCAGTCTCAGAACCTTTGATGATGATTTTATTTAATTCTGTATTCCAGTCTTCCTGAGCCTTTTCTTTAATTTGATTAAAAGATAAACTGCCTGTTTCTTTTTCAAGATTTTCCAGGGCATTGGCCTGACTTACCGGAGAGATGGCCAGTTTAATTTCGATAGCTTCATTTTCATTAGTATCAAAATCAAAATACATTTTCAGATTTTTTCCTGCAATTTCCGGGAAGTTTTGAGTCTGATCGAATTTTCTCCAAAACCCTTTATATGCCTGCGTACCATCATAATTTTTCTGACCATAAGATTTGAAAGGTTTGGAAAATTTCATGGCAAAATATACTGTTCTCGTTCTTGCCCACCCGTTGGTTTGACGGTATCCTGTAATGGTAGTACCATTTTCTACACGGGCATAGGTCCAGACATTTTTTCCATCATAATTATAGATTCCGGCCATCAGATCCAGAATAATATGAGATTGATCAGATTTGGGGAAAGTATAGCGATGAACCCCCACTCTTGGAGTAGCTGTTAACTCTGCAAGAATATTATGATCATCAAGTTTAACCTGATAATATCCGGCTTCGGCTTTTTCATTTTGATGAGAAAACCGGCTTCTGTAGCCTTTTTCAGGATTTGATGCAGTGCCAGGGTTCAATTGAAGTTTTCCTACTGTTGGCATAACAAGGAAATCTCCCAAATCAGAATGGCCTGTACCACTGAAATGAGTAGAACTGAAACCCACGATTGTTTTGTCCTCATAACGGTAACCTGCACAGTATTTATAAACTTCGCCATTGTACTTTCCGTTCAGTTCATAAGAAATTGTATCTGTTTCCGGACTCAGCTGTACAGCTCCAAAAGGAGTAGTGGCTCCGGGATAGGTGTGTCCCATTTTTTCAGTTCCTATAAGCGGATGTACATATTGATATAATTTTTCAAATTTTTGAGCTTTCAACGGTAAGCCTAAAAATAATAATAACAGAAAAACAGAATTTCCCGGATTTTTCATGAGCAGATAAGTTTATTACGTGTAAAATTAGGTAAAAAACAAAGAATATTATTTGTGGCATTATTTATACTGTTATTTTAATCCCCATCCGTTCAATATTTATTATTTTTAAGAAAAAATATTTTATGAGTCTATATACACAACCAATGCTTCGTGAAGGCGCATTAAAAGATAAAGTAGCGATTGTAACTGGAGGCGGAAGCGGTCTTGGAAAAGCAATGACAAAATACTTCCTTGAACTGGGGGCTAAAGTCGTGATTACATCCAGAAACCTCGAAAAATTACAAACTACAGCTAAGGAACTGGAAGATGAAACCGGAGGTAAAGTGCTTTGTGTGTCATGTGACGTGAGAAACTGGGAGGAAGTAGAAGCCATGAAGGAAGCTACCCTGAAAGAATTCGGTAAAATAGATATCCTTTTGAATAATGCTGCCGGTAATTTTATTTCTCCAACTGAGAAACTTACTCACTCTGCTTTTGATTCTATCTTAGATATTGTTTTAAAAGGAACAAAAAACTGTACTCTTTCTGTAGGAAAACACTGGATTGATTCTAAGACTCCCGGAACAGTACTGAATATTGTAACCACTTATGCCTGGACAGGTTCTGCTTATGTGGTACCTTCAGCCTGTGCAAAAGCAGGAGTATTGGCGATGACAAGATCTTTAGCCGTAGAATGGGCGAAATACGGAATTCGTTTTAACGCCATTGCTCCGGGGCCATTTCCTACGAAAGGAGCGTGGGACAGACTTCTTCCGGGTGACCTTCAGGAAAAATTCGATATGAAAAAGAAAGTTCCTTTGAGAAGAGTAGGAGAACATCAGGAGCTGGCCAATCTTGCAGCATATCTGGTATCTGATTATTCAGCATATATGAATGGGGAAGTCGTAACAATTGATGGTGGAGAATGGCTTCAGGGAGCCGGAGAATTTAATATGCTTGAAGCGATTCCGCGTGAAATGTGGGATGCTCTTGAGGCTATGATTAAAGCCAAAAAATCAAATTAAATTTAAATTTATAAAAAAAAGACTCCCGGATTTGTAACAATTCCGGGAGTTTTTTTTACCTATGTATAAACCTTTTCAAATGAATTGTAAACTTCCAACCCTTGTTTCTGCAGTGGCATTCTTCCTTTTTTCAGGATCTGCCTATGCTCAGGAAACGCCAAAGTATGATTATGTAGAAGCTTTTAAGCCATTTTTCTACCCGCAGACAGGTACGGAAACCCGCTCAGCGAGTGGGCAGCCGGGACATGCCTATTGGCAGAATTCAGCAGACTATCATTTGAATGTAAGTCTGAATGAAGATAAGAAAGAGATTACAGGTACTGCTGAAATCAAATATACCAATAATAGTCCTGATCAGCTTAGCTTTCTATGGCTTCAGCTTGACCAGAACCTCTTTGCAAGGGACTCGCGCGGAAATGCTGTTGTACCTTTATCCGGAAGCAGAAACGGAGCACGTGGACAAGCCTTTAGTGGTGGGTACTCTATTAAATCTGTAAAGATTGATGGGAAAGCTGTACCCTATACTATTTCTGATACAAGAATGCAGATTGACTTACCGGGAGAACTGAAATCAAAAGGCGGCGTAGCTAAAATTGCCATTGAATATTCATTTATTTCTCCGGATTACGGATCAGACAGAATGGGAATTCAGGACACCAGGAATGGTAAGATTTTTACGATGGCACAGTGGTATCCGAGAATGTGTGTGTATGATGATGTAATGGGATGGAATACGCTTCCTTACGTAGGTGCTTCGGAATTCTTTTTAGAATACGGGGATATTACAGCTAATATTACAGTGCCGGCTAATCATTATGTAGTAGCATCGGGAGAACTTTTAAATGAAAAAGAAGTATACTCTAAAGATGAGGTAAGCAGATGGAATCAGGCAAGAAATAGTGATAAAACAGTGATGATACGCCCTGAATCTGAGATTGGAAAGAATAAATCCAATGGCACAAAAACCTGGAAGTTTAAAATTACACAAGCCAGAGATTTTGCATGGGCATCATCGTCAGCATTTATTTTAGATGCAGCCAGAATTAATCTTCCGAATGGTAAGAAATCATTGGCTATTTCAGCATACCCAAGTGAAAGTGCAGGTGAGAAAGCATGGGGCAGATCTACAGAGTATACAAAAGCTGCCATAGAACATTATTCCAATAAATGGTATGGATATACCTATCCTGCAGCCACCAATGTAGCAGGAAATGAAGGAGGAATGGAATATCCCGGAATTGTATTCTGCCATATGGATTCCAAGGGTGGAGATCTTTGGGGTGTTACAGATCATGAGTTCGGGCACAACTGGTTTCCAATGATTGTCGGGTCAAATGAAAGGCTATTTGCCTGGATGGATGAAGGATTTAATACGTTTATCAATGGTATTTCAACAGAAGCCTTTAATAAAGGTGAATATCATAAAAAACAGAATATGGCACAAACAGGGGCATACCTGTTGACTGACAATCTGGAGCCGATTATGGTAGGACCTGATAATATGAGAGAAAGAAGTATAGCAGCTTTAGCCTATTATAAGCCGGGTGCAGGCCTGTCTGTTTTAAGAGAAAGTATTCTTGGGCCTGAAAAGTTTGATAAAGCATTCAGAACCTATATTAATCGTTGGGCTTTCAAACATCCTACGCCATGGGATTTCTTCCATACCATGGAGAATGTTTCCGGAGAAGAGCTGAACTGGTTCTGGAGAGGATGGTTCTTTAATAAATGGAAAATTGATCAGGCAGTTAAGAATGTGAAATATGTTAACGGAGATTTTAAAAACGGGGCTCGGGTTACTGTTGAAAATATAGGGCAACTTCCAATGCCTACAACAGTGCAATTAAAATTCAAAGACGGAACAAAAGAAACCGTGAAAATACCTATTGAGGTTTGGAAGAGAAATACAGAGTGGACATTTAAAGTAGATTCCAACAAAGAAATTGATGAGGTGACCCTGGATCCCGATTCTATGGTTCCGGACGTGAATATGAAAAATAATAAATGGTCATCTGCTGATGCTAAACCCATCGATAAAATCAACGTAAAGGATTTCACAGGAACATACGGAAATAAAGAATCTAAACTTAAAATACTGTTTACCGAGAAAAACGGATTGCTGTACGGAAATGCGGGAGGGCAACAAAGCTTTCCACTTGAGTATACCGGAAATAATACATTTGCTTTTGAAGATGGTAATTTAACGATGACTTTCAGTAAAGACAAAAAGACCCTTACTCTTACAGAGAGTGGAAGAGAATTTAAGTTCACTAAAGAATAATCTTTGCCGTTTTTGGTAGAAAGAAAATAATTTAACATTATTATCATATAGTAAGACTTCTCTAATGGCAGAGAAGTCTTATTTTTGTCTCTAATTGATAAAATAAACTATGAATTTCAGATTTTCAATAGTGTTCCTGATGCTTTATGCATTGGGCTTTTCACAGGATCTTACCGTAATGAGTTTTAATATCAGACTCAATGTAGAATCGGATAAAGAGAATGCCTGGCCACAGAGAAAACAGGATGTTGCTGATTTATTAACTTATTATCATCCTGATTATTTTGGTGTTCAGGAGGCTTTGCCAGAGCAGATGAAAGATATAAAGGATGGGTTAAAAAATTATAACTACATCGGAGTAGGAAGAGATGATGGTAAAGAAAAGGGAGAATTTTCTGCTATTTTTTATAATACAGACAGACTTGAAGCGATACAATCCGGAACGTTCTGGCTATCGGAAACTCCCGAAAAACCGTCTAGAGGTTGGGATGCTGCCTTGAACAGGATTTGTACGTATGCTGTTTTTAAAGACAAAAAATCAAAAAAGGAATTTCTGGCCATGAATCTGCATTTTGATCATATTGGAAATGTAGCAAGAGTAAAATCCTCAGAATTGATCCTGAAAAAGATCAAAGAGCTTAATCCAAAGAATCTGCCGGTAACCTTAAGTGGAGATTTTAACCTGACAGATGATACGGAACCGATCAAAATTTTGTCTCAAAACATGAAAGATACTTTTTATCATTCGGAAACGAAGCATTATGGTCCTGTAGGAACATTCACCGGCTTTAATGTAAATGAAATTCCCAAAGAAAGGATTGATTATATTTTTACAAAAGGTTTCAAAATAAAATCTCATAGACATATCAATGACAGAAGAGAAAGCCTATTGTATCCGTCGGATCATTTTCCGGTGATCACAGAGCTTTCTTTTTAAATCAGTTATGATCCGGAAAATCAACTTCAAATCCAATTCCTCTTAGGGATTGGATTTTTATTTGAGGATCATCGCTGAAATATTTACGGAGCCTGCTGATAAATACATCAAGACTTCTTCCTGTAAAATAATCATTAGTTTCCCAGATATTGTTGAGGATTTCATCTCTTGTAATGGCGGAGTGGTTATGTTGTAAAAGATAAACCAGTAGCTGCTGTTCCCTTATCGTGAGCCGCACATTACCATGAGGGTGAGAAAGCAAAAGCTTTTTGGTGTCCAGAGAATATTGGCCTATTTTGATCAGAGCTTCAGGGGGCGTGGGAAAGGTTCTCTTAACTATATTTTTGATTCTTAAGACAAGTTCTTCAGGATCGCAAGGCTTGGCAATATAATCATCCGCGCCTATTTTCAATCCAGTCAACCGATCTATTTTCTGATTTTTGGCAGTTAAAAACAGTAACGGAAAATTATTTTTCTCCTTTAAAATCATTTTAGCCAATGAAAATCCATCAATATTAGGCATCATTACATCCAGAATAGCTACATGAAAGGGAAAGTCTGAAGTAAGTAGTTGTACAATGCCTTCAGGGTTCTGAAACCAACTGACTTCAAAACCTTCCAGTTCAAGGTACTGCTTCAGAATCATTCCGAAATCCGGATCATCTTCTGCCAAAAGAATTTTTGTTTTCATCTGCTGTTATTTTTACAAAGGCATTTCATAAGGAATTGATAAGGAAAAGATGCTTCCTTTACCCAGTTTACTTGAAGCCTCTATTTTACCATGATAGTTTGTGATAATTTTCTTTACAATATACAATCCAAGTCCCAATCCTTTGGTATTATGAATATTATTTCCCTGTATTCTATAAAATTTTTCAAAAATATTTTTCAACTCCCTGTTTTCTATACCCTGGCCGTCATCCGATACTTCAATATCCAGATTTTCTGAAGAATGAGAGATATTTATTCCGACAACTGAAGCCCCATATTTAACACTGTTTTCACAAAGATTCTTAATGACTGTTTCCATGAGATTCTTATCAAAAGGAAGTGTTTTTGATACATTATTTTCAAATTCAAACAGGATTTTTGGGTACGTGAAACGCAGATCATGAATGAAAAAGTTCCAGTCTTCGGGTGTTATAGGATTTGCTTCACCCGGGATCTCTTCTTTGTGCAACTGGAAAAGAAGGCTTTCGAGCCTGAAGATCTGCCGGTCAATAAGAGGAAGTGTTTCAGGATTCCATTCTTTTTTTAATGTTTTGGAGGCGATTTTTAAGGTGGCAATCGGAGTTTTGAATTCATGAGAAATATTGTCTACCACAGTATGAAGGACTTCTACCTGCTTTTGTTGTTTAATCAAATTCTTTATGGTAAAGATATACAGCAAAAGAACGCTGGCAAGAAGAGCAATACAACAAATGATGAGCAAAGTAAGATCTTTGAAAACAAGGCTTCTTATATTCCTTATATCAAAATCAGTCTGGCTTTTAACAAGAAATGTATCACTCTTCTCAATTTCTTTATTCCCTGAATCATGTCTTTTGGTTGTTGAGGTTTCCCAGGTATTATTACTGGCAATTCTGGAATTTTTGACCTTTTCTTTGGTTTCGAAAATAGTAAAAGGGCGATCAATTACCTTTGTACTGTCCGGGAGATGTACAATAGAAATATAGCGGATTCTTGCCGAAATTTCATATCCATCTTTTTTTAAACGGCTTTTCAGGTAACGGTCCAGTTTTTTTATGGCTGCTTTTCTGTTTTCTGTCACATTCCTGAAAAAATCTTGCTGGCTAACTTCTTTATGATAGTATCTGATGATAATCCTCTGAAGGTCGTCGTCCTTCATTTCTTTAGTATGGTGAAGATCCTGGAGATCATCGGTATAATTGATCAGTCCATCATTTACGGATCTGTAGATATCTCTTTCTTTTACCTGATAGGTTTTGTACATAAAATATACCTGTATTCCCAATAAAATAAGGAATAAAGTAGCGAACAGAGAAATGAGATATTTGCTCTTGAGAACCATTAAAACAAAGATAAAGCTTTAGTTATTTTCAAAAGATAATTATTTTGTTGTTAACCTTTCATTAACCCGAAGCCTTTGATTTTGCTGACAATGGGAAAAGACATTAACCTGCCATTAACCATTCGTTAACTGAAATTTTCCCTTTCAATTTTGAATTTTGTACCCAGGAACAAGACTTATGGTTGTTCTGTTTATTTAAAAAATGTAGACATGTATAAAATTCTTCTTTTCTTATGCTTTCCCATACTATTACTTGCTCAAAAGCACAAAATAACAGGAAGTGTAGGGAACAGTCAAAACGAAAAACTTCAAGCGATATCTGTTGAATTGTATAATTCCAGAAATGAATTAATTAAAGAACTGCAGACAGATCTCAATGGAAATTTTACATGGGATGGGATCTCAGAACCTAGTGTAAAGCTTGTTGTCAGAACTCAAGAGTATTCTCCGTTTGAAAAATTGGTTGATCTGGAAAAAACTGAGCCTATACAGATTATTCTTAAAAAGGAATCTCATGAGATAGAAGAAGTGATTATGACCAAAAGAAAACCCCTGGTTAAACGAAAAATAGACCGCCTGGAGTTTAATGTGGAAAACAGTAATATTTCATCACTTAATGCCTGGGAGATTCTTAAAAATACCCCAAGTGTTACGGTTAATAATAATGTGTTGAGTATCAAAGGAAGTACAGGTATTCTGGTAACCATCAATGACAAAAAGGTAATGTTGACGGGAGATGAGCTGAAGAATCTTCTCGAAAATACCCAGGGAGATGAGGTAAAATCAGTAGAAGTGATTACCAATCCCCCCGCAAAATATGAAGCATCCGGAAGTGCTGTGCTGAATATTGTCATGAAAAAAAATAAAATTGAAGGATACAGAGGAACTCTCACCTCTAAATATATTCAGACCCAATATGCTAAAGCCGTATTTGGTTTGTCACAATATTATAAAAAAGACAAGCTTTCTGTGATGGGAAGCTATTACAGAGGATTGGGAACGTACTATCGTGAAGGAACAGATCACGTGAATTACCCGGAAAGTCAGACAAGATGGGTGAGTACAATGAACAGGAAGGATAAAAACACTAACCAGAATACCCTGAATTTTAATGTTGAATACGAGTTGGACAGTCTGACTAACTTAAGCCTCAACTATTCAGGGTTTTTTTATCCCAAATCTTATGGAACCTATAATGTGCCCACTCTTATTTATAATAATCAGGATGTGGTGGAGTCCAATTACACAACAATCAACGACCATCGTAACAGGGTCACAAATAACGCGCTGAGCTTTCAGATAGACAGAAAGCTAAATAAGAAAAGTAAGCTGTCATGGATCAACTATTTTGCAGGAAATAATTCGGATAAATTTCAGAATGTGATTACCTATTTGAATTTTGCCGGAGAGTCACCAAAAGAACAAAATTTTCAGACTCAAAATAATTCCGATGTTCAGTTGTATTCTTCGCAGCTTGATTATCAATGGAAAAATGATCAGTGGGAACTGGAATCGGGAACAAAGTATAGTTTTGTAAAGACCAACAGCCAACTGGATTTTTCCGATAACCAAAATGGAGTTTTGCAAGACAGACCGGAAAAGAGCAGTATTTTTGATTATAAAGAACACAACTTTGCCCTTTATACTTCACTTTCATATAACCTGGGAAAATGGAATTTCAAAGGAGGTCTTCGTGCCGAAATGACAGATCTGGAAGGAGTGGTTTCGGAACCCTATGAATTGAATAAAAACAATTACTGGAAACTTTTTCCCACTTTTTATGCTCAATATACTACTGACAGTAAGCATGAGTTTGGTTTTTCTTATGGAAAACGAATCAGCAGACCTTTTTATTCCTGGTTAAATCCAGCTAAATCTTACTATAATTTATTTTCTTACTATCAGGGAGACCCGAAATTAAAAGCTACGATTACCCATAACCTGAATTTTACCTATTCATGGAAAGAATGGAATCTGGATTTCTATTACCGGAAAGAGATTTATCCTTCCATGGAAATTTCCTACCAGGAACCCAGTACCAACAGTTTAATTTATTATTTTACCAATATTGAAAAAGGGGAAGCATTCGGATTGAATTTATATAAAAACTTCCAGATAAAATCTTGGTGGAACATTATTCTTTCTGAAAATATCGAGCACAACGAAAATTACTTCAAAGGAACCGATGGAATGCTTTACAAAAATAAAGTATGGAATCTGGATTCCAATATTTCTACAAGCTTTACCCTTGATAAGGGAAGCGACTGGAAAGTGGAGATGGGACATCGTTATTTCTCTCCGGGAATTCAGGGGACTTTCAGAATTTCCGGTAACTGGGCAGCCTATTTTGTGATGAATAGAAAGTTTTTTAATAAAAAGCTGGAAGCTAGTTTGGTTTTTAGCGATATATTCAGAACAACAGGGAAAAAAGTAAGTACAAAATATGCGAATCAGGATAACTATTATCTGGATTATGGCGATACACAGGGAGTCACACTTTCTTTAAAATTCAATTTTGGAAATCAATCCGTAAAAAATGCAAAAACCATAAAAAAGACAGATGAACAAGAGCGTTTATAGTATATTTTTAATGTAAAATGGTGTATTGTAAAATATTATATTAAAGAAGTAGTCGCTCTATGTTACATTTTCGCTATTTTTGATACTTATCTCTAAAAAAGATCGTTATGAAGAGAATTTTTTCCGGGATGCTGGTGGCGGTTTCATTATTGCAGTTGTCAGCTCAGGAACTGTATATGCCTAGAAATATCAAAAAAGCGTATGAAAAAGAAACACGTGATATTTCCGGAGCGCCGGGTAAAAACTACTGGCAGAATAAAGGAGTGTATAATGTAGAAGTGAAAGTGGATGCCGCAACCAAGACGGTTTCCGGAAAAGAAACTATTGTGTACACCAATAATAGTCCTGATCAGCTTAATGATTTAGCGATACGATTTGTGAATAATCTGCACAAACCACAATCTCCTAGATCAGGATCTGTTTCCAAAGATTTCCTGTCTTCAGGACTTAAGATCAAGTCATTTGTAGTAAACAATGAAAAATATGATATTGATAGCGAAGATTGGGGCACTGTTGAAAAAGTGAAATTAAAATCTGCTTTAAAATCAAAATCAAAGTCAGAGATTAAAATAGAATGGGAGTATCCACTTTCAGTGCAGAGTGGAAGAGAAGGGCAAATAGATCCGGAAACATTCTACGTAGCGTATTCTTTCCCGAGAATTTCTGTTTATGATGATTATAACGGATGGGATATGCTTCCGCATTCAGACAGACAGGAGTTTTATAATGATTTTAATGATTATAGTTTTCAAATCTCCGCTCCAAAAAATTATGTAGTTTGGGCGACCGGAGACTTTTTAAATCCCGAAGCTGTTCTTCAACCGGAATATTTGAAGAGATACAAAGCTTCATTAAAAAGTGATGAGGTGATGCATATCGCTTCAGAGCAGGAAATGAAGTCCGGGAAGGTAACCAAACAAAACAAATGGAATATATGGAAGTTTAAAGCCAATCATATTACCGATTTTTGCTTCGCATTGAGCAATCATTATGTATGGGATGCTGCCAGTGTTCAGTTGAAAACAAAAAGAGCCAGTGTACAGGCAGGGTATAAAGCCGGTGCGAAAGACTTTGAACAATATGTAGGATGGATGCGTTATAACCTGGATTGGTTTTCCAAAAACTGGCCTGGCGTAGAATATCCATACAATGTAATGACCGCTATTCAGGGATATGCTGATATGGAATATCCAATGATGATTAATGATACTAGTATTCCTGACGACCTTAAAGATGCCAGACTCACTGCTGATCATGAAATTGCACATACTTATTTCCCTTTCTACATGGGGATTAATGAAACAAGATATGCCTATATGGATGAAGGCTGGGCAACAACGTTGGAGTATCTTATCGGAATTGATGAAAACGGAGAGACTGCTGCTAAAGACTTTTATAAAAACTTCCGTGTTAAAAGATGGATTAATGACCCTTCTGCAGAACAGGATCAGCCGTTAATCACGATGAGTACTCAGGTAAGTGGTGCAGGGTATGGAAATAATTCCTACGTAAAAGCTTCTTTATCTTATCTCGCTCTGAAAGATTACCTTGGAGACGAAGTGTTCAAAAAGGCATTACACCATTATATGAATAATTGGAATGGAAAACATCCGGTTCCATGGGATTATTTCAATTCGATGAGTACAGGTTCGGGTAAAAACCTGAATTGGTTCTTCCAAAATTGGTTCTATACCAACAATTATATAGATCTGAAAATTGCGGGAGTATCACAAATGAACGATTTGCTTACCGTAAATGTTTCGAATATCGGAGGATTTGCCATTCCGTTTGATGCTGTTTTATCTTATGAAGACGGGACAACGGAGAAATTGCATTTTTCACCTTCTGTATGGGAGAAAGATCAAAAACTTGCAGACCTTGTGATACCCATCAAGAAAAAAGTAAAATCAGTACAGTTGGATGGAGATATTTTTATGGATTATACTCCGGAAGATAACATCAAAGCATTATAGAAAAAAGCCTTCAGAACTCATCTGAAGGCTTTTTCATTTAAAAGTATGCGGTAAGTCGTAATCCAAGAGTAAAATAATTGATTTTTTCTTTAGCGATCAGATTATTTAATTCATTATTCAATTCGTCGCTGGATTCTATGGTATCACTGAAATGATAACGAATAGAAGATTTAATTTGATTGTAGTCGGAATATAAAGTAACACCCAATCCCGGATTAAATTTATACGTTATTGAAGCCCCTGTATTCCATCGAAATGCGGGTTTCGGTTTATATCTTGCAATTTCAAGTTCATGGGTCGGGTTATCGATATGGTCACTTTTTATAAAAACTTTTCCACTGGCTGTGGCAGAATAACCGGCCGTCGCTTTTAAAGTAAGTTGCCATTTATCTGAAAATTCATGAGAATAATAAGGACCTACGCCTGCACCAAGAAAGCCCAGAGACTGTGTTATAATATCATAATCTCCGAAATCTTCTCCATCATCTAAGGTTGCTTTTAATGGCTTGATAGGGAAGCTGCTGAAACTTAAATCTCCACCAACACCCCAGTGTTTTGAAAAGAAATAAGCTCCTTCCAATCCTGCCTCAAATCCAATTTGTTTTTTATCATCAAGATCAGATTCTTTCAGGAAGTTGGTAGTTCCAAGCGCGGTTCCCAGTTTTATGGAAAGAAAAGAAGGGTAATCATTTCCTTGTATTCTCGATAATAGGCTTAAGTTGTCTCCTTTGTTTTTATATATTTTATCAATAAAAAAATAGCCTATTTCTGTGGATAAAATCCCGATTCCGGCACCTGCCAGAACATCCGGAATCCAGTGTCTGTTATTTAAGTTCCGGCCAAGTCCGGTTAGAGCAGCACTTCCATATCCTGCAATACTGTATCCCGGATTTACCATGCCGTATTCTTTGTGTAGAAAGCTGGCATTTGTAAAAGCCATAGCCGTATGACCGGAAGGGAATGAATTGTTTTTTGAACCATCAGGACGCTCAACTTTTGCAGTATATTTGATGGAATTGACTAAAATTCCCATGACGGCCAAACTGGCAACATAGGAAAGAGTAGCTCTTCCCAGGTTATTTCGACCTTTTACCCCTGCAAGTTTTAATCCATAAACGGCAGCTGCCGGAGCATATTGAAGATAATCGTCGTATTTTGCTTTGAAAGAAGGTAGGTATCGGTTGCGAACCTCACGAATGTTTTCTTTTTCTCCCCACGTTGCAGCGGCAGCAGTGAAAAGAATGGCCGGAGCAACTGATTTTTTTACCCATTCCTTTTGGAAGAAAGGTTTTTTCACCTGTACAATGCTATCTGAGCTTATTAAGGCAATGTCTTTCTGAAGATTTCTGGATTGTACGGTATCTTGTGCATGATAGCAACATAGGTTTAATAATATGCCGGTTGCTATTACTATTTTTTTCATCGTTCTGGTCCCTGATTTTAACTGCGCAAAAGTATAAAAAAAATCTATCCCAGCGATTGAGATAGATAATTTTAAGTGAAATAAGTGATTTTTTTAAAAATATTAATAAATCTGTTATGTTGAAATAAAGATTTAATAAAGTCTTAGACCTGATCTTGGACCTGAAGCAGAAACTACGGCTTGCATTCTTTGTTTTTGGTTAGCAGTGAACATATGCATTACTTTATCATCCACGTAATCCATGTAATTCATAAAGATTTGTGAACGGCTCACACCACCGCAAACTCTGTTGAGAGGGTAGGTGGGAACACCAAAATTAGGGCCAGGTGAAACCGGCGTGTCATTGGAATAGTCCGTTTGACAACCCGCATCTGAAGATCCCCAAAGATGTGGAAGGTTCAGATAATGTCCTACTTCGTGAGTAGTCGTTCTTCCTAAGTTATAAGGAGCTGCTGTACCGGAACCTGTACCTATGTAAGGTGCCGCAATAACGACCCCATCAAGGGAAGCCGTAATTGTTCCGGGGTAATAAGCATATCCAAGGGTACCACCACTCATTTTATTAACAATCCAGATATTTAAATAATTGTCTGGAGAAGTGGCTGCAATACCTGTGGTAGCAGATTTCATTTTGTTGTCATCAGGATTCCAGGTGGTTGTACTGCTTTGTTTTCTCACTGTTTTTGCCAGTCTGAATCTGATTTTGGTATCTCCTGCTTTTACAGGGACAAATTCTGCAGGTGTATTGTTGATGTCAGAGTTGGTGGCTCCAAAGTCTTTGTTCAAAACATCGATCTGCGACTGTAATCGGGCATCGGATACATTTTCACTGCTTGTATTATACACAACATTGAATACCACCGGAATTTCCACAGTGCCATCAGCTAAAACTTTACCTACTTTAATATCATTAAGACGTTTCTCAGTAAGTTGTTCAATAGCTTCTACTCTGGCTCGTGCTGCGGGATCTTTTCGTAAAATTTCTTCCCTCATCGCATCTGTAGGGCATACTCTTTTACTGGCGGTTTGTGTGGTTGGGGTTTCTGCGGCTGTTTGTTCGTTCACAGAATTCATGTCGTTGTTACAAGAGCTGAGGAAAATAATTCCTGCTCCCAATAAGACTCTTTTCATATGCTGTTATTTTTTGGTTGGGAGTGTGAAATTAATTCAAATTGTTGTGATGTGCAAATATTTTCTATTTTTATTTAATTTTTGTTACTTTTTTACCGTAAACATTGAGTTTATCTCAAGTTTTGCTTATTTAATTTGGTTTTTAGTTAATTTTGGATTTTTAATTTATTGGTTTTACATTGATGTGTTGTTTTTGTGAAAAAAATTATACAAAAAATTAAATTTATAGTAAAATGTAAATATTTGAAATTTTGACCTTGGCATTTATATACCTGGTATTACCGAAAGTAAAATACCAATTAGACTTCATGCAATAATTTAAAATTATACTGAATAAGAAAATCCACCCGGATACCGGATGGATTTCTATGTTTATCATAAGGTATTTATAATACTCTGAGGCTTGCTCTTGGTCCGCCAGAAGTTACTGACGATTGTATTTTTACTTTTGTCCTGTAGTGAACATATATAAAGTAATATCATCCGAATAATCCATAATTCATAAACATCACAGATCTTTTTACACCACCGCAAGTGTTGTAAAGTGGATAGGATGGTACATCGCTGTTAGGACCAGTCTGAATGGGCGTGTCGGCGATAATTTTCATTTTGTAATGAAGAATATGTTGTT
Organism: Zea luxurians; assembly: GCA_029449295.1. Taxonomy (NCBI): domain Eukaryota; kingdom Viridiplantae; phylum Streptophyta; class Magnoliopsida; order Poales; family Poaceae; genus Zea; species Zea luxurians. The sequence continues at coordinate 136,665 of JAOPSE010000720.1, forward strand.
ATGATCCCGCAAATCCATTTTTAATGGCAAAAACTGCTAGTCCTACCCGGGTTTTTAGCTCCAACTTCTCACAAAGCTGATCACGGTAACTTTCCACAGTTCTGGGGCTGCAGCACATTCTGTCTGCTATTTCTTTATAGCTTAGCTCTGTGACTGTATATTTAAGAAACTCTTTTTCCCTTTCGGAGATCTTTACCGTAATTTCTGTTTCTTTATCTTTATTAAGATTGGAAAATATGATTCTTGATGCCCATTCAGGGTAAAAGAATCCATCAGAATCTAATCGTGTTAAGGCTGTTTCAAGATCTTTTGGGTGAGTATTTTTCAGTAAATACCCTTTCGCTCCGTTTCTGATCATTTTAATAACACTATTGTCATCACCCTGCATGCTGAGTGCCATTACTTTGATATCCGGATGGTTCTTTGTAAGCCAGCCGGCAGTTTCGAATCCGTCCATAATCGGCATACTGATATCTAAAAGAATAATATCAGGAATTTTGTTTCCTTCGTCGAGTTTTTGAATTAAATCCTTTCCATTTTCGCAGACGTAGATCACTTCAAACTCCTGGAAGTTACCAATAATTCCCTCCAGAGCTTTGGCTATAAGTATATGATCGTCTACTATGACTATTGACTTTTTCATGATTGTTTTTTAAAAATAATATTAACTGAGGTCCCTTTTCCTTTTTGGCTTTCAAGCTGAAATTCGGCACCAATGATTTCCGCTCTGTTTTTCATATTGGTAAGTCCTATGCCGTTGGACTGAAGCGATGAGGTATCAAATCCTATTCCATCATCATGAATACTAAGCTCCCAAAGAGTATCTTCAGAGGTTGTAAGGGTAATGAAAATGTTCTCACATTGAGAGTGCTTTATACTATTTTGAATAAATTCCTGTATAATTCTAAGGAGTACATTTTTATGGACAAATCCTAAGTCCAGTTGATCGATATTATGCTTAAAACTTACCTTACATTTTTTGAAAGAGTTGGTATTATCCACTTCTTCCTGGATCAAAGTTACAATTTCCTTTTGGTTAATGTTGTCATTCGTCAAAGTCTTTGAAAGGCTGCGAAGATCCTGTAGGGACTGGTTGATAATCTGCGATACCTGATCAATTCTTTCATTGGCTTCCGGAACTTTATTTTCGTAGAGCATTTGCTGAACATAAAGGCTTACCAGTGTCAGTTTCTGACCGATATTATCATGAAGTTCTCTACCAATCTGTTGCATGGTAGCCTGCTGGATTTCCAGTTGGGTGGCCAAAAGTTCTCTTTGGTGAACTTCATTTTTAATCTTGATTTCATTAAGGTATTCTTTCTTTCGCTGCCTGTAGTTTCTGATGTAAATCACTACAGCAACTACAAACATCACAAAGAATATATTAAATAGAATAATAACTATTAATAGCTCTGTTTTCCCCATATAAATGATATTGAGAATAGGATATACATAATGATCCCTGATATCAGAAAATAATCAAAATAGATATTCCAAATTTCCAGGTGATTTCTTAAGGGTGAATATAGTGCAAAAAAAGGAAGTGTTCCAATATAGGAAAGAGTAACTCCCAGATTAATGTAGAACATTCTGTTTCTTCCAAAATTAAGTATGTCTTGTGAGGTAATTTGCTTGTAATACTCCATGACGATCAGAAGCATTAATATCAGACAACCAAATGTATAGTTAAAAGCAAATATAATTTTACTTCCTGTAAAATATAATTCATTAGGGATGAATGAAAAAAGATATAACAAGGATAACGTCAGAAAAAGTTTTGGGCGGCCAAAAGATTTTGCTGCATAGAGCCAATAGAAAAAAATGAATTGGACAGGCATTACGAAGTAATTGTAATACTTTGCTTTTGAAAAATATGTAAAATTACCCCATCTGCCAAATGCCTCACAAAGAAAAATGAGAATCAGATAGAACACGAAAAATTTCCAATATTGTTTTTTAACGGTGTTGTAATGTAAAAGGGCTACAAGTGCAGCAAGCCCTTCAAACCAAAGCATGCTTTTGCTCACAAATTCTTGGAAATCATTCATGTTATCTAAATAATGTTGTATTAAAATAGTTCACCTCTGGAAGTATATGGCGGAATAATCTGACCATTATTTTCTCCAATTATATCTTCTTCTAATTTTATAGTACGTGCATTGAGTGCCAAAGCTTCTGAATCATGATCTTCTGACTGAAAGTCATAATGATCAGCTTCACCTTTTTCATTTGTCTTTTTTAACGTAGGAATCAAAACAAGCGTATGTCTTTCGGCATATTCCTGAGGTACGGGATGAGATTCCATGATGTCCCAATTTTTGTGGTCGGGGTAGGCGGCATAGTAGAATCTGATCCCTAAATCATCTTCTGTAACATCAGGATTTATCCTTGCTGCTTCACTTTCTATCGTTGCAATGAATTTTTTTAGTTTAGGAAGGTCAAACCATATGGAATGTGCATCTTCTATTCCTAAAGTGTCATTAATAGCCCCCAGATGATTTTTTCGGTAATTTTCTATCAATGTCTTGATCAGGGTCTTGGACATTGTGCCTGGCTGTAATGGATCTTTGTTAAACTCTGTTTTCATAACTTAATTAATTTATAAGGGAAATATTTCTTCAATTTGCAAATTTCGCAAAAAAATATTGTTAAAAGTATAATTGTATATAGGGAATTATACTATTATTTTACCGGGTTTTTACGGATTGTACATTATTAATGTTATGAAATGGTATACAGCAAAAATAAGTATAAAAAGAAAAAACGGAGATGCTCTCCGTTTTTAAGTTTCTAAATACACATATATCTTCTCGGGTCCCTGCAGATATAGCCGTCTGCACAGCATAGACCGCGTGGGCACATCATATCAACATCGCAACTTATGATTTCTGCGATTCCACCTTCGATTTTCTTTAAATCGTTTCTTTTTAACTTTTTCATACTGATTTTGTTTTAGTTATTAATTTGTTGGTAGGATAAAGATAATAATATTTCACCGGATTTAGATAAAATAAGTGCCGCAGATTTCTCTACAGCACTTATCTACAAAAATAATGTATATGAAAAAAACTATTTATTGTTCAGTCGGTCTGAATACCAGACCTGTTTCTACGAAATAATCTAAAGTAATTCTGTCTCCGTCATTCACGTTTCCTGCGAGAATTTCTTTTGATAATTTATTTAACACTTCCTGCTGGATGACCCTTTTTAGCGGTCTTGCTCCAAAAGCAGGATCATATCCTTTATCCATCAGGTAATCTACCGCATCTTGTGTAAAGGTCATGATGATGTTACGTTTTGCCAGCATCTCATTGAATCCTCTCAACTGATACTGAACGATTTTTCCGATTTCTTTTTTTCTTAAAGGCTGGAACAACACAATCTCGTCAATCCTGTTTAAAAATTCCGGACGTAAAGTCTGTTTCAATAAATCAAAGACTTCTTCTTTTGTTTTTTCAACAATTTGATCCTGGTTCTCCTCATTAAGATTTTCAAAATTTTCCTGAATCAAATGAGAGCCTAAGTTAGAAGTCATGATGATAATTGAATTTTTGAAATTCACCACACGCCCTTTGTTATCGGTCAAACGTCCGTCATCCAAAACTTGTAAAAGTGTATTGAATACATCCGGATGTGCTTTCTCAATCTCATCCAATAGCACTACGGAATAAGGTCTTCTTCTCACCGCCTCAGTCAATTGACCGCCTTCATCATATCCTACATATCCCGGAGGAGCTCCGACTAATCTTGAAACACTATGACGTTCCTGATATTCACTCATATCAATTCTGGTCATATTGTTTTCATCGTCAAATAAGAACTCTGCCAATGCTTTTGCCAACTCAGTCTTACCAACACCCGTTGTTCCCAGGAATAAGAAAGACCCGATCGGTTTTTTATCATCACTCAATCCCGCTCTGTTTCTTCTGATTGCATCAGCTACAGCCTGGATTGCTTCATCCTGTCCTACGACTCTGTGGTGAAGTTCAGCTTCAAGATTTAATAATTTATCTCTTTCCGATTGAAGCAACTTGGTGACAGGAATACCGGTCCATTTGGCAATTACTTCAGAAATATTTTCAGCAGTAACTTCTTCTTTGATCAATTCATTCTGATGATTCTGCATTTCAAGCTCCACTTTGGCAAGCTCTTCTTCCTTTTCACGAAGTTTCCCGTATTGAATTTCTGCAACCTTAGCATAATCTCCGGCTCTCGAAGCTCTTTCTGCTTCATGTTTTAAAGATTCAATCTCCTTTTTAATCTGAGTTAAATCTTCACTTTTTTGCTTTTCTTTCAACCATTTGGCATTGATCTCATTTCTTTGTTCAGAAATTTTGGCGATATCTTCTTTCAAATGATCAATTTTCGTTTGATTGCCTTCTCTTGAGATGGCTGCCAATTCAATTTCCAACTGCATCAATCTTCTGTCCAGAACGTCCAGTTCTTCCGGTTTTGAGTTGATTTCCATTCTCAATTTAGCAGAAGCTTCGTCGATAAGGTCAATCGCTTTATCCGGTAAAAAACGGTCTGAAATATACCTTTGAGACATTTCCACTGCAGCAATAATTGCCTCGTCTTTGATTCTTACTTTGTGGTGTGCCTCATACTTATCTTTAATTCCACGAAGGATAGAGATCGCAGATTCGGTATCCGGTTCTTCAACCATTACTTTTTGGAAACGTCTTTCCAAAGCTTTATCCTTTTCAAAATACTTTTGGTATTCGCTCAAAGTTGTTGCTCCGATGGCTCTCAGTTCCCCTCTTGCCAATGCGGGTTTCAGAATGTTTGCGGCATCCATGGCTCCTTCACCACCTCCGGCTCCTACAAGGGTATGGATCTCATCAATAAAAAGAATAATCTGTCCATCCGACTTGATCACTTCATTTACTACTGATTTCAGACGCTCTTCAAATTCACCTTTATATTTTGCCCCGGCGATCAAAGCTCCCATGTCCAATGAGAATAATGTTTTATCCATCAGGTTTTCGGGAACGTCACCACTGATAATTCTGTGTGCAATTCCTTCAGCGATGGCAGTTTTACCAACTCCCGGTTCACCGATAAGGATAGGGTTGTTTTTCGTTCTTCTGGAAAGGATCTGTAACACCCTTCTGATTTCCTCATCACGTCCGATAACAGGATCCAGTTTTCCTTCAGCTGCTAACTCGTTAAAGTTTTTAGCATATTTATTTAAGGATTGGTAAGTCTCTTCCGAACTTGCAGACGTAGCCTTGCTTCCTTTTCTTAATTCTTTAATTGCTCCTTCCAGTAAACTTTTGGTAACGCCCATATCCTTTAACATTTTGGACACTTCAGAGCTGGTCTCTAAAAGGGATAACCATAAATGCTCAATGGTTACGAATTCATCGCCCATTTTCTTAGCGATATTCGGTGCATCCAGCAAAACTTTATTGGCGGATTGTGAAAGGTAAATGTTTCCTCCCTGTACTTTAGGAAGTTTTTCTAAATTTTCACGGTTTCTCTCTCTTACTAAATTCGCATCTGCTTCAGATTTTTTTAATAAGAAAGGAGATATATTTTCATCTACCTGAAAAATTCCTTCAAGCAGGTGTTGAGGTTCGATACTTTGATTACCCAATTCCATAGCAACCTGTTGAGCTGCCTGGATGGCTTCCTGTGATTTTACAGTATATTGATTTAAGTTCATATTGTATATATTTTTGGTAATGATTCGTTCTACTTTGTGTGATAAAAAGGACATCAAGAAACTCAATTTTCAGGCTCAGTTTCTTAATGCCATCAATTATTTAATCATTTAATCGATGACTGTATCGCAAAAACTGTTCAATTATTAAATTTACAAAAAATATGGACAAAATTTCCGAAATCAGTATTTTTAACGTAAAATTAACTTGACAAAATTTCCGATTCTTTAAATTTTTCTCTGAAATCGATGAACAAATAGTCACATCCCGATATAATCGTAATCTTGAAAAAGTAAAGAAGGTTCTCAAAAAGAATAAATTTTAAAACTTTACCTCTTTTACCATCAAAAAAACAGCATTTTAAATGAGAATAACTACTTTTGCATTTTTACAAATGGAATTAAAAGAAAAACAAAGAAAAATATTAGACGTAGCTGTAGAGCTTTTCAAAGAGAAAGGGTATATGGGTAGTTCTGTAAGGGACCTGGCTACAAGGCTTAATATTAAGGCAGCTTCATTATATGCACATATCCGTTCAAAAGAAGAAATTCTGGAATGGATTTGTTTTGGAATTGCACAGGAGTTTTTCAACCAATTACAAGAGGTGAAAAATACTGATATGCCTCCAAAAGATAAGTTAAATTTCTTTCTGGATAAGCATTTATCAGTGGTTCTTAAAAATCGTGATGTGACCCACATTTATTCTAATGAATGGAAACATCTGGAAGAAAGACTCCCGGAATTCGTAGAGTTAAGAAAAGGCTACCAGCAGGAAGTTGAACAGCTTATTTCAGAGATATACCAGGCGGAAAACTGGGAACTGAAGTCTCCTTCTTTCACCACACGATTTATTCTTCATACATTAAATAATTCTTACTTCTGGTTCAAAAGAAGCAGTGATTCCACCGATGAAATCACGGATGAAATCAGGGAAAAAATTCTTTTTGGACTTCTGGGAAATCAGAAAAATTAAACACTTCTCTGTCATTGACTACGTCGAATCTTCGATTTCTAACGAAGGAAGAATCTTGTAAACATTTAAATAGATTGTTCACTGCACTTCGTTTCGTTCAGAATGACAGACATTCATTATAAATAACTTCTCGGATTTAAAATGTATTAATAGGTCTTCCTTTATTTAGAATCATTCAAAATATGATAAAAGTCATAAAAATTTTGCCAGCTACCAAAATCTTTTTAAATTTACACCTAACAAATGTTAGTTAGTTTTATGGGTTTTTCAGTTGAATATCTGGAGCAGGGTCAGTTGAGACAGCTTCAATCCGACCGGTTAGTAAATCTCATGGGTTATCTGAACGGGAAGTCGGAATTTTATAGAAGAAAGTTTGATGAATTGCAGATATCTCCACAAGATATAAGGTCAATTGAAGATATTACGAAACTTCCCATTACTTACAAACAGGATTTAAGAGATAACTACCCATTTGGTTTATTTACCGTTCCTAAAGATGAGCTACAGAGAATTCATTGCTCAAGTGGAACTACAGGAAAGCCAACAGTAGTGGGATATACCAAAGAAGATGTTGATCTTTTCAGTGAAGTGGTGGCAAGATCTTTACATGCTGCAGGAGCAAGACCGGGAATGCAATTGCATAATGCATATGGGTATGGAATTTTCACAGGAGGTCTTGGGCTGCATTATGGTGCTGAAAAACTAGGAATGAGTGTTCTTCCTATTTCAGGGGGAATGACAGCAAGGCAAGTTGATTTAATTATTGATTTTAAACCGGAAGTCATTTGCTGCTCCCCTTCATATGCCTTGACTATTGCGGATGAATTTGCTAAAAGAGGTGTTTCAGCAGATGAAATAAGTCTTAAATATGCGGTACTAGGTTCAGAGCCATGGACAGAGATTATCAGAGGCCATATTGAAGAAAAATTAGGGGTACATGCAACTAATATCTACGGATTAAGCGAGATTATTGGTCCCGGAGTTTCCATGGAGGATTTTGAAGAAAAGGGAGGAGCTTACATTTGGGAAGATCATTTTTATCCTGAAATTTTAGACCCGATTACCAAGCAGCCGGTTCCTTTTGGAGAAGAAGGGGTTTTGGTGATTACAACTTTAACGAAAAAAGCCATGCCGCTTTTACGATACTGGACAAACGATATTACGAGTCTTTATTACGATGAGAATGCCAAAAGAACAATGGTGAAAATGAAACCCATAGTAGGCAGAGCTGATGATATGCTGATTGTAAGAGGAGTAAATGTTTACCCAAGTCAGATTGAAGATGCATTTTCTCATGTAAAAGGGGTGGTTCCCAATTACTATTTAACTCCGGTTGAAAAAGAGCATATGTGTGTAGCGCTGGATATTGATGTAGAAGTGGATGATGACTTTTTAAAGGATCAAAAAATAGGAGCCAATACTGATGATTATTTTAATTTTGTCGGAAGCTTCGGAAAAAACATAGAAAACGAAATAAAGAAAAGAGTAGGAATTACTACGAAAGTAAAAGTTCATGCTCAGGACAGCTTGCCAAAGTGCGAGGGTGGAAAAATTAATAGAATACTAAAAAAATAATGAATTCATTTTATAAACTTAAAACAGTTAAAGTTCAGAAAGATACTCCGGATGCAGTAAGTGTAGCGGTGGAAATTCCTGAAGAACTGAAAGATAAGTTCAGGTTTAAACAAGGCCAATATCTAAATTTCCGAATGATGATCAACGGAAACGAGGAAAGACGTTCTTACTCTATCTGCAATGCTCCCAGTGAGAAAAGTAATAAACTGGAAGTTTTGGTGAAATTGTTGGAAGGCGGTAAAGTATCCGGATATTTCAATGAACATCTTCATATGGATGAAATATTGGAAGTAATGCCTCCAATGGGTGGTTTTAATACAGCTTATCACCCTACGAATGTCAAAACCTATATTGGTCTGGCGGCAGGAAGCGGTATTACGCCTGTTTTGTCAAACCTTAAAGAAAGTCTTTATCAGGAGCCTGACAGTAATGCTTATCTGTTCTACAGCAACAGAAGTATGAATCATGTTTTGAGGAAAAGTGAAATTGACCAGCTGGTAGAGCAGTTCAAAGGCAGACTTAAGGTAGTGTACCTGGTGAGTCGTGAGAAACACGAAGACCCTGTTTTTGAAGGAAGAATCTCTCCGGAGAAATTGGATCAGCTGTTTGAAAGATATGCAGATATTGATGTCAAAGAAGCTACCTATTTTATTTGTGGACCTTCAGAGATGATCAAAGGGATTGCAGACTATTTAAAGAAGGATAAGAAAGTACCTGCTATACAGGTTTTATTTGAATACTTCACAGCTCCGGATGAAGAAAATACGGAGGAAATGAGTGATGAGTTCAAGGCTATTGCTAATATTGAAAGTATGGTGACGGTGATTATCGATGATGATGAATATTCGTTCCATCTTAATTCTAAAAAAGAGAGTATATTAGATAAAGCATTGAAAGACCAGCTTCCCGTTCCTTTTGCATGTAAAGGAGGTGTTTGCTGTACGTGTAAAGCGCAGGTTTTGGAAGGAGAAGTTTTCATGGAGAAAAATTATGCGCTTACCGAAGAAGAAGTAGCCAGAGGCTTCGTTCTTACGTGTCAATGTCACCCGACAACAAATGTGGTGATGCTTAATTATGATGTTTAAGACAATTTGAAAATGAGAAAATGTGCTAATTTGAAAATGCCATTATCGTGGTTAAATTTTCAAATTTCCTAATTCTCAAATTTTCAAATTATTTAATTTTCAAATTCAAAAAAAGATGGACTTAGAAAAATTTGTTCAATACGTTCACGAAGAAAATAAAGTAGAACCAAAAGATGTAATGCCGGATGATTACAGAAAACTATTGGTTCGTCAGATCTCACAGCATGCGCATTCTGAAATTGTAGGAATGTTGCCGGAGGCCAACTGGATTTCCAGAGCGCCTTCATTGAGAAGAAAAATGGCACTTTTGGCTAAAGTTCAGGATGAGGCAGGTCATGGTTTATACCTTTACTCTGCAACAGAAACTTTAGGAGACGGAAGTATCAGAGCAGACAGAGATGCTACTTACGATGATATGCTGGAAGGAAAAGCAAAATACTCAAGTATCTTCAATTACCCGACTTTAAGTTGGGCAGATATTGGTGCTATCGGCTGGTTGGTAGATGGTGCAGCAATCATGAACCAGGTAATGCTGATGGGGAACTCATACGGTCCTTATTCAAGAGCGATGGTGAAGATCTGTAAAGAAGAATCTTTCCATCAAAGACAAGGCTATGAAATTTTGATGGCACTTTGCCGTGGTACAAAACAACAGAAAGAAATGGCTCAGGCTTCATTGAACCGTTTCTGGTGGCCGGCGTTAATGATGTTCGGACCTAATGATGACAGCTCACCTAACTCTAAAATCTCTATGAATTACAGAGTGAAAAGAGAAAGTAACGACAGTCTTCGTCAAAGATTTATCGACGTTACCGTTTCTCAGGCTGAATTCTTAGGATTAACGATTCCTGATAAAGACCTGAAATGGAATGAGGAAAGGCAACATTACGATTTCGGAGAACTTCCCTGGGATGAATTCATGGAAATCTTAAAAGGAAACGGACCCTGCAACAAAAAACGTATCGAAACGAAAAGAAAGGCTCAAAGAGAGAATTCATGGGTAAAAGAAGCGGCGGCAGCTTTTGCAGAGAAACAACAAAAAGAAATAATATAATTTGAAGATGTGCTAATTTGAAAATTTGAAAATGAATTTAACCACGTTATTTATGCTCAAATTTTCAATGAACCCTATTCATCAATTTTCAAATTAACCAATTTTCAAACTTTCAAATTAATTATGGCAAATTTAGATATGTGGGAAGTGTTTATTCAGACTAAACCGGGATTATCTCACAAACACGTTGGAATTGTACAGGCACCAACAGCTGAAATGGCTTTGCAGAATGCAAGAGACGTTTATACCAGAAGAAAAGAAGGAACTTCTGTTTGGGTGGTTCCAAGTAAATATATTGTGACTTCAGAAGGAGTGGATAAAGAAGCTTTCTTTGATCCTGCTGATGACAAATTATACCGTCATCCGACTTTCTACGAGATTCCAAACGATGTAAAAAATATGTAGATTAATAATTTGAAAATGTACTAATTTGAAAATTTGAAAATGACCTTAACCACGTTAATTATTCTCAAACTTTCAATTCAGGTAATCAATCAATTTTCAAATTAACTAATTCTCAAATTTTCAAATTAAAAAATAATGAACCCATTATATAATTATTTATTAAAACTAGCAGACGACAGTTTCATTATGGGACAGCGTTTATCTGCATGGTGTGGTGAAGGTCCTTATTTGGAGGAAGATATTGCATTGACAAACATCGCATTGGATGAGTTGGGGCAGGCGAATAACTTTTATGTGTATGCTTCAAGAGTAATCGATAACGGTAAAAGTGAAGATGATATCGCATTCTTAAGATATGAACACGAATATATCAACGCACACTGGACAGAACTTCCTAATGAAGATTATGCTCAGACTATTCTTAAAGTTTATGTTTTCTCCATATATCAGAAGTTAATGTATGAAGCATTGTCGAATTCTGCGGATGAGGAACTGTCTGCCATTGCTCAAAAATCTTTAAAAGAAGTAAGATATCATTATACTCATACCTCTTCATGGATGAAGATCTTTGCCCAGGGAACAGAAGAAAGCCGTGAGCGTGTGGTGAATGCTATCGAAAATATCTGGGAGTATACCAAAGGATTATTTGCCAAATCAGAAGGTGAAGATGATCTTGTTGCTCTGAATATCGTGCCGAATGTTGATGAACTATACAAAGAGTTTATTGCCATTACACAAAAAGATTTTGCAAGTTTCGGATTAGAATATCCTGCAAATCCTTTCATGCAGCCGAAATCAAGAACAGGTTATCATACGGAATATTTTGGATTTATTCTTTGTGAGCTTCAGTATATGCAGAGAGCATATCCGGGATGTACTTGGTAGTAAGCCATGAAAAGGATACTTCTGGGAATACTTGCTTTTTTTCTTACAGCATATATTATACTATGTGTAAGTATTTATTTCTATCAGGAGAAAATCATCTTTTATCCTGAGAAATTGCCTCAAGATTATAAGTTTAGTTTTGATGGTGATTTTGAAGAAATAATAATTAAGACAAAGGATGAAAAGCATTTGAGTTCAGTGTTATTTAAAACTCAAAACCCAAAAGGAGTTATCTTTTATCTTCATGGAAATGGAGGATCAATAAAGGGTTGGGGAGAAGTTGCTCAATTGTATAAAAGTATGAATTACGATACTTTTATACCTGATTACAGAGGCTACGGAAAAAGCGAAGGAGAAATCAATACTAAAGATCAGCTTTTTTCAGATGTAGAGAGTGCTTATCAACAGCTTTTGAAAAGATATCCGGAAAACAAAATTATTATTTTAGGATACTCCGTAGGAACAGGGTTAGCAGCGAAATTAGCGTCAAATCATCAGGGTAAATTGTTGATTTTACAAGCTCCTTACTACAGCATAAAAGACGAAATGAGTCAGAAATTTTCATTTCTTCCTTCGTTTTTGCTGAAATATAATTTTGAAACAAACGAATATTTAAAAACCGTTACGTCACCCGTTATTATTTTTCATGGCGATAAAGATGAGGTTATTCATTATAACGCCTCTTTAAAGCTTAAAAATTATTTTAAAAAAGGGGATAGTCTGATTGTGTTAAAAGATCAGACTCATAACGGGATAACAGATAATGTGGACTATCAGAATTCAATGAGAATACTTCTTGATTCTGATAAAAAATAGAATATGAATCAGCTTTTAGATTTATTAAAAACCATTCCCGATCCGGAAATTCCGGTGATTGATATTGTGGAATTAGGAATCGTAAGAGATGCACAGGTTACGGGAGAAAACTCCTGTGAAGTGATCATTACTCCTACTTATTCTGCTTGTCCTGCAATGTTTACCATTGAAGAGGATATTATCAAAATGATGAAAGAAAATGGTTGGGATGCTAAAGTAGTCACCAAAATGTTTCCGATCTGGACAACAGACTGGCTGACAGATAAAGCGAGAGAGAAACTCCGCGCTTTCGGAATCACACCTCCTGAAAAAGGAGCAGACGAACATCATATTGGAAAACCAAAAAAATGTCCGCGCTGTGGTTCTGAGCATACCAAACAGATCAGTAGATTCGGATCAACCCTGTGTAAGGCTTCTTACCAATGCTTAGACTGTCTGGAACCGTTTGATTATTTTAAATGTCATTAAGAAATTATACGACGAGTTTTGGCGTTGATGGCTCTTATTTTTGTTACAGTATCATTCTTTAATGATCAGAGTAATAAAATGAAAAATAATCAACGCAAAAGAATTAATTATGACAAATTGTAACAAACCAACATTTCCTTTAATTTGTAATAACGCAGATTTTAGTGAACCATTTCACAACACAGGAGAACAGATCTATTATCAGAAGATTGATCCAATACTTGATAGCGATGTAGACGGAGTTGTTTTGCTTAAAAGAAATGGAAACTATTATAAAGCAATTTATACGGAAAACACCATCAATATTGAATGGTACAGATGTCGTTATAAGGATCCGTTGAATGATAATGATGAAGCTATGATCATTCAGGCGATTAAAACAGCATCTTATTTAGGAGCAACTCTGAGATTTGATGCAAGAGAGTATATTGTAAACAAGCAATTGGAGTTTGAGGGACTTTCATGTTTTAGGCTTTTGGGAGACAAACAACATACTTTGATTAAATCTAATACTACCAAACGTTTCTGGTCTTATTATCTCAAATTTGTGAGATGTAATAATTTTATTATTGAAGGTATTCAAATTGATCAGAATAAGAAAAATTTAGAGGTTTATCAGGAACAGGATTGGGGACCCGAAAATTATCCTGAACTTTTAAGAGATTTTAATGGAGGTATCTATATAACTGAATCTACAAATATTGAAATAAAAGATTGTAGCTTTTTGGATCTTTACACTAGGGCAGTACATATATATGCATGTTATGGAGATATAAAAATCACAAATAATTTTTTTGAAAGTGGTGTTCAGACTCAGAAGTATAGAATGGAACATTTGACTCTTTCACAGTCGAGGACAGCCAATATAATTGTAGAGAATAATATTTTTAGAAATGCAGAAAATCATAATCCTGCTACAGGTGTTGTAGGTATTTTTGCGTTCGATTTAGGTGAAGATAAATCTGTACTTATCAATAATAATTATTTTGAATATTGTGGAAGAGATCACACTGGAAAGCATAGATTATATGCAATAGATTTTTATGATAATGTGAATAATTTTATCATTTCAAATAATACATTTAAAAATACGATTTGGGGAGCTATTAGATTTGATGGGACCAGGGAAAATGGAATGATTACCAATAATATTATTCATCAATTGATTGCTGATCAGGATGGAATGATTATAGGCTCTTCAAGGGAAGACCCCAAATTTAATCAAACCAAATTTAAGAATATAGTTATTAGTAATAATATTTTGGATGCAGCAACTGAATTTAGCCATGGGATTTCAGTACAGGGGCTTTCTCCTTTTTGTGTGACCGAAAATATTGAGATTTCAAATAATCAGATGCATGGTTTAAGGTATGGAATCAGGATTCATGGAGATGCAAGTGTAGTGTCCATAAGTAATAACCAGGCTTTTGACCTTATTGGGATTGGTATTAAAATAGAGGGGTTTAAAACAGGACATGGTGGTGTTCCCTTACAGCCTATAAAAGTAGAGAAAATTTTTATTAATGATAATCATCTGAATGGAAGAAAAGACCTTAGTTACAATGGATTTGTTGGAATTCAAATAGATGGATTAGATAGTACTTATACTTATATGGGTAGAATACTTATCAATGATAACTTTATCACAGGAAATACTGCAGCAAGAGGAGTTGTTATTAATACTGGTGCTTCTTTGGATAATAAGGTTACTATTTTAGGAAACACTATTGATACAGCTAATCATGCCCTTCATCTTAGACAACACCAGACTTTCGTAAAGGATAATGTTTTTTACAATTGTATTCAACCATTTTTAGAAGAATTTAATGATAATATCAAAGTTGGTAATTATCACAATAACCTTCCTATATAATATAGATAGAAGTAAAGCTTTTATCATAAATGCTTATACTTCATAAATAATAAATACACTAATGAAATAATGTAACAGTTTACTAATGGAACTCAGGATTATGCAAGACATAACGATGGCATTGTCACATTGTTAAATTCGTAGACTGTTACATTGATTTATATTATTAAATTAGTGCATTATTAAATAAAAAATTACAAAACTATGTATACACAATTGGATATTGAAACGCATTTTGACGGGAAGCTTAAAATCGCATACCTTAATCAGCCCGAAACAATGAATGCTCTTACAAAACCTGCTTTAGGAGATCTGAAAGACTTCATTAAAGAATGCAGCGAAGACGAAACCGTAAGATGTGTTGCCATTTCCGGAAGAGGACGAGCTTTTTGTTCCGGTCAGAACCTTGAAGAAGCTTTTGTAGTTGGAAAAGAGCACCATGATCAGGATATCATCAGAAAGATTGTAGTAGATTATTATAATCCTTTGGTGACTGAAGTTACCCGTTGCAAAAAACCTGTTATTGCTTTGGTAAATGGTCCGGCAGTAGGAGCTGGTGCTATGTTGGCGTTGATCTGTGATTTTGTTTTGGCAAATAACAAAGCATATTTTTCGCAGGCGTTTTCAAATATCGGATTGATTCCTGACACAGGAGGAACGTATTTCTTACCGAAGCTTTTAGGTAGACAGCTGGCTAATTATTTAGCGTTTACCGGAAAGAAATTATCTGCAGAAGAATCTAAATCTTACGGTCTTGTAGCAGAAGTGTTCAGTGAAGAAGAGTTCACTCCTAAATCAATGGAAATTTTGGAAAGAATGGCCAATATGCCGACAGCTGCGATTAAGCTTACCAAAAAAGCTTTTGCTCATTCTTATACCAATACCTTAAAAGAGCAGCTTGAGCTTGAAGGAGATCTTCAGCAGGAAGCAGCAGAAACAGAAGACTTTATTGAAGGGGTAAATGCCTTTTTACAAAAAAGAAAACCTGATTATAAAGGAAAATAAATCAATTTGAAAATGAGTTAATTTGAAAATCTGAAAATGAGAAACGATAAAGAAAATATAATTGTAAATAAAACTTTTGAATTTGCATTGGGGATCATAGAATTTTCAGAGGAACTGTATAAAGCAAACAGATTTCCTCTTGCCAATCAAATTTTTAAATCCGGCACGTCAATTGGTGCAAATGTAAGAGAAGCACAAAATGCAGAAAGTAAAGCAGATTTTATCCACAAAATAAAAATTGCTGCCAAAGAAGCAGATGAAACTGAATATTGGCTTTTATTGTGTTTATACTCACCGTCCTTGAGTTCTCCGGATGAAAAACTGTTTAAAGATTTAAAAGAAATCATATTAATTCTTTCTAAAATCATTTCTACGTCAAAATTTAAATAATTTTCAAATTAACTCATTCTCAAATTTTCAAATTAAAACTATGAATATTGGAATTATTGGTGCAGGGACTATGGGAATCGGAATTGCCCAAGTAGCTGCAACTGCAGGATGCAAAGTGGTCGTATTCGACGCTAATGCTCCACAAATTGATAAAGCACTTTCAGGTTTAGAGAAAACCCTTCAGAAACTTGCTGAAAAAGGTAAGATTACGCAGGAGAAAACCACTGAAATCAGAAATAATATCGTAAAAGGAGAAGTCTTACAGGACTTAAAAAACTCTGATTTAGTCATAGAAGCGATTGTAGAAAACAAAGACATCAAAACTAAAGTTTTCACTGAGCTTGAGAACTATATTTCAGAAGATTGTGTGATCGGTTCCAATACTTCGTCCATTTCTATCACCTCTCTTGGTGCAGAGCTAAAGAAACCAGAGCGTTTCATCGGAATTCATTTTTTCAATCCGGCTCCATTGATGCCTTTAGTGGAAGTTATTCCATCTTTATTAACAGAAAAAACCTTAGCAGAGAAAATATATAACCTCATGAAAGAATGGGGGAAAATGCCTGTTATTGCCAAAGATATTCCCGGATTTATTGTGAACAGAATTGCCCGTCCGTATTATGGAGAAGGGCTAAGAATCGTTGAAGAGAACATCGCAACACCTGAGCAGGTAGATGAGGCAATGAAAACGTTAGGGAACTTTAAAATGGGACCTTTTGAATTAATGGATCTCATCGGGGTAGATGTGAATTTTGCTGTAACCACGACGGTTTACAAAGACTATTTCTATGATCCGAAATACAAACCTTCTTTACTTCAGCAAAGAATGTCAGAAGCCAAACTTCATGGCAGAAAGACCGGAAAAGGATTCTATGATTACAGTGAAGGAGCCGAAAAACCGGTGGCACAAAAAGATGAAGCTTTATATCAGCAAATCTATTTAAGAATCATCTCTATGTTGATTAATGAAGCTGTAGAAGCCAAAAGATTAGGCGTGGCCAATGACGAAGATATAGAACTTGCAATGCAAAAAGGGGTAAATTACCCGAAAGGATTATTAGGCTGGGGAAAGGAAATTGGATATTCAAAAATATCAGAAACCCTACAGAACCTTTATAACGAATATCAGGAGGAAAGGTACAGACAAAGTCCTTTACTAAGAAAATTATAATCGATTGATAGCTAATTTATTTTGTAATGAGCAGATCAAGAAGAAAAACTCCAATAACCGGAGTCACCACTGCGGATACCGAAAAAGAAAATAAGAGAAAGGCTAACAGAAAATTAAGAAGATTGAATAGAATTAAAATTCATAAAGGAGATTTTAATTTTTTTCAATTAAGAGAAATATCGAATGTATGGGAGTTTGATAAGGATGGTAAGCATTGCTTAAAAGATCCGGATAAACGATATTTAACAAAATAATAAAGAAAATAGATATCATATTTTCATGAATATAGAGGAATTCAGAGAAGAGCTGGAAACGAGGCTTTTAATAGAGAAAGAATATTTAATTCAGGAAGCTTCTTCTGTAAATGATGAGGAAAGACTCGAATTACTCGGGAAGTTTAATGAAAAATACAGGGCGTTGATCAATAGGATGGCGAATGAAAATGGGATTGATTTACAAGCTTCTTATGAAACTGAAAATTCATCCGACGCCGAAGGTCTTTCATATGAACAGATCATCCTGGGTAAAACCATGAGTGTTTATGATAGACTATCCGACGAACTCTACGAAGAAATAATAAACGTATAGAAATGAATCCGAGACAAGTAGCAGATTATATGTTCAATCAGGATTATTTTTCCCAATGGATGAATATCAAAATGATTGAGGTAAAAGAAAATTATTGTTTAATAGAAATGCCCATTAAAAAAGATATGATTAATGGGCTTAAAACCGTTCATGGAGGAGTAACGTTTGCTTTTGCAGATTCTGCACTGGCATTTTCTTCCAATAATACGGGAGATGCAGCTGTGGCCTTAAACTGCATCATCAACTTTACAAAGGCAGGAAAAGAAGGCGACGTTTTCAGAGCTGAAAGTACTTTGGTAAATGACACCAGAAAGACAGCGGTCTACGACATTAAAATTACCAACCAAAACAATGAACTGATTGCCAAATTTGTTGGAACAGTCTACAAAATAGGCAAAAAAGTAACCGACTTATAAAAAATGAATACCAGACACCAGATTAAACTAAATGAGAAAAATAATTGCCTTGCTTTTGGTGATTTCAACTCTCCTGATAAATGCACAGCAGAAAGTAAATGAGGCTTTGAAAAAGGATCTTGATGAAATCATGAACATGGATCAGGGATACAGAATGCTTTTTGATAATGGGATAACTCCAGAGAAAAAAGAGCAGTTGTTGAAAGATTTGAATATTGATAGAGAAGAATTCAAAAAGAAAAGCTGGCAGTTGGTAGTGGAGCAGGATAGCTTGAATATGATGAAAGTTGAAAAGATTATCTCTCAATATGGCTATCCCGGAAAAACACTTGTGGGAGAGCCTACCAATAAATCGGCATGGTATGTTATTCAGCATTCCACTAAAATTGGAAAATATCTACCGATGATTAAAGATGCCGGAAAAAAGAAAGAAATTCCATTTACCTGGGTGGCGATGATGGAGGATCGATATCTGATGCAGACTGGTCTGGAGCAGATCTATGGAACACAGGGAAGTGGAAAGTTCTGGGAAGAAAACGGAAAATCGTATGAAACACAATTTATCTGGCCAATAAAAGATCCTGTAAATGTAAATAAGAGAAGAAAAGAAGCCGGATTTCCCAATACGATGGAAGAATATGCTAAAAGCCTTTATGGAGAAACCTTTATTTATAGAATATATACGCTAGATGATGTCAAAGAAGAGAGGATAGAAGCGAAAGAAATTCAACACTGAAGTAATATCAGAAACAAAATTAAAAATTACAAAGCAATAAAGTTAATATACCTAAATGAAATGTACAGATTATCAATAAAAGAGAAAAATTCATTCTTATGTTGCTAAACTGACACATGATTAAATTATAAAATAATGAATAACGTATACATCATAGACTATGTCAGAACTCCCATTTCAAAATTGCAGGGAGGTTTATCAGAAGTAAGAGCAGATGATTTAGCTGCAATTGTTATCAAAGAAGTGGTGGCTAGAAACCCTGAAGTTCCTGTAGAGGAAATTGAAGATGTCATCTTCGGATGTGCTAACCAGGCCGGAGAAGATAACAGAAATGTAGCAAGAATGGGACTTCTATTAGCTGGTCTTCCTCATAAAATAGGTGGAGAGACGGTAAACAGACTTTGTGCTTCAGGAATGTCTGCAGTAGCCAATGCATTCCGTTCCATCGCAGCTGGTGAAGGTGAGATTTACATTGCTGGTGGAGTAGAACATATGACACGTTCTCCTTACGTCATGTCAAAGCCTAGTGCAGCTTTTGGAAGAGACAGTCAGATGTATGATACCACTTTCGGGTGGCGTTTCGTTAATCCTAAAATGAAAGAAATGTACGGTGTTGACGGGATGGGAGAAACAGCAGAAAACCTGGCAGATATGCATCAGATCAACAGAGAAGATCAGGATAAATTTGCCCTTTGGTCCCAGCAGAAAGCAACAAAGGCTCAGGAAAGTGGAAGATTGGCGGAAGAAATTGTAAAAGTTGAAATTCCTCAAAGAAAAGGAGATGCAGTTGTTTTTGAAAAAGATGAGTTTATTAAACCAACATCTTCTATGGAAGGACTGGGAAAACTTCGTCCTGCATTCAGAAAAGAGGGAACAGTAACGGCCGGAAATGCTTCAGGAATGAATGACGGTGCCGCTGCCTTGATTCTGGCTAGTGAAGAAGCTGTGAAAAAATATGGTTTAAAGCCAAAAGCAAAGATTTTAGGATCTTCCGTAGCAGGGGTTGAACCAAGAATTATGGGAATAGGGCCTGTAGAAGCAACTCAAAAGCTATTGAAAAGATTAAATCTTTCTTTGGAAGATATGGATATTATCGAATTAAATGAGGCATTTGCAGCTCAGGCATTAGCCGTTACCAGAAGTCTGGGATTACAGGATGATGATGCAAGAATAAACCCGAACGGAGGAGCTATTGCCATTGGCCACCCACTGGGAGTTTCGGGAGCAAGAATCATAGGTTCTGCTGCTATAGAGCTTCAGAAACAGGATAAAAAATATGCATTGTGTACCCTTTGTATCGGTGTCGGACAAGGATATGCAATGGTCATTGAAAAAGTATAATCAATTTGAAAATGAGATGATTTGAAAATTTGAAAATGTTTAGCGATATTATTCATTTTCAAATGATCCCATTTTCAGATTTTCAAATTAAAAAATATGAACATCTACTCATACCACGGAATCCGTCCCATTATCAAACCTTCTGCTTATATTCATCCGCAGGCGGTGATTATTGGGAATGTAGAAATAGGTGAAGAAGTATATATCGGTCCCAATGCGGTAATTCGTGGCGACTGGGGAAAGATCATTATCAAAGACGGTGCGAATGTACAGGAAAATTGTACCCTTCACGTTTTTCCCAATATAGAAACTATTTTAGAAGAATCTGCCCATATCGGACATGGAGCGATTATTCATTCCGGTCACATCGGAAAAAATTGTCTAATAGGAATGAATTCCGTTGTGATGGACAAAGCGTATATTGGTGACGAAAGTATTGTTGGTGCCCTGGCTTTTGTTCCAGCAAATTTCAGATGTGAACCCCGAAAATTAATTGTAGGAAGTCCGGCGAAAATTATCCGTGATGTTTCCGATGAGATGATTCATTGGAAAACAGAAGGAACCAAGCTCTATCAGGAATTGGCAAGAGAAGGAAAAGAAGCCATTTTACCTTGCGAGCCATTTACCGAATATGTTCAGCAGACTCCTACAAAGATTGTGGATTACAGTATTTGGGATGATGTGAAATAATAACCGAACGAAAAATTAAATATGATCAAGAAAGCTTTTATTTTTTGCAGTATTCTATGGGCTGCGAATGCGATGATGTCGGGACAAACTGCAACAGTAAAACCGCTTACAATAGGAGAGGTAAGAACATTTAAATCTAAAACCTTAAATGAAGACAGAACCTTAAATATCTATCTGCCTCAGGGATTTGACAAAACAAAATCATATCCGGTGATCTATCTTTTGGATGGAAGCATCAATGAGGATTTTATCCACGTTTCAGGATTAGTACAGTTTTTTAATGAAATGTATTCGATGCCGGAAACGATTGTGGTGGGAATTGCCAATGTAGACAGGAAAAGAGATTTTACATTTCATACCGATTTAAAAGACTTACAAAAAGATTATCCTACAACGGGGCATTCTGATAAGTTTATTGCTTTTCTGGAAAAAGAACTTGAAAGCCTTATATTGAGAGCCAGTTTAAGACTACAGGAGAAGTATATTTTCGGTCCAGTCTTTAGGAGGGCTCGTGGACAACAGAGATCCTTTTGAAAAAACCGGAAATGTTTGACAACTACTTTATCATCAGTCCAAGCTTATGGTGGGATGATGAAAGCCTGCTAAAGCAAGCCGGAACATTATTAGTCCAAATCTCACGACTACCAAAAAGTTTGTATATGTTTCTGTAGGAAAAGGAGAACATCCGGTAATGGTAAAAGACTGCTGAAGAATGGTATGATGTCCTAAGAAATCAAATAAGAAAAACTGGACATGTAGGAATATAAAATGATGGAAACAGACAATCATGCAACGATTCTTCACAGAAGCTTGTATGAAGGATTGGTGAAAAAGTTTCCCGTATCCAGGAACCAAAATAAATTAATAAGTCGTAACTATATACCAATGTAAAAATGTAACAATCCATTTGTCATTCTGAGTAAACACGAAGAATCTCATTGATAAACAGGAACATTTTTGTACGGATAAATTAAATATTATATGGAAAAATTAAAAAACTATATCTACGGACAATGGGTGGAAGGTACCGGAAACGGAATTCCTTTGTACAATGCCGTTACAGGAGAACAGGTAGCTGTTTCTGATACGGAGGGGCTTAATTTTGAACAGGCTCTGGATTACGGAAGAACAGTAGGATATAAAAACCTATCTTCAATGACTTTCTACGATCGTGGAGAGATGTTAAAAAAGTAGCACTTTACCTTTTAGAAAGAAAGAAAAAATATTACGAATTATCATATAAAACAGGAGCAACACATGTCGATTCATGGGTAGATATTGAAGGAGGTTTCGGAACTTTCTTTACCTATTCTGGACTGGCAAAAAGAATGCTTCCCAATACTCCGTTCTGGGTGGATGGAGATACACAGAAAATTTCTGCCAACGGAACTTTCCTGGGAACTCACATTTTAACGCCTAGTGAAGGAGTTTCTGTACAGATTAACGCCTATAACTTTCCTGTTTGGGGAATGTTGGAAAAGTTATCCACATCCTTGTTGGCAGGAGTACCGTCAATTGTAAAGCCGTCTCCATTCGGATCATATCTTACCAATGCAGTATTTCAGGATATGATTGAAAGCGGAGTTTTACCTGAAGGAGCTATTCAGCTGGTGTGTGGAGAACCTGGAAATATTCTGGATTATGTGCAGGATGGAGATTCTGTGCTGTTCACCGGTTCAGCGCATACCGGGCGTAAATTGAAATCACTTCCGTCTGTTGCGGGAAATGCTGTCCGTTTCAATATGGAAGCAGATTCTTTGAATTGTTCTGTTCTTGGATTGGAAGCAAAACCAGGAACCCCGGAATTTGATTTATTCATCAAAGAAGTGCGTAACGAGATGACCACAAAAGCAGGTCAGAAATGTACGGCCATCAGAAGGATTATTGTTCCTGAGCACTTAATCGGGGATGTACAGAATGCTTTATCTAAGGCCTTAGATCAGACCAAGATCGGAAATCCTCTAAGCAGAGAAACAAAAATGGGTTCTTTGGTTGGAAAGCAAGCAATACGAAGAGGTTCTGAGAAAAGTAAATATGTTGAAAGCAGAAACAGAGCTTGTATACTGACGGAAAACACGAATTGGTAGATGCAGACTATGAAAAAGGAGCATTTATGAGTCCCTAAACTTATTCCTGAATGACTAGCCCTTTCGAAAAAAATATCTCTCATGATGTAGAAGCTTTCGGACCGGTATCTACAGTTAATGCCTTACAAAGATGCAGAAGAAGCGGCAGCGCTTGGCAAAAAGAGGAAAAGGAAGTTTAGTAGGGTCTATCATTTCTCATGATGAAAACTTTCATTGCTGAAACTTCATGGAAAATGGCTTCTCAACACGGAAGAATCTTTGTTCTGAACAGAGACAATGCAAAAGAAAGCACGGGACATGGTTCGCCGCTTCCGACATTAATGCACGGAGGGCCGGGTAGAGCCGGTGGTAGGTGAAGAAATGGGAGGTTTGAGCGGTCTTCATTTTTTCTTACAAAAGACAGCAATTCAAGGATCTCCGGATGTTTTGAAGGCGATTACAAAAATTTATCAACAGGGAGCTGAAAAGAAATTCTCTGACAAGCATCCTTTCCAGAAATATTTTGAAGAAGTTGAGGTCGGAGATTCATTAGAAACAGCAGGAAGAACCGTAACAGATGCCGATATTGTAAACTTCTCCAATGTTTCATGGGATCATTTCTATGCACATACAGATGCAACGAGTTTAACAGGAACCATCTTCGATAAAACGGTAGCTCACGGATATTTTATCCTTTCAGCAGCTGCAGGATTATTTGTATCAGGTAAAAAGGGACCGGTTATTGCCAATTATGGATTGGAAGAATGTAGTTTCTTCAAACCTGTATATGCTGGAGATACCATTACTGTTTATTTAACAGCAAAAGAAAAAATCAATAGAGGCGTAAAAGGAAGAAACATTCCGTCAGGGGTGGTGAAATGGCTTGTTGAAGTAGTTAACCAAAGAGATGAGGTAGTTTGTGTAGCGACAATCTTAACGCTGGTAGCAAAACAATCTCCTTTCATCGATCTGACTGTGAAAAATGTTCAGAAAATATTGAGTGGATTGACAGAAAATACACCTTCTCAATGGGGGAAAATGTCACCACAGCAAATGATTGAACACCTTGATCAGGCAGTACTGGTAAGTCTAGGTGAACCTGAAGCAGAGAAATGTTTCACTCCTGAAGATCATCTTGAAAAATGGCAGGATTCTTTATACAATCACAGAAAAATGCCAAAAGATTTTACGGCTCCGTTTTTACCCGAAGACGGCTCACTTCCTCAACCAATACACAAGAATCTGGATGCCGCAAAACAATCATTTGTGGATAACCTGAAGCGTTTTGTGATTTATTATAAAGAAAATCCTCAGGCAGAACATATGAATTTTGTGTTCGGAAAATTAAATAAGGAAATGTGGGAACTGATGCATAAGAAGCATTTTACCCATCACTTCGAACAATTTGGATTGATTTAATTCAAAATAAAATTTGGTGATTATATATTTCTTTACACAAATTTATTTAAAATAAAAGAGGGTTAAATTACTAACCCTCTTTGTCCTTTTATCACATTCTTAACTTCATAAAGCTAATGTTGTCTTTAGTAGCTGTTGACCTTAATCCAAAAGAATAACTATAATTTCTTGCTATAGTTTGAAATTCCTGAAAATCGATGTTAAATTTCTCTTCTACTTCTTCATAAGAAATCATCACTCCTAAACCATTATCCATTCTTTCAATAATGTGATTGAAAATAATTTTAACCATAATTAAAGGTTTTTAAAAACTCACAGGAAAATTCCTGCTTATCTCTAATATAGTTAAATTATTCTATAATAGCAAATTAAATATCTTTCTTGGGTTTATGATTCCAAACCTTAGTAATCATATTATCAAAGTCTGTTTTCATGTGTACATATTCTACCATGATTAAAGGAATTTCCTCATGATACTTAATTTTCAATGTCTCAATCTTTAATTCAGGACAATTGCTTTTTATATCTTCTACATAAAAGTATTCTTCACCATCTAAAACAATGGTTCTTACTTCTCTTTGTTGTAATAACACTTCTTTCATTTATCCTGTTAAATCTTTATATCTCGTTCTCACATTATTGTTGTTCAATAAATGTTCAAACTTTTTATAGTCTGTGACCTCTCTTAAATTATACCTATACACAAATTCATCAACATATTTTTGAAGATGCTTTTTAGAAACATGATTATACATTCCTGATACACTTCTTTTAAGTATGTTCCAACTTCCTTCTATGTTGTTAGTGTGTACTGTATTGTCTTGCAAACTTACATATTCTTTTTTAGAATGATCTATAATTCTATGATCATAATGTCTATGTAACCCCCTATAAGCCCACCATTCATCTGAAATGAGCCTTGTGCCTGTTTTTACATATCTATGTATTAAAGGCTGAATACTTTTTCTCTTTGTATCAGGCACAACAAATGCATTCAACTTACCGTCTCTTTGTAACATTCCCATTACAGGAACTTTGTCTTTATAGCTTCTGCCTTGTGAGTGTGGAACCTTTTTGTCTTTATGCCTATTCTTATTTTTGCCTCCAATAAAAGTTTCATCTGCTTCTACAATTCCATCAAGTTCATTACAGTTTTCAATGCCGAAGCAGGCTCTGATTCTTTGTAAAACGAACCATGCAGTCTTTTGAGTTACTCCAATATCTTTTGCTAATTGTGTAGAACTGATTCCTTTCTTATGTGCAGTAACAAGCCATATAGCTAAGAACCATTTTCTTAGACTAACCTTTGAATTTTCAAACATTGTTCCAGTCTTAATGTTAAAATACTTTCCAGTATTCTTGCATCTATATCTGTTGTTTTTGCATTTGTAAACTTTTGAAGTTGCATCAAAAGGACTAACAACAATACCAGTCCAAATAATCTCTTCCAAATAGTCTATGCAAGCCTGTTCAGTTGGAAAGGCTTGTATTAATTCTAGTACTGATTTTATGTTGGTGTTAATGAACATAAACTTTAATTATTTTCATATTTGTTATATCTTTGATATTGGTTTCTCAGGCTGTTAGTGTCACCCTTTCAAAATGCTGAGAGATGACACAGCCTAAGTTGTCATATTGTTTAATCAAAAACAATAAGTTTATGGCTTCAAATAATAAGAAACCAAACAAGTTTGTAAAAGTGAACAAATCTACTAAAGATGGTAGATCCTTCTTTTACAGAAGCAAACCAACGAGATGCCCTAAAAAATAATCTCGAAGGTCTAAGGAGTGTGTAAGCACTCCTTTTATATCTTTGATATATAAACTTTAGTTTACGTTTTTAATAATTGTATTAACAGCATCATAAAGCCAATTAACATTTCCATTATAAATAGTCTGCATATTGGAGTTTACTGTTTGAGTAAAGTCATTTAAGATCTTTTCCTTTTTAGTATCCGAAATATCTAAAGATTTTATTTGATTTACAATATCATCTACTACTGCCTGAGCATTCTTTTGATTATTATTGTATCTATTCTGTAAAGTGCTTGCCGCATTACCCAAACCAGAGATGTCTAATTTTTCAGGATCTTTATACTCATAAGGCTTTCTTTGTTGAGCTTGATCTACTCTGTAGTATTCCCACTGTTTTGAGAAGATGTTAAACTTTTTGAAAGCTACTAGATTGCCATAAGAATCTATATAATCATATCTACCATAAGTAGAATTGTATTTCTCAGTTATTGTTTGAGAAAAACAAAATGCTCCAAATAAAAGCATGATTGAAAAGAAAACTTTTTTCATAAGTGAATTTCATAATCCACTCAAACCCAAAGCAGAAATTTTAAGATTATAAATAAAGAAAGGCGTGGGTTTGTAGTCTTTATTTATTACCTGTGGCTCTGGATTGCCAAATGACATAAACAAGACAACCCACACCCATATAGGATGTAAGTGTCAGTTGTTTATTCTGTGTCATTTTGAGAAATTTTCCAGATTTCAGGTAACAGAATAAAAGCTAACGCTTTCTTTTTAATCGATAAATATTCCTGCAAAAGTACAAAAATTATACCTTTTTCCCTATATTTAAAGCAAAAATAACCATGTCAAAACATCAAATTTTAGAAGAACTTCAAAAAATCTATGTTGAGAAAAGTAATACTACAAGTTCAACTACAGAAGCTGGTAAGTCAATGAGTACTGAAGCTTTACATAATAAAACTAAGATCTCCTTGGAAAAACTACATTTATTATTAAGTTCATTGAAATTTAATAAATATATTGATTCAACAAATATAATAGGCAAAGGTGATACTATTTTTTGGCTTATAACTGATAAAGGTAGAGATGCCTTATCTAATAATGAATTTGTTTGGTATTACAAATTAGACAATTGGCATAAAATCCTTACAGTTTTGATCGCATTACTTGCATTATTAAATTCTATATTTGGATTTATCTGGCTGGGTGATAAAAAATAGATATAAGTAAAGCTATAATAGATACTATCAACAAAAAGTGATCTAGCCATGTTAAATTGCTTTTTTGTTTCATAATCTGAAATTTTATTGTTATTAAATAAAAAAGACCTACTAATTTAATAGTTGATCTTTACTTTTTATAATCTCTCTAATTACGGAAAACCGTAATATATTGTATTTCTTTTGTTTGTATATTTGGAAAAACTAAAAACTATGGGTAGATTTATTGTTCGAGTTGAATTACATGGTGGTGACCAAGAAGACTACGAAATATTACATAATGAAATGTCAAAACGTCATCTCTATAAAACCATTCCTAGAGATAGTGATGGAAATATTTTTAAACTTCCAACTGCTGAATATTATTATGATGGACAAATTGAAGATAAAAGAGAAATACATACTTTAGCAAAAGACTCTGTAATTCCTACAAGGCTTAGTAGTAGTATTTTAGTAATCAAATCAATTGGCATTTTTTTCTCTGGTTTAGAAATAGATCAGTAATAAACACATAAATAAAATCATAATTATGGACTTTAATATAGGTGATAAAGTAAAGCACAAGGCAGATCCACAATTTACTATGGTAATTTTAGGAGAATCTAGTCGTTATAATCTTTCTCAAAGAGCAATCATTGAGAAAGGAAATAAATTCTATAAATGTAGATACTACAATGGGAACATTAATCAATGGGAAGAAATGTCTTTTTTTGGTTTTGAACTTGAAAAGGTTGATGACTGAGTATCACTCAATACATTACAAATCTGTTCAAAACAAATTGATACATCCTCTGTATTGAGAATATATTTAGCTACTAATTTCATTACATCTACATGAAATTCTGTTACTGTTAAATCTTTCATAACATTAAATTTTAAATTATTATTAATAAAAAAGACCAAACTATCTTTTAGTTGGTCTTTACTTTTTTCTATGTTTGTGTAAACTTATATATAGTTACCTAAAATTTAAATTTATAGTCCCTTTCATTGAAACTGAAAGGGACTTTTTAATTTCTACGTTACCACCATACCATATCAAGGTTCTAAACCTTGACATGGTATGGTAAAAGAAAAATTAACAAAAAAACACAAGTGAAATGACAGATATCAGAACGACTCCAATTGAAGCAGATCGTTTTTACCATATTTATAATCGTGGTATTAACGGAGAAAAAATTTTTAAATCAGATAGGAATTATTCATTTTTTCTTAGTAAAATTTCCCAATTTCTTATTCCTGTCTGTGATGTGTATGCATACTGTCTTATGCAGAATCATTTTCATCTTTTAGTTAGGATAAAGTCAGATTTTGATTTAAATGGCTTTACCCAGGCTCAAAGTTTTGTCAAGGTTGCAGAGACCGGGCTACATTCGCCCCAGAATATTTTCTCAAAACAATTTGCGAGTGTTTTCAATTGCTACTCCCAGGCTTTTAATAAAGAGCACAAAAGACATGGAGCTCTTATTGAATCCCCATTTAAAAGGAAATTGATTACTTCTGATGAATATTTAGTTAATGTGATAATTTATATTCATCACAATCCACAAAACCATTCTATTATCAGGGACTTTTCAAAATATAATTTTTCTTCTTACCAAGCAATTTTGAGTGAGTCAAAAACTTTAGTGAAAAGAGATAAAGTAATTGAATTATTTGATACCAGAGAAAACTTTGTTTTTTCACATCAAAAGACAAATATGATTGATTTGGATGGAGAATTTTAGCAACTTCAAGGCGTCTTCTCATGCTTATCAAGGTTTAAAACCTTGATAAGCATGAGAATTTTTTTTCTTTAAAAAGCGCAAATAAAAATAGACAAGAAGCGGGAGCGCGAAAATCTGAAACAGAAAGACAACTAAGGATAAAACTCCCTCAAGATGGTTGTTATTGGACTTTGCAAGAATCTGTTGTTGTAGCGGACCTCCGGAAAAAAGAACAATATCCATGATATTCCATCCCAGATGCAATCCGATCGGAAGATATAAAGATTTAGTTTTAGCAAAGGAATACGCAAGCATGAAACCAAAAACGGCCGTCATAAAGAATATAATTGTCATTTGAACAGGATTGCCAAAAGCGCTGAAAGAAAACCAATGGTAGACTCCAAAACAAATTGCAGACAAAATACAGGCTTTTGTTATACCCCATTTTTCTATGATCAGATAAAGCAGAGCACCTCTGAAAAGTAATTCTTCGAATAATACAGACTTGATCGTCCACCAAATGCCTGTCAATACCTGAAACCATGAGATTTGTCCTTTAACCACCCAGTAGTTATTAACGAAAAATGTAGACATAAGCTGGTAGATAATATAAATACCTGCAGCCATCAGAAAACCAAACCAAAAATTAAGCAGTCTGTTTTTAGTACTATGGAGCCCTAAGACGGAAAGATCTTTTTTAACCGTAAAACGAAGGATCAGCCAGGAAAAGAAGAACTCTACTATAATTCCAATCATGAGGTCAAAAGGTTTTTATGAATGCATCAGCCTTATTATTCATCTTTTCATTGTAAGCTAATTTACAAAAAAGATGAATGTGGGGAAAAGTAACGATCATTCACATGAAGTCTTAAACACAAAAACCTTTGCAAATTACCTGTTCATACACTATCTTTAAACTTCAATCATACAATAAAAATAATGAACGAAAGCTGGATGCAAAAATGGGAAGAAGTGAAGGGTAAATTTGAATCTCCCGTAGATCTTGAAACGTATTTTACTTCTGAAGAAATTATGGAGCAAAAAATGGAAGTGATGGCCATCGGAGATGTTTCTTTACCTTCAGGAAAAGTGATTGTCAGAGATCCTCTTGTTTATCTTAATAAAAAGGAACAGCCTTATTTCACCGAAGTACCCAAAGGAAACTTTCCCGTATCCGTTGCCGTGGTAAAACTGCAAGACTGGGGAGATCGGTATGCTGCGGTGAAAGTAGAATTTACCAAGGAAAAGCCGGTGATGTACAGAGAAGCATTAATCGGGATTGAAAACCTTGAAGATACCAATGAAGGAGAGTTTTTTGGATTTAATGTGGATGCCGGTTTAGCTTGTATTACCGACCCGGAAGTTGTTCCTTTTGTAGATAGGTTTATCGAAGAGCTGGATGTAGACAATATTTATGATGATTATTTTGCCGGGCTGTTTGCAGAAAGCTATAAAGAAAATCCGAAAAACCAAAGAGATCTTGGAGACTGGATCAACTGGAAGGTTCCCAATACAGAATATCAGATTCCTATTTTTGCCAGTGGAGTGGGAGATGGTGTATATCCTGTTTACTTTGCCTATGATCAGGAAGAAAGAGTATGCGGTG
Organism: Zea luxurians; assembly: GCA_029449295.1. Taxonomy (NCBI): domain Eukaryota; kingdom Viridiplantae; phylum Streptophyta; class Magnoliopsida; order Poales; family Poaceae; genus Zea; species Zea luxurians. Next base: position 167,580 of record JAOPSE010000720.1, read on the forward strand.
TCTATATCCACTTTATCGATATAGAATTAGAATTATCTTACGAAGACGAGGAAGATGACGATGACGAAGCTTCAGATCTGTCAGATGATTATGTTCCTTTAAAATAACTGACTTCAATGAATAAAACTTTTGCTGATCAGGTCATTGCATTCAATGAAAACCTCACGTACACAGGAGACCTTCCTGAAGGTTTTGAAGTCCTGAATCCATATCTGGATAATCCGGAGACAATGGTGGTCATGCAAAAGTTTTATCATCAATATTACAATGATTCCCATAAAAGAAAATTTATGATAGGAATTAATCCCAGTCGTCATGGTGCCGGTGTTACAGGGGTTCCATTTACCGATACCAAAAGATTGGAAAGTATATGTGGAATCAAAATGGAATCCGCCCGTACTCATGAAGTTTCTTCTGTCTTTATGTATGATATGATAGCGGACTATGGTGGTGCAGATGAATTTTATAAAGATATTTACATCAATTCTCCGTTTCCGCTCGCCATCGTAAGAAAAACAAAGACAGGATGGCTGAATGCCAATTATTATGATGACAAAAAACTCTTTGAATCAGTGAAAGAGTTCATGATTGATTCATTGAAGAAACATATCAGCCTTAATCTGGATACTTCTGAAGTCTTTATTCTGGGTAAAAAGAATGCAGATTTCATTTCTAAACTCAACAATGAAGCTAAATTGTTTGATAAAATGACCGTTCTGGAGCATCCCCGATATATACAGCAATATAAATCAAAAGAAAAGCAATTGTACATTGATAAATATATGCTGGCACTGAAAAAATAAAAATCCCTCAATCATTTCAGATCAAGGGAATTCCCATTCATGTATTAGAATCTTATCGGGACTGTGACTTGTGAAAATTTTATTTCTTAATAATTTTACTGGATTCTGTTGGTGTTTTTATCAGATAAACTCCTTTCGGTAAGTCTGAAATGTCCAGATCATTTACTCCTTTTTTAATCTGTACACTTTGTAGCAGTTTTCCTTCCAGGCTATAAATCTGAGCTTCAGAATTTTTCTCTGTTCTGATCGATAGTGGCCCTGTGGTTGGGTTTGGGTAGATACTTACCTCTTTTACTACGGCCTTTGTTTCGGAAGTTCCCAGGACTATATTACTGTCTTTTACCCAGGTAAAGGCATCAAAACCGACATATCTGAATCCCCCGTTAGCTGTTATCTGTAATTCATCAATAACGATATTGGAATAATTCTGACCATTTAAATTCGTCATGTCAATCAGTGTATATCCATTTGTAGCTCCCAGGGATGTAGCGAAGCCGGTTGTTTTTGTCTGTGTAAACTTAGTTACACCACTCAGCTTTCCTGTGATAGTCAAACTTCCCACTACATTGAGCTGTAGGGTAAGATCTGAAAGATACATCCAGAATCTGTTTACTTTAAATAAGTTAGAAGTTGTTTTGATACTGAATGATGGTGGAGAGGCCGTGTTGTTGGAATTATCAATATATCTGTTGTCCGCTGCTGTTCCGGACCATCCTGTTCCCGGGAAATTGGACTGAATATCAAACACACTGACATGTGAAATGACATTAAAAATAACTCCGTTATCCGTAAAACTCGTGCTTCCGTTTGATTCGGTTTCAAAAGTTTCTGTACTGGTCTGCCCGAATGAGAAAATTGAAATGAGCAGACTACAGATCGTTAAAAAAGTAGTGCTTTTCATGATTGTATTTTAAATTAGGTTATGATAAACAATTAGTTTCGTGGAGGATAGATGCCTTCAACACAAATGATGTAATTTAATCCCAAATAAGGAGGCATATTATTAACCGGAAGGTTCTGTCCCACATAGGAAATACTTTGAGGATTAATGGCAGTATCCGGGTTGGCATTATTCACAAAACTGGTTACTACATTAAAGTCTCTTCCCACTTGTGTCCCGCTAATAGCAATAGATGTTGCCGCAGATGGAGTAGATGAATTAGCGTTTTTATTAGCAACTTTCAGCTGAAATCCTGCTCCGATACTTGGAAGATTGGAGGCTAAAAGTGTATTTTGAGCCGTACCAGCTACCACACCCAGAGGATAATATTCGTTGGCATTTACATTTCCTGCTCCCAATGCCATTCTTCCTTTAAGGTTGGGAAGGGCAAATGTTGTTATTCCATCCCCTCCATAGGTTGTTCCTAAAAGAGAGAACAGGGCACTGTTTGTTGAAATACTTAAGAGGCTTCCGTCACAAAACATCCATCCTCTGGGTGCAAAATTTCCTGCAAATAATTTAACAATTCCCATATATTCTTCCATAATACTGGTTTTTTCAGTTTTTTACTATTCCTACTCTGTTTCACCGGCTTTTCGGAGTCCGCCAACTGGTTTGATTTACTGAGTCAAAGGAACAACGAATACAAAAACAGAACTAGAGTAGAAAATACCAAATTATACACTCCGTATTTCTACGTAATATCCGATTTGAAAATCAAGACTAATTTGTTGTCCTTAAGTTTCCCGGAGAGCACTGTATTTAGTATTTTTGTAAGAATCCAATAAAAAGTAAAATGAACGAATTTGTAGCAACAGAAATTAAAAATAATATTGCCGAAATCACATTCGGAACGCCAAAAAGCAATTCTCTTCCGGGAGCCATTTTAGAAAAGCTGGCCCATACTATTTTAGAAGAGGGGGCAAAAGATGAGGTAAAAGCCATTTTGATAAAAAGTGAAGGCGAAAAAGCCTTTTGTGCAGGAGCCAGTTTTGATGAGCTTTTGGCTATCGAAGAATTAGAGGCTTCCACAAAATTTTTCGGCGGTTTTGCCAAAGTATTGAATGCTATGAGAAATTGCGGAAAGATTGTGGTGGTAAGAGTACAGGGAAAAACTACCGGTGGTGGAGTAGGCATTGCCTGTGGGGCAGATTATTGTTTTGCAACAAAAGATTCAGCTTTAGCCCTTACTGAAATTAACCTGGGAATCGGCCCTTTCGTAATCGGCCCTTATGTAGAAAGAAAGATTGGAAAGTCCCAGTTTTCTGCAATGGCCATCGATGCTGATTTCAGATCTGCAGACTGGGCAGAACAACATAATATCTACCATTCTGTATCTGATACCATTTCGGAAATGGATGAAAAGCTTGACAAATTTATGCAAACCCTGGCCTCCAGAAGCAGTGAAGCCTTAGCCCTTATTAAAAAAGTTTCATGGGAGGGAACAGACCATTTCAATGAACTTGATGCCGGCAAGGAATTCATATGAGCGCCAGCCTTATTCTTGAAGATTCTGCAAAGAAAAATATCGGAGCGATTAAAGAAAGATTGAGAGCAAAATAACAGACTTCTTAAAAAAATAGAAAAGCCGCTGAAATTTTCAGCGGCTTTTATTCTGTTATTGTCTTTACTTTTTGATTACTTTAAATGTTTTTTCCTTTTTATCCATCTTTACTTTAAGGAAATAATTTCCAGATGGAAGACTCCTTACATCCAGCCTTGTTGATTTTTCATTTCTTAAAACCGATTGCCCTAAACTATTGGAGAGTTCCAGCGCCTGAATATTGGTCTTTGATTTTACCGTAAAATAATCTTCAGCAGGATTAGGATAAACCAATATATCTTCAGAACCTGACGAAGAATTTGATACAGATAAATTGGCCGGTGCGATGGTGAGACGTTTTACAAAAATGGTAAAGGCAGGAATATTAACATGAGTTCCTATCACAATCTTTCCGTCCGGAGCAAAACTCATATTATTTAAAGATTTATAATCTGAAGGATAGAGCCTGCCACCTACATCATATTTACCATTTGTTCCAAAAGTAGAATCAAATGATCCATCTTCATTTAAACGCAGTATTCTTTTATAATTATATAAACTGTTGTAATCAAAAGCTGATCCGGATACATAAATTTTATTCTGTGAATCAAGCTTTATCGAAGCATAGTAACCATATCCGAAACTTATTGAGTTTCCATTGTTAAACGAAGTATCTAAAGTTCCGTTAGCATTAAACTGCAGGAGATAGAAAATGGAAGTGGGGCCGATACTGGTAGTAGCTGCGTATGGTTTTTGACCAAGCACCACAATTTTTCCTGCATTGGTAAAAGCAAGATCCCGAGCTTCTCTTGCATCAGCACTATATAAGAGAACACCATTATTTCCAAATCCTGTATCAAGAGTTCCATTAGCATGATAACGTGTCAGAAATAGCTGGTTGGTTTCCGGATAACTTGAATTGGAAACTGCTGCTCCGCCAACAATGAATTTGCCATCTGATTGTCTTGTCATGGCATTGCCAATAATTTTAGTAAATCCAATATTTGTTGGTGCCTCTCCATTAAATCCAAATGTGTTGTCAATCTGTCCGTTAGCACTTATCTTAACAAGTTTGGAACTCCAGTCGCTAGCCGCCAGGCCAATGATACTTCCATCAGGTAAAATATCTAATTTTCTAATGGTTGTACTTATGAAATTAACTTTGCCGTCGGTTCCAAAACTACTATCAAATGTACCGTTAGAAAGTAATCGTCCAATAAATGCATACGAATCCCATCTTCCTGCGATCAATAATTTTCCGTCGTTGAGTGCCCTTATTTCAGAGATGGTACCTCCAGGACCAGTGGTATCGTAAAGAACTCCGTTGTTCCCAAAACTATTATCAAGTGTTCCGTTTTCATTATACCGGGCAATTAATGGAGAAGATTTTATAATCGGATCATTCATATGGGTAGATCCACCTACCAGTATTTTTTTATCAGGCTGAACGGTAGTACATTCTGTATAATTGTTATTCCATATGCCAAGGCTAACCTGGCCATTAATACCGAATGAAGTATCCTGATAAGGAAAGCTTTGTGCCCATATACCTACAGGTAAAACCAGCACCAGAAATAAAATTTTTCTCATAAATAAAGTATGGTTATTGTTTTTAATGAATCAAATGAATTTGATGTATGCGAATTAATCATTTTTCAACTAATAAAACAAGAAATTTAACTTCAATAGCATTGAATAATTTTTTTTAAAGAAAAATTTTGCAAATTCAAAATAAATTATAACTTTGTAATTCAAAGTTCTTTTTATGGATTCAAAAAACTATCACGAAGACTTATCTCATATCCGTTCCATGATGGAGCGGTCTTCCAGGTTCATTTCTTTAAGTGGTTTATCAGGAGTTGTTGCCGGGGTCGTTGCTCTTTTGGGAGCTGGATATGCATATTATGCGATGGAAAGGGAAAAGGTAAGCTATATTCATGATCGTAAACTCTTGTATAGTCCGGCTCTGGTTCAGGAATTGGTATTGACAGGACTTATAGTTTTAGTAATAGCAGTTCTTAGTGGCTATATTTTCACTGCCAATAAGAGCAAAAAGAAAGGATTAAAAATATGGGATGCCACCACCAAACGTCTTATTGTGACATTTGCAATTCCATTAGCAGCCGGAGGAATCTTTTGCTCCGCGATGATCTTTCACCACTTATTTGTATGGATTGCTCCGGTTACCTTAATTTTCTACGGATTAGCTTTAGTAAGTGCAGAAAGATATACCCTCCCGGATATAAAATATTTGGGGTATTGTGAGATTATATTAGGACTGATAGCTTCCTTTGTTTTAGGATGGGGCTTACTTTTCTGGTCCATTGGTTTTGGAGTTTTGCATATTGTTTACGGACTGATTATGCATAAAAAATATAAATAATCCCTAACTTTGCAGATCTTTGGGTACTATTCCTGATATCTGCTACCTTCCTTCTTATTATGATAAAAATAAATCAACTCAATAAAGAATTCGAAAGCCGTGTTAGACTGGGCATTATGTCCGTTCTGATGGTTAATGATTGGGTTGACTTTTCCGAAATGAAGGCATTGCTTGAAATTACAGATGGTAATTTAGCCAGTCATAGTAATGCATTGGAGAAAAGTGGGTATATAGAAGTAAAAAAGAGTTTGTGGGAAAGAAGCCCAGAACGTCTTATCGTGTTACGCAAAGCGGTAGGCAAGCATTCACAGAACATTTAGATGCTCTTGAAAAATTATTAGGACGTTGATCCTATATTTTTTTGAAATTTTACTTTGAATTACAAAGTTCTTTGATTTAATTATGATTTAAATTAATCTCTAAATACATACACTATGAAAAAAATACGCGTTCAATTCCTTCTTTTTGTGTACGAAAAAACTCAAAAACTATACAGGAAATATTTCAAAAAGAAAAAAAGGCAATGGCAGTTTAATGAAAAACAATTGCTGGAATTTCAGGAAGATTCTCTGGGAAGAAAACTAGGGGAGTTCTACCGTAAACATGGTCTTTCAATGATTCCGAAAATGGAAAACCACGATGTCCACCACTTGATTACAGGCTGTGGAACCCATTTCGAAGATGAAATTGCCATGCAGTATCTCTTGCTGGGAAATGGTAAATTGAATGCTCATCTTTTGGCAGCGATTGTATTGGGAACGATAATTCTGCCTGAATATGTGAAAATTTATATCAAAGCCTATCGGAAAGGACAACATATGAGAGCCTTTCACCATTGGGATTTTGAAGGCTTATTGTGGCAGAATTTTGAGAATGTGAGAGACTTCATTTATCAAAAAAACACTCTTGTAATTCATTAAAATCTGCTGATGAGAACAATACAATTTAGTCTGCTGGGAAAAAGAACTTTCCTTATTTCATTCTGGTTGGGAACACTTCTGCTTGTCGCATTTTGGATGACGAATGCAGATTGGCTGGCAGTCATCGGTTTTTATTATCTAATCATTGCAACTATTGTCAATTTGCTCATTCTTTTACATGAACTCATAGAATATCTGAATGATATATCTGAAAAGAAAAGTTCAGGAAACTCAGTACTTCTGCTTCTGGTTAATATTCCGATTGCCTTGAGCTATTTCTATCTATTCCTACATATCGTTACATCTTCTCTAAACCTATAATTAAAAATCTTTTCTCATGAAAGCACATCAATATATTATAATAACCGCCCTTCTGTTTGTTATTCTGTTTTATGATCAGGATATGGGCCTTAATCTGGGAATTCTTGCCATTGTGTATGCTGTACTTACCCTGTTCAGAACACCGGAAAAGCACAGAACCCGAACTTTTCTTATTCTTTTTGTAACAAGTATTGTATCAGGAATGGCCTTTGCCTGGTACGGCGATTTCCCTTCTTTTCTGGCAGTAGCGAGTTCGCTGCTCTTGCTGGCATACCGTTCAAAAAATAAGAGGATGAAAATACTTTTTCTTATTCCGGTTTTTATTGTGAATTGCTGTACCTCACTCTGCCGGTTCTTTAGTTTTGATCAGTGGTTACCCAAAAGAAATGTATCCGGATTATGGCAAAAAACTTTTGCTTTTATTCTGATTCCGCTGGTATTGGTATTGGCCTTTTTTGTAATCTACTCTGCAGGGAGTAATCATTTTGCCGCTCTTTTTACAGACTATGAGCTGGATCTCAATCTGTGGCAACTGTTTTGTCTTTCAGTATTGGGCTTTTTTATCGCTTTTAATTACTGGAATTTTGCAGTAGAAAAAATAATTTATAAAGCTAATCACGTACTAAATGATGATTTTCAAAAAGACGCACAGACTCCCAAGCCTACTTACTCCTTCCTTGACCTTTATTCCGAACGAATAAGTGGCGTCATATCATTTCTTTTATTGAATGTCCTTTTAATCTTTTTTATCATTACCTATAATTATGAGCAGTTTTATGAAGTTTCAAAAACTCCGGTTCAGCTTTCGGAGGAAACGCATGAAAGGGTGAATGCTGTAATTATGTCTATTATCATGGCTATTTTGGTGATCATGTTTTATTTTAAATCAGGATTTAATTTTGATCCTAAATCAGGTTTAATGAAGATATTGGCCAAAGTCTGGATTTTTCTGAATGCTGTTCTCGTTCTTTCAGCAGCATTGAAAAATTATGAATATATCATCAACTATGCATTTACTTATAAAAGATTGGGTGTTTTCGCTTTTCTGTTTTTATCTCTGATTGGTCTTATTTTGACTTTTATTAAGATTCATAAGAAAAAGAGGAATGCTTTTCTCTTCAATACGATGACCTGGTATCTTTATGGAACTATCCTGGTTTGCAGCTATGTCAATTGGGGCGGCCTGATCACTTCGCAGAATATGAAACGTAAAGATTTCGTTGTAAACTATCATTTTAAGTCCATCAATTTTAGTGAAAAAGCTCTGTTGAAATATGCTGACGAAAAGAATGACCCATTCCTTAAAAAACAAATACACGATAAAATTGAAGATGAAAAAGCAAAGACTTTTCTTTCAAAAATTATGTACTATCAGACGATTAAATAGCAGGTGATGAAAAAAATAATAAAGTCTCCAAGGTTGGCCATAAACGTATTGTTATTCTTTATGACCTTATTTTGCTTCAGCCTTTCCATTTTCAGATATTACATCAGTGAAACCAAAGTATTTCTCTTTCTCAATTGGAATTTATTTCTCGCCTGGATACCTTTTCTGTTGAGCTCATTTATTATGATATTCAAGGTGAAAAGTAAATTGGCATTACTTCTGATTATTGTTGTATGGATTTTATTTTTTCCCAATTCACCGTATATCCTTACCGATCTCTTTCACTTGAAAATAAGAAACTCAGTACCCATCTGGTATGATTTGATTGTTATCCTTTCATATGCCTGGACCGGATTGATATGTGGATTTATAAGCTTAAACGATATTGAAAAACTTCTTTCCGGCTATGGCAAAAGAAATGTGGTGACCGGGGTTATTGTACTTTTTCTTTTTATGAGCAGTTTTGGGGTATACCTGGGAAGATTTCTGAGATGGAACAGCTGGGATATTCTGAATAATCCTTTCGGTTTGTTCAGTGATATTATCGTCAGGTTCATATATCCGATGGAGTATTCCAGAACCTGGGGTGTTACCGTTGTAATGGGAATTATGCTGAACTTTATGTATTTTACATTTAAATCAATACAAAATAATGGGAATCGCGAATTGTCATTGGAAAAGTAAATCCGTTTTATCACAGTTGGAACAATTTTAGCATGTAAAAAGACTTAACTGAATGTTGAATAGGAACATCCAAAAATCAATTATTATGAAAAAAAGCCTGTTATTAATTCCCTTGATTATCGTTGCTTGTAAAAAAGAACCAGCCGTAACCAGTTTACCGGATAAAGATTCTACCGTAGTATCTGAAATGCCTGATTCTGTTGTAAAGGCTGATTCTGTTGCACTGAGAAAAAAAGATTCCATTATTAACAATGCACCTGCCACTAAAGAAGTTTTGCGTAAAGGCGTCATGAGAAGCGAAAAAGAAGGCCAGATTGTAAGAACGGCCGATGCTTCCCAACTTCCCTTTACACTGGGAGAAGCATTTACAAAAGACGATCAGGAGCTGGTTTTAAAACTGATCAACTATGATCAACCCAACATTAAGGCAAAGATCACCACCAAAGAAAAGGAATTTAATATCCGCTTCAATCAGATCAAACTTCCTAATGGAGATTATGACGGTCCTTTCGGAAGAGATATTACCTATGAAACTCCGGGGAAAGGAGAAGTATGGCTGATTATAGGGAAAAGTAATATGGCATCAGGAAACACAAAAGGTAGTTTTACGGTAAGCGTGGAATAAGATAAACCAATTTGGTATAATTTCTGCAAACTAATCTTTGAAGTTTAAATTTTAAATTATGAAAAATATAGTTCTAACAGCAATGGCCGCTTCAGCTGTACTTGTAAGTTGCGGAACCGTACAGTCGCTGGTTCAGAATACATTTCCATACACAACCAATGTTTTAGTGTCTACAGGAGTGCCAGCGGATAAGGAGGTTTCATCTACCGCAACTGCCACCAATGTCCAAACATGGTTTGGCGGAAATAATAACGCTAAAATCAAAGATGTAAGAATTTCAGAAGCAAAAATCTCCGTGGCATCACCTTCAGGAGGAAACCTGAGTGCATTCAAAACGGTTAAGATTTATGTTTCATCATCTGGAACCAAAGAAAGATTGATTGCTTCACGCTCTAATATATCTACCAATTCTTCCAGTCTAAATCTTGATTTAGATGATACAGGATTTTTAGATGAAATAGTAAAAAGTACAGGACTTACTGTGAGAACCGTTTATGAGCTTAAAAATCAGACAAGCTCAGATATGAACATCAAAGTAGCCCTTAATTTCAGCAGCGTCCCTGCGAAATAATTTTATAAAAGTTTATTATTAAAAAAACGTCTTTCAATTTGAAAGACGTTTTTGATTATTATTTATAGCTTTATCAATTTCTCGACAACCCGTCGCTGTCCTTCATTTATATTAATAATATATTGACCGGTTTGGAGACTGGAAATATCAATTTTTTCATCAGATAAAACCGTACTCTTTATCACTGACCTTCCCTGTAAGTTAATGATCTCAATATCAAGTTTCTTATTCTCATTACTTTGAACGGTAAGATAAGAGGTAGCCGGATTAGGATATATTTTAACCTCTAACGGATTGGGAACTTTAACAGCCGTTGCTGATTTTCCTTCCAACTGGAGTATAGCACTTTTTACATTAGGAAGAGGTCCTATTTTTTGATTGGCAACAGTTCCACCCTGAGGAATCCCTGTAGAAATCAAAAGATTCTTCATCGCTGCCGGACTTAAATACTGTCCTGTTGTCTGGCGATAAAAAGATTGGATTAATACGGCTGCAGAGGCTACCGTAGGAGTGGCAGAGCTGGTTCCACTGAAATAATTATACGTCCTGTTATTATCATTATCATATTTAGCATAGGAACCATATCCTGCAGCTAAAACACTGCTTCCCCAACCTTGTACATCCACTCTGTTGCCGTATGTACTGAAACTTAACTTTGAATGCGTGGTATTGGGAGAACCTGCTCCTACTATAATAGCACCACTGTTTCCTCTTGACATATAAGATGCATAGAAAGGATCATCCAGATTCTGATTTCCGTTACCTGCTGCTGCAATAATGATAATCCCCGAATCAGTCGCAGCTTTGGTAAGATCCCAGATGACCTTATCATACTCGGCCGGACAATATTGCCCATCTTTACCGCCGGTTTGCATCTCATACAAAATAATGTCACCTGCCTGAGAAGCATTAATAGATCTGCTTACCGCGGATGCTCTGTTATATCCCACCGTTGTCCATTCCATATATCCTTTGATTTCAGAAGCGTTGTATACGGCTCCGGTAAGTCCTATATTGTCCTTTACCGAACCTAAAATACTTACCACGGCTGTCCCATGATCCCGGTAGTTATTACCGGAAAGCCCGGAATTAGGAGAATACCCAGGTTCCAGCTGAATAGAATTTTGATTAGCAAGCATTTCATGAGTTTTGTAGAAACCATATTCTACATCGCGGATTCTTATATTTTGTCCTGTAATTCCTCTCGACCAGGCATATTTCGCATTAATCCCCGGATTGTCGTTGAGATAGGTCTGAAGGCTTTCCAGGTCTGGAGTAGTCACAAACATATTAATTAATGGTGGCTCAACAGGAGTACTGCTCATAACCGATGCATACTCTACTTCAGGAAATCTTTCAAGAACTGCAGCAAGTTTTTGAGCTGAGGTTTCATTTTGAAATGGGAGGTTGGTTTTAAAAATTCTTTTCAATTTTTCAACAGATTCACCGGAATGACCGTTTGCCTTACTTTCCTTAGACATTTCAGAAAGTTTCTCGTCGGTAAATGCCAGATCATAAGTAAATGAGAGTCCGTTTTCTCTGGCAAATTTTTCCAATGCGGAATTTTGAGTAAATGCTGCTTTTTCAGAAGTGATTCCTTTAGAAAAACAAACATAAATAGTAGAATTTAAATCCTGATCTCCGTTCGATGGTTTTTGCCCGAAAGAAAGGGAGAAACAGGACATTAATAAGAAAATTTTAATTTTTGTTTTCATATAAATTTTGTTAAATGGTTGTGGATCAATTTGATTTTAACCAAAAATAATAATAAAATGAAAACAAATCACGTTTTTGTGAAATTATTTTAAATTGTGCAATTTTAAAGGAAAGTACATTAATTCTGCAATGAAAAATCTGGAAATAAAAGGAGAGAATAACAAAATGTCTCCCAATATGGAGGAGACATTTTTGATTTTCTAGTCAATATATTTTAATTGCAATAATATCCTTCTGATGTGTCCCGTAATAAATGCATTGTTATTGGTAAGCCATACAATAGAAATCTGCTTTTCAGGAATGATAAGAAGATGGGATTTAAAACCTCCCTGATCTCCGGCGTGTTCAATAACCTTTACATTTTCTTCTGTTTTTATTCCGGAGTAAAATCCGTTATGAATGAACCAGGTTCCTGTATGATCAGCAGCTTTTTCACTTTTCCAGTTGGCAGGCTTCCAGATGGTTTGGGATTCTTTTATCGTATTACAGTCCGTAAATTTACATTGCTGAATTGCTGAAATATATTTTTTCAGATCTTCAACAGAACTCCATACTCCACCATTTCCAGCTGCAGCAAAGGTGGGATACTCACCATAATCATATTCCTCATAGATGTTATTCCTGAGAACATATCCGTGAGCTACATTTCTGTCTGGAAAACTGCCATCAGTAATAGTACTATTCTTCATCCCTGATGGTTTAAATATGTTGTCTGCAATAAATTGTTGCCACTTTGTATGGCTTGTTTTTTCAATAATTAATGCAAGTCCATTATAAGCAGGATTGGAGTAATTCGACTGAGATCCCGGCTCAAATTCCAATGAATCAGTTGATTTTAATGGGCTGAAATTTTCTTCGTCCTTCGCGGTAAGATAGAATATACTGTCTTTTTCAACATGTCTGAGGTCCGGGAGACCGGAAGTATGAGTCAGAAGATGACGAAGCTTGATGTCGGCAACTACTTTTCTGTTTTTGAAGTCCGGAAAGAATTTCAGAAGATGATCTTCTATGGAAAGTTTTTTCTTATTCCGGAGAATCAGAATTCCATAAGACACGAACGTTTTTGTGATGGAACCAAGATTAGAGACCGTTTTGTTGGTGAATTTTTCTTTTGTTTTAAGGTCTGCAAGTCCAAAGGAATTTTCATACAGTATCTTATCACCTTGTTGAATCAAAATACTGCCTCCAGGGCTATTCTCATTGAAAACCCGCGAAAATGCAGAGTCAAGCTTTATCTTTAAAAGTTGTTCGCGGTTTTGTCCATAACAAGTAAATGCTGTAATAAGAACGAGTAAGAGAGAGTATTTTATTTTTAAATACAAATGGATAAACATGGTCTTTAGTTTTATTTTATGTTTTTTATAACTCTGGTGTCTCCTTATTTTTATGATAAAAAATATTCCTTTTATTCATGATTTCGTATTCAATTCCTATACTATCCTTATTAACACTTACCAGTTTTGCCTTCTGAATGGGCTGTGTTTCTCCCTCTATATCATTGGTGAAGTGATCCTGGAATACCTTTTCCACAACAGACAGATAAGACGTTTTATAAATACCTTTTTCAATAATACCTTCTTTTTTGTAGACGAAAATCTGGGGTTTATGTAAGACATTTGGACGAGTTCTTTCAATTCTGTACGTATCATCAAGCTGAATTTGCTGATAGTCGTCCAGCGTAGAGAAATAATTGACTAAGGCAAAGAAGGGAATCATCATCGGCAACATACTTAAAAGGATTGTAAATGCCAATAGTACAAAGTAAATTTTAATGATTCTTTTTCTCCAAAACCAGATAAGCATAAATAAGGTCATGGCCAACCACAGCCAGTTAATGATTTTATCCGTATAGTATCCGGAAAAGCTGTAATGGTTAAAGCTTAAAATAACTTCGGCCAGGAAAACTAAAGTGATGATCAAGTAGAGTATAGTAATGTGGTTATTTTTCATGTTATGTTGTCATCAGCTTTTGGTGATTGAATCCATAACGATGGTTACGGGACCGTCATTAATGAGAGATACTTTCATATCGGCTCCGAAAATTCCGCTGGCCGTTTTCAATCCGGATGTTGCCATTTCTTCTTTAAAGTAATCAAATAAAGGAATCGCTTTATCAGGTTTTGCCGCTTTAATAAAAGAAGGTCGGTTTCCCTTTTTATAATCGGCAATCAAGGTAAATTGGCTGATGCAAAGAACTTCGCCTGAAATATCCTTTACAGAAAGATTAAGTTTACCCTCATCGTCACAAAAAATTCTCAGATTGAGTATTTTTTGTACCAGCCAGTCTGCATCTGCCTTTTCATCATTTTCATCAATGCCTACCAGCAGCATTAATCCTTTTCCTATTTCACCAACGATTTTTCCGTCTACTTTTACACTGGCTTCAGAGACTCTTTGTATAACAATCTTCATTTCTTATTCTAATAGTAAACATTTAAAACTCTCGATGCAGGATCATAGTTGTAGGTGTTATAAATTTTGGGGGGAAGAGAAGTTTTTGCGCCATCCTGTGGCTGTCCGTTTATTAACGCCCATTTGGTACCGTCTTTTGGACACAGGATTGCAATATCATCTTTTACCTCAAGAGTGGTGTTGTTGTCTGGACATAAATGTGGCGCATTTCGGTCGTATATCATAAACTTGCCACTATTGTTAGGATCACCCACACGTACAATAATGAGTCCCCTTGTTCCGGACTGTTGTTCATTTACATAAATCCACCCTCCGGTATAGTTTAATTTGTTGTAAGCTGGCAGGTTTAAATTCAAAGTAACGTTGATCGGAATATTGGGAAAACAACTTACGGTGTCTTCTCTGCTTCCGCAAGAGTTTATGTATAATGAACTGGAAATCAATAATATGAAAATAGATAATATCGAAAAAGTTTTTTTCATTTCAATTTAAATTTTTATATATTTGTAAAAATTAAACGATTATAACACGTAAAACATTGTCCGGCAAATGTCGGATTATTTTTTTATACTAAAACTAAATTTTGAAAATTATGGCAAGCTATGTAACAAAGGAGGGCCTAGAGAAAATGAAAGCTGAGCTGGAACAGTTGGAAACTGTAGAAAGACCAAAAATAACTCAGCAGATCGCAGAAGCAAGAGACAAAGGAGATTTGTCTGAAAATGCAGAATATGATGCGGCTAAAGAGGCTCAGGGAATGCTTGAAATGAGAATTTCCAAGCTGAAAGATGTAATCTCTACTTCTAAAATTATAGACGAAAGCCAATTAGATACTTCAAAAGTTTCCATTTTAACAACAGTGAAACTTAAAAATAATGCTACAAAACAAGAGCAGGTATTTAAATTGGTACCGGATAACGAAAGCGATCTTAAAACAGGGAAAATCTCTGTCAATACACCTATCGCAAAAGGGTTATTGGGGAAAGCTATAGGTGAAGTGGCGGAAATTACTTTACCCAACGGAAACAAACTGTCTTTCGAAGTATTAGATATTACCCTTTAGTCTGATACCACTTTACATTTCTAACTTCTAATATATAACCTCTAACTTCTATATAAATGAGCACTATATTCACAAAAATCATCAACGGAGAAATTCCCTCATATAAAATTGCGGAAGATGAAAACTTTATAGCTTTCTTAGATGCAATGCCATTGGTGAAAGGGCATACCTTAGTAGTCCCTAAAAAAGAAGTGGACCTGATTTTTGATCTTGATAGTGAAGAATACAAAAACCTTTGGGGATTTGCCCAAGAGGTAGCCAAGAAGATCAAAACTGCAATTCCATGTGTAAGGGTAGGAGTAGCGGTTGTAGGACTTGAAGTTCCTCATGCACACATCCATCTGATTCCTTTAAACAAGATGGAAGACATGAACTTCAGAAATGAAAGATTAAAATTAACGAACGAAGAATATACAGAGATTCAAAACTCAATTATTAATTCTTAACAAACAGAAAATCGTAAAAAAGAAATTTTTTACGATTTTCTTTAACATATACATATATTATATATTATGAATTCAAACCAGTGTTCTTTCTGCGGTAGAAAAAGAAATGAAGTACAGATGCTGATTTCAGGGCAGAACGGTTTTATTTGTGAAAATTGTATAGAACAGGCACATGCCATTGTAAAAGACGGTGCTTCTAAAGCAGGATATTCTCCGGCAGATACTATGGAGGATCTTAAAAAGCCAAAAGTGATCAAGGAATTCCTGGACCAATACGTAATCGGGCAGGATCAGGCAAAGAAACAACTGTCAATTGCCGTTTACAACCATTATAAAAGATTACTTCATGCTCAGGATGAAGACCGAGAAGTAGAGCTTGAAAAATCAAATATCATCATGATAGGAGAGACCGGTACGGGAAAAACATTGCTTGCAAAAACGATTGCCAGAGAATTGAATGTTCCTTTCTGTATTGTTGATGCTACTATTTTAACGGAGGCCGGATATGTAGGAGAAGATGTTGAAAGCATCCTGTCAAGATTATTGATGGTTGCCGATTACGATGTGGAAAAAGCAGAAAAAGGAATTGTCTTTATTGATGAGATTGATAAAATTGCAAGAAAGTCTGATAACCCAAGCATTACCAGAGACGTTTCAGGAGAAGGTGTACAACAGGGGTTACTAAAGCTTTTAGAAGGAAGTATTGTGAACGTACCGCCACAGGGAGGAAGAAAACATCCTGACCAGAAGTACATTCAGGTGAATACTCAAAATATATTATTCATTGCGGGAGGAGCCTTTGACGGAATTAAAGAGATCATCGAGAGGAGAATGAATAAGCAGGCGATCGGTTTCAGCTCAGAAAAGATCAATAAAACCGATGAGGATGAATATATATTAACAAATATTAATGCAATCGATCTTCGTTCATTTGGATTAATTCCCGAACTTTTAGGAAGATTTCCAATCATCACTTACCTCGATAAACTCACAAAAGAGACGTTGGTAAGAATTATGAAAGAACCAAAAAATTCAATTGTGAATCAATTTGTGGAGCTTTTTAAGATGGATGGCACAGATTTGGTAATTACAGACGGGGCCATTGAAAAAATTGTTGAAGAAACAATTGAAAAAGGATTAGGCGCAAGAGGATTGAGAGGAACCACTGAAAAGGTTCTTGAAGACTATATGTTCTCTATTGGAGAAGAGAAAAAAATTGTCCTTACAGAAGATAATATTTTGATTAATAGATAAAATATTTTTTTTTTTTGGAAAAAAATAATACCTTTGCGGGTGAAGATTGTATTAACACACAAATATAATTTATACAATGAGAAAAAGTTTATTTGCTATAGGTCTTTTAGCCGTTAGCTATTCTGTTCAGGCGCAGAATGTTCTATGTCATGTAGACACTAACGCTAATATGTATGTGAGCGAAGGCACCCTGGTTTATAGTGGGGGCGGTGTACAGACAAGAGGTAATGGCCTTTTGGACTTACACGGAAACATGATGGTTGTAGGCTCAACCACAGATTCTTTTAAAACAATTGATGCCGGCGGTGCAGATAAAACTGACGGAGGAAACATTGTTTTGAGAATGAATGATCCCGCCAATTATGCAACTTCTACTTACGGCCAGTTATATATTCAAGGCTTATCCCAAGCTGGAATAACTGGAGTCGTAGATAAGGAGTACAGAACAGACAGACAGGGTACCGGAAATTACTTCCAACAGATTGCCCTTCCTTTCTCTGGTAAAGCACTCAGCACATTATCCACCGAACTTGGTAAAACTTTTGGTACAACCAGAGTTTTGAACAATCCAAACTTCGTGAATAATGACCTGATCTTAAAATGGAATAATACGAACGCTGTTTCAGATCATTACACTAACCTTGCCAATACGACAAGTGACGGATCAGGATACTATATGTTAGGTTCAAAAAACAATAACCTTAACTTAAGTGCTCCTGCAAGCGGTAATGTATTTGTTCTTCGTGGAAAACCATACGCCGAATTTGCTGCCCCTGTTAATTTACAAAACGGAGGAAATGTAAATTTTGGAGTAAACGGAACATTTAAGAATACTTATCAGGAATATTATAATTCTTATCTTCAGGATCAGTTTGATCTTCCTAACGGATCATGGACAGGAACGTATGGTAAAAATATTTACCAGTTCGGGAATCCATTCCTTACCAACCTGGATCTATCCAAAATCGGATATATAGAAAACGGTACCATTACAGACGGTAATAATATTACCAACATCATGGGTATCGAATATACTTCCGGGGCGGTAGTTACTCAAAATTCAGGAGGATCTTCTTCAACTTATACAACCGGTGCTCAGATTCAAACATTTGCACTGAACGGTGTTCCTGTTGGAGATACTGGATTGATCATCAAACCGATGCAGCCTTTCATTATCAAGCTTAGAGATAATAGTGCTCAAACGTTAAACTTTAACACGTTGAGAAGATTCAAAGATGTTGTTAGAGCTAACGGAGTTGATTACAATGTGGCAGCTGCTAAAATGTCTAATAATACCGCTGGTAAGGTAGACGTAGGAAGTATAAAACAATTGGGAGTTATTGGTCTTGATGCCAATAAAAACGAAATTGCAAGAACATATTATGTAGTTTCTTCTACAGCAACTACAGGTCACCAGACTTCTATTGCTACTACCGTACAAGCTGCAGCAACTCCTGGGAACTTAATCGGAACATTTGAAGAAGCGGTTAACGGAGGGTATGATAATGACTACACCGGTAAGTATTGGTTATACATTAACGAAGCTAATGAGGGTGACTTCCTAGGTAAAAATGTAATGCTTGTCAACTATGATCAAACTAAAGTTAAGTATTACAAATTTGAAATAAAAGAAAATGCTGAACCAATTCCTGCAGGAGCACACCAACTTTCTGCTGGTAAAGGATTCTACTATAAAGCTGAAAACGGAACTGTACAACAGGCTAAGCAAGGAGATATTATCCCTGTAACTCACGAAGAATATAATTTATATTACGGAGAGCCTAACGGTACGCTAGCAGTTGATAAGAAGGAGGCAAGACCTTCAAGAACAGTGGTGGTTTACAATCCGGCAATTACAAACTATATTGTTAGATTTGATCCAAACTGGAAAAAAGCAGATATTGAAGTTTATGATATGAGCGGTAAACTTGTTATCTCCAAAAAAGCAGTTGATGCATCCAGAGATTTTGTAATCGAGCTTGATGGCTCAGTTAAAAACTCTTACGTTGTAAAAATTGTATCTGATAAAGGAGAAACTGTTAACACTAAAATCTTAAAATAAACAATATGAGAACTATTAATAAACTAGTATCCGCTCTTTTTCTTCTTGCTGTATTATTTGTACAGGCTGCGCCACCGGTACCAGGTGGGGGAGGTACAGGAGGTCACGGTACAGGAGGGGGAGACCCTGCCGCACCAATTGATATGTATGTATATGTACTTTCTGTAATAGCAATTGCATTCATTGTATTCTTTACCAAGAAGTATAAAAGCGTAAAAGCATAAAATTTTATTAAAATAATATTAAACTCTCTGATTAGTCAGGGAGTTTTTTTATTTTTACTCTATGAAAAAGATTTATACACTAGCTGCAGTTTTAGCTGCATTTGCTTTGCAGGCTCAGTTTTCGGTTACTATTCAGGCTCCTGCAGATTTTAAAGATCAGGATGCTATTCTATATACACTAAACGGCTCAAAAGATATTGTTGTTACGAAAGAACAAAGTAAAAACAATACATGGACTTTCAAATACCCAAACAATTATATGGGAATGATGAAGGTATATTTTCCCGGTTCAAATAATACGGTAAACTTTATCTCAGAGAATAAAAATATTAGTTTAAAACTGGATGTTCAGAATAACAAGGTTAAAGATATTGTTTATCTTGATGAAGCCAACGAGCTTATGAGCAAACAGCAGGAAGGTTCTCAAAAGAAAGAACTTATCCTTCCGGCATTAAGCCAAATCAAAGAATATTATAAAGATAATACAGAGTTTGGGAAAGCTCTTAAGACGGAGATTGACAGACTTTCCGGTAATTCAGGTTCTATTGATGCTGCAAAACATCCGTTTATCTCTTATTACAATACCAATTACAGTAAATTCTTATCTAATACATCAGATCCGGCTAAAAAGGTGAATCAGGATGAAGTTATTAACTTCCTGGATAAGTCTAATGATATGCTTGAGAGTTCATCCTTATTAAGACCGGTTTTAGTAGCTTATTTGAATTCAGGAGGAAATACTAATGTTACCGGTTCCGTAGATAAATTATTAGATCGCTTAAAGGTAGAAACACCAAGAGGGCAGACCGTGTTATCCGAACTGATTGATATTTTTGATGTCTATCAGATGGACGAGTTTAAAAATAAATATTTGGGATTGGCTAAGAACCTTAAATGCACCATTACGGACAGGTTAGCTTCCACGTTAAAATCAAATGCCAACATAGAAATGGGAGCAGCTTTTCCTAACTATAAATTCCAGGCACCTTCTAATACAACTGCTAAATCAATTTATGATGTAAAAGCGGATAAAAAAGTAATTGTTTTCTGGTCATCTACTTGTTCGCATTGTGAAGCAGAACTTCCAAAGCTTCTTGAAAAATACAATGATCTGAAATCAAAGAATATTCAGGTTATTGCTTTTTCTTTAGATGTTGATAAAAACGCATATACTAAGAAAATTGCCGCCTTTCCGTGGATCAATGACTCGGAATTGAGAGGGTGGAACAGTAGTTATTCAGAAACGTATAATGTACATGCAACTCCGACATATTTTATTTTAGATGCTAACAATAAGATAATCAATAAACCAGAGCATGTTGGAGATGTTTTAGAATATTTTAAAGCAAAATAATTTTGGTAGTTAAAATATATTTTCTATATTTGCACCACTGAAAAGGCGAGGTAGCTCAGTCGGTTAGAGCGCAGGATTCATAACCCTGAGGTCACGGGTTCAATTCCCGTCTTCGCTACAAAAAACCGCAGTCATTGATTTTAATGACTGCGGTTTTAGCGTTTATAATGTCTCATGTTATTTTCATTATTTATCCTGTATTTTTTCAATACTACTACATTGAATGAAATTTATGTGAAAATACTGCTGAAAGAGAGTAAAGAAATAGAATCAAGCGCAAAACTTGGGGATCAGTTGAAAATCTATACTTTTTGTTGAAGAAACAAATTCTTTTTTTTATCGCAAAGAAAAAATGATTCAAATATTTACTTTAGGGAGCTAAGAACTGCGACTTTGTCGCTGAAGAAGCTTGATGAATAAGCATTCGCTTAAAAAGAATCAATTTCATTGATTCCATCCTTTGCTTCCTTAAGAATAGCATACAAAATGCTAGAAACTTTGTGTGAAATGAAATTCCATCAATACAAACAATATTATCCACAACTTTTGAGACTGATCCAAGAAATAGTCAATAAAAAGAGCCGTTTTCACAACTTATGAAAACGGCTCTTTTTATTTGATTCTATTGTTATCTAAGACTGATATCCAAGGAGCTTTCTGATCTGGTAGAAGAACCTCTCAATAAGCCTTAAATCCTGTGTTACAATCTCGGCACTACCTCTGAGCTCTTTATCAAAGACGAGCGTCTTATTATAGCTTGTTTTTAATCCTTTCGGTAAAATGACATCTACGTAGTAATTTCCTTTATCATCAGGAATAAGAGAAATATTTTGAACTTTACCTTCAATAATACCATATTCCTGGAATCTATAATTATCAAGTTTAATTAATACTTTTTCACCAGCTTTGATCTTACCGGAATTTATAGTGGGAACAGACATTCTTCCCACCAGCTTCTCCTTGTTCTTAGGTAAGATCGATAAGATGGGTTCTCCCACCTTTACAAATTGGTTTTCGCCAAAGAACTGTTGAAAACTGGCCACACCGTCAGTAGATGAAATCACAAGATAATTTTGCTCCCACTGCTTCAGAGATTTTCTTAGTTGCTCAAATAGCTGTAAGGTCTGTGAAGAATAGGTGATTTTATCTTTTTCAGTATTAATAGCAGTTCCGCTTTTGGTTTTATTAAGATTGGAAATACCTTCTTCGGTTTGTGATATGGAGATGTTGATATTTTCAAGGTTTTGCTGAGCCTGAAGAAATTTAATTTTTTCATTTTCCAGCTCCATGGAAGAAATGACTCCCTGATTGAAAAGATCCTGAGATCGCTGAAAGCTTTTTTTAGTAAGATCATATTTAGCAATCTCCAGCTTCTTTTGCTGTTTTAAAGTGGTAATTCTTGTTCTGTATTCAGAAATACTATTATTAGCAGCAAGGTTTTCCGGGGCATATGGTTGCAGCCTGGTGAATAGTGCTTCATCCTGAAAAGCTTTTGCGAAGCTGTTGTAATCACCTTGTAATTCGCCCAGTTTGAATCTTGAAGCAATGGCTACAGGAAATGCTCCTATTTGATTAGGGGTGGTGGAATCTACAAGTTTTTTTAATTCCAGTACATCTTTATAGTTTGCAGCAGACTGCATCACCATCAACACTTCATTCTTGTTTACTTCCTGATGATCTTTAATGAATATTTTTTCAATTTTTGAACTGATTCTGGCCTCCATTTTTTCAGGAGGATTTTGAGAGGTTACTGTAATAGGAGCGGGGACAAACTCAGGATATTTAATAATATAACTCATCACAAGGATAAGTATGAGAATAATAAATATAACGGTATTTCCCCAGCGTATCATCCAATGTGGCGGCTGAGTGAGGATATCCTGTACACTTTCTGAGCGTAGTTCAATATTATCTAAAACGTCTTCTTTCATTTCTATTAGTTAAATCTCCGTGATATGCAGAGAAAATAAAATTAAAGGGTATCATTCTAACACTGGTGTTGGTAATAGAATCCAGATCAACACCCTACTATTAATAAACTATTTTTTTTTGTAATAGTTTTTCCTACTCTGCAAGCTTTTCGGATTCCGCTATTTTGATTTTATGGAGATCTTAATTTCCTAATTCAAGCTGGTTTCTTACCAGTCTGTAGTATTCTCCTCTTAAATCTACCAGTTCAGCATGGCTGCCTTCTTCTACCACTTTACCATTGTCCAGTACAATGATTTTGTCAGCGTGTTTTACCGTTGAGAGCCTGTGGGCAATAACTACTGCGGTTTTACCTCTAAAGAACTGTTCAAGATTTTCCATAATTACTTTCTCATTGTTGGCATCCAATGCAGATGTAGCTTCATCAAAAAGAATGTATTCCGGAGCTTTATATACTGCTCTTGCAATAAACAGACGTTGTTTTTGTCCACCACTTACCCCTACACCTTCATTTCCGATCTTCGTATTATAACTTAGAGGAAGGCTTTCTATAAATTCTTTAATGTTGGCAATTTCTACAGCGCGTCTCAATTTTTTCTTATCAATATGATCTTCACCTACTGCAATATTATTGGCAATGGTATCATTAAATACGTAGCCTTCCTGCATGACAACCCCACAATGGTCTCTCCAGTATCTTGGGGAAATATTTTTAAGGTTGGTATTTCCTATTCTGATTTCACCCTGATCAGGATCATAGAATTTCATTAATAGTTTCAATAGGGTAGTCTTTCCACTTCCGCTGGCTCCTACAATTGCTGTTGTTTTTTGATAGGGGATGCTAAGACTTAAGTTTTCAAAAACCGGAACATCAGATCCGATGTATCTGAAAGACATATTAGAAACTTCAATATCCTTGTGTGGAATTTCAGTAGCATATTGTTCATTTACATCTTCTTCATCATCTTTATCATGAATTTCCCCTAATCGTTCAAGAGAAATTTTAGCGTCCTGAGTTTGTTTTATAAAATCGATAAGCTGTAACAGAGGACTGTTCAACTGTCCGATAATATATTGTACGGAAAGCATCATCCCCAGCGTTAAGTTTCCGCTTAATACCAGTTTTGCAGAAAGGAAACTCACAAGAATATCCTTCATTTGGTTAATGAAGTTTCCCCCTACAGATTGCCACTGTTCTAATGATAGGGATTTTATTCTGATTTTGAATAACTTCACCTGAAGAAATTCCCAATCCCATCGTTTTTGTTTTTCAGCGTTATGCATTTTGATTTCTTGCATACCGTTGATCAATTCAATGACCTTACTCTGTTCCTGTGAAACCTGAGAGAATCTTTTGTAATCCAGCTCTTTTCTCTTTTTCAGGAAGAAGGTAATCCATCCTATATATAATACTGCTCCTACAAGATAGACAAGGAAAAGTCTGTAATCATAGAAGAGAAGAACAATACTGAAAATGATAAGGTTGACTAATGAAAACAGGGTATTTAATGAGGAACTTGTCAGGAGCTGCTCGATTCTGTGATGGTCATTAATTCTCTGCATGATATCTCCTGTCATTCTTGTATCAAAGAAGCTGATGGGAAGTTTCATCAGTTTGATAAAGAAATCTGAGATAATGGAAATATTAATCCTGGCAGACAGGTGGAGAAGAATCCAGCTTCGGATAACTTCTATTCCCATTCTTCCAAGGAATAGCATAATCTGGGCAAGTAAAACCATGTAGATAAAGTTGATATCCTGGTTTTGTATTCCCACATCCACAATACTCTGGGTAAGGAACGGGAAAATTAATGATAGTAAACTTCCTCCTAAAAGACCTACTGCCAGTTGAATAACTAGTGATTTGTATTTTAGAAGATATTTTGAAAGGAAGGTAAAACTGGCTTTACTTTCATCTGTATCAAATTCGGTTTGGAAAAATGCAGGTGTGGTTTCCAGGATGAGGACAATTCCTTCTTCTGTATTTTCATTAGCATTTTCCCCGATCCAGGACTGGATAAATTCTTCCCGGTTATAGGTGATTAATCCGTAGCTGGGATCAGAAATATATACTTTGTTATTCTTGTCAATTTTATAAACAACAACAAAATGGTTTTTGTTCCAGTGTGCGATACAAGGAAACGGAACCTCTTCTACGAGGGTATTAAAGTCAATCTGGACTCCCATGGAACGGAATCCAAGGTTTTCAGCGGCATCACTCAGCCCAAGCAGGCTGCTTCCTTCACGGGTTGTTTCTGAAAGATTACGGATTTGCTGTAAGGATATGCTTCTGCCATAATATTTGCTTACAATTCTAAGGCAGGTAGGCCCACAGTCTTTAGTGTCTGGTTGCTTATAAAAAG
Organism: Zea luxurians; assembly: GCA_029449295.1. Classification (NCBI taxonomy): domain Eukaryota; kingdom Viridiplantae; phylum Streptophyta; class Magnoliopsida; order Poales; family Poaceae; genus Zea; species Zea luxurians. The sequence continues at coordinate 192,580 of JAOPSE010000720.1, forward strand.
GAAATTTCTTCAAAATACTCATTACAAATGCCGTCAGAAAGATGACGACATTTTTGCTTTATTCAATGTTACAATTCAGTTAAATGACAGGCTAGTAATAACACCATTTATTACAAGCGTTTACTGCACCTTCTTTGGGTGGATTTATTTTAGACTCACAATAGCTTGCCTCGCTTTGGATTCTTGCACATTCCTGTGTAATTCCCCCTTTTAGCATTTTTAAGTGATCTCTCGAAAGCATTTTAAGATTATACATGATTAATAGTTTTTTGTTTTTTTCCTACTCTTTCTTAGCTTTTCGGATTCCGCTTTTATTTTTCCTAAGATAGTGAAAATTTTATATCATAGATATTTATTTACTGAAAGTCTTCGTCTTCTATCAATTCATCAATAAAATAGACAATATCTTCGCGATCATATTTTTCCGGGAACTGATATCCGTTAATAATAAAAATGGGTGTAAAGTTTAATCCCGCAGCGCTGTTTTGCTGTGACATTTCAACCAATGGATTAAGATTTTCTGTAGTAGGAACAACTCCGGAAAGTATATTGATTTTTGCTTCGTCTCTTGTTTCATACCATTCTTCAATAGCATGAAGGAATTCCTTTTCCGGTTTGTTATTATAGATATAAGTAAGATCAGACATTAATTGGGTAAACTTTTCATTGGCTCTGTCCGGCGAATAGTTAAACCGCATTTGCAATGAAACGTTATCAGGATACTTCTGTAAGATGCTTTCTATTAATTTATGAGCATCCTTACAGAAACCACAATATGGGTTGGAGATGATAGAAATACGAAGCTCTGAATCTTTCTTTCCTACGGCAAAAGTTTGGGTGTCCTGAAATTCTATTTTTTGTTTTTCCAGCAGTTGGCTTTTAAAAAGGTCATAGTTTCTTTTAAATCTCAGATTTTTAGCATTAGATTTTTGAAGGGTTTCCTTTTGCTCAAGAAGAGTACTGAAATATAAAACTGCAGAGAAAATAAGAACCCATAACACAGCAGTTAATAAAAGAGCTGCGATTCCAAACGGTGAATTTTGGAAAAAAATAGTACTGAGGACGATTTGTCCTACCAGAATAGAAATAATAATAAGACACACTCTGCAGAAAGCTTTTTCTACAAATGCCTGAACGTATAAAGAGTACCCTATAGCCAGAACAGATACCAGAGTAAACCCTTTTACAATATAAGCCGTTGCAGGTAAAAACAGCCCTAACACAGTGAGCCCAATGAAATAAATGAGAGAAAAATCCGCAAATTTTAATCCCATAATACTTGTTTTATCCTGTTTTATGATTTTATCACATGAATTGGTTGTTTGCTGAGCAGCGGCACCGCCACCACCACAGATACTCCCGATAACTGTAGAAACATTTCCAAATTTTTGATTAAAAATTTCCAGAGAAATATAGACGCCGGCTAATGATAAAACGTTAAAGATAGCCTCAAATATAGTTTGGCTGAGAAAAGAATAAATAAGGATAATGGCAAAGACAGCATATAGGATGGGCTTGAAATTAAATGCTGCTTTATTTTCAGCATTTTCAGTTTTTTCAAACAACAGAACGAAATCGGTGGATTTCTTATATAGCTCGTCTTTATTAAGTGTTTTTGCCTTTTCGGAATAGACGGAATAGCTATTTCCTGATTTTTTTACAAGGGAGAAGGAATTTTCAACAATGGCAATAAACTCTTCTGGCAATTCATCCCAATATTCTTTATCCAATTCATAAGCATCATTTTTTACTCCCAAAAAGTTCAATGTATCACTGAATGCCAGTGCTGATGGATAATTTGGGTGGGAATTGAACTGGAAAATAAATTCCTGTTTGTCAAGTTTCAGATAGTTTATTAGTTTGTCAAAAATCATATTAATATTTTTATCTAAAATACACAGATGTTTTAAATAAACAAAAAAATTTTTCTCTTATTAATGAGATATAATGTCATGTTGGTCGATTTGATTTGAATTTCAATATTTTATTTTAAGTTTTTTTCATTTTAATGATACTTTTAAACTAAACAAGAGTTAGTTTTAACTTTAGGTTAATTTGAGGATTTTTTAAATTAAAAGAATACTAAAGTAAATCAGGCCATCCTTTACTGATTTTAGGTTGGCCTGAAAGCACATTCATATTAAATAGTATTTTTAAACTGAAGCTATAGCCACTTCACTTATTCTTGTTTCATTGATCACTAAAATCTCGTCAGCAATATCCTTTAAGTCTTCTAAATGATGGCTGATAATAAGGATGATTTTTTCGGCTTTTAATTTTTGTATTACTTGGTCAATAAATTTTCTGTTTTCTTTATCAAGAGAAGAAGTAGGTTCATCTAAAATTAAAAAATGAGATTCATGGTACAAGGCACGCATCCAGCCAAGAAGTTGTTTTTGCCCGCCGGACAGATTAATGCCTTCTTCACCTACCAGGGTCAGAAAACCTTGTGGCAGAGTGTTGATAAACTGATCAAATCCAAAAGCTAAGACGTGATGTAATCTTTGTTCATCCAACGTCTCACTCAAAATGATATTATCTAAAACATTTCCATTAAATAGCTGGATGTTTTGTGGAACCGTACTGATATGATTTCTCCAGTTATGGATGGAAATTTCTTTTAGGTTTATATGGTGATTAACTACGATATCACCATTCTCAGGCAGATAGTTTTTCTGTAAAATTTCGATTAATGTAGTTTTTCCACAGCCACTTTTGCCCAGGAGACAGGTTATCTTGCCTTTTTCAAGGGTGAACGATGCCTGATTCAAAAGTCTGCTTCTTCCTTTGAATCTGAAATCAATATTTTTTACTTCAATGGAAGAGATCTTATCAATTTCACTTCCTGCTGTTTCCTCTTTTTGTAGTGATGAATATTCAAACATTCTGTCAAATGCTACTTTCGCTTCCTGTACCGGAATGGTGACTAAAGCAAGATTTGTAATAGAGGTAAGGAGTGTACTTGATATTCCGATAATGGCCATAAGTCCCCCGATTTTGATATCGTGGTTGAGAACGCTATAGGAGGAAAACCCCAAAATGATCACAAGAAAAATAGTCAGAACAATTCCGGAATACAAGGATATATTCAGGTTCAGTTTTCCTAAATTAAAAATGCTGGTTTGAAATAAATTAAATATGATATCATTTTTCTTTGCAAATAAATGCTGTTTCGAGAACCCTTTTATTACATCAATTCCTTTTATGCTATCAATATAGTTGGATTCATTATTACTATAGGCTTGCATCACACTCCTCTGGGCATCAATTATTTTTTTATTAACACTGAATATCATATAGAATACGATGGGAGATATACCAATACAGATTGTAGCAATCTTCCAGGAATAGAAAAAAAGAAAACCAACAGAAATGAGTACGCCGAGGATATCGACCACACTATTTGTAATCAATTGCTTGATGACATTCTGTATTCTTTGTGTATCATTGAGCCTTGCTGCAAAGTCACCAATTTTTCTGGTGTCGAAAAAAGCTTTTGGCAGATGAAGAAGTGAGTGGTAGAATTTCTTATTAATACGTTCGTTAAAATCTTTGCTTTGTTTGATGATATATAATTCTCTCAATGCCTGAACTCCTACTCTGGCAAAAAGAAGAAAACCAAGAAGAAGAACACTCAGAATTAAAATGGAAATCTTTTTTTTCGGAAGAATATCATCGATTAGTTTTTGTGAAAAGACAGACATCGACATTCCCAATAGTGTAAAAGCAAAACCTAACAAAATAATAGTATAGATTGCTTCCTGATCTTCTTTAATAAGGTTTTTAATCCAATCTGACTTTTTTTTCTGAGTTTCTTTTTTTCTCTCAAAGCTGCTGTTCGGAGTGAGTGTAAGGCATGTTTTTGATTGCCATACTTCATGGAGATAGTCTTTGGTCCAATACTCTAAACCTTTTGCAGGATCTCCGATATAAAATTGATTGTTTCCAGAATCATTGTAAGAATAGCAGATAACATAATGTTGAAATTTTTGATCTATAATAACATGTAAAATAACGGGCTCTCCATGTTTGATGAGAGCGTCAATATCGGCTTCGCAGCCTTCGGCATCAAAACCGATTTCAGAGGCGCATTGATACAGTCCCAGCAAGGTAGTTCCGGTTTTTCCTGTACCACTTTTTTCTCTGAGGGCTTCAATGGATATACCGCCTCCATAATATTGAACCAAAGATTGCAGACAGCCTACACCGCAATCTGTGTGATCTTTTTGAAGAGAGAATGTTTGTTGTATGAGTTTATTTTTTTTCATCAGAAATGTTTACCAGTTTTTCCAGTTTTATTGCCCCTGAATTTCTTTTAATAAGGTTGTTATATTGATTATATACCAAAAAATAAGGCACTGTGTTCATCCCTAATTTTTGATAAAATGTGGCCATTTCGTCGTGGCACCAAAAAATATCAGGTTTTTGATCCAGTTTGTAGGTGTCGGCAAATTGCTTTATTTCATTTACAGGTTCGCTGGCTATCCAGACCCATTGTATATTCTGATATTTAGAATATGTTTCAGATAATTCTTTTGCTTCTGCCTGACAATAATGACAGCTGGGGCTAAAGTAGATGATAATTTTAGTTTTCTCATTCATCAGACTTTTAGAGGAAAGTACAGTATTGTCTGTCGTCATGAGGCTAAACGTAGGCATATGCTGTAAAGCTTCAATTTTCTCATTCTTTTTCTTAAAACTAAGGAAAAGGTATATGAGTATTCCGGTTAGTAAAACAGGAATAGTGACGGCTGCAGCTTTTAAGAAATTTCTGTTTTCCATTTTTTAAGATTGTACATTTAATATTAAAAATGAAACCACACCTGTCCAAAATAGCAGACCAACCCCGTAAGTAAGCGTTGTTAATCCTAAAGATTTCGGAAAGCTGATTTTGTTCTCAGAAAGTTCCCAGATTCCCCATGCCAGGATACCCCAATAAAACAATTCAAATAGATTCACCAATTGCAGAGGGTACGCGAGCCACTTTTCACTTGAAATATATTCTTTTAAATTCAGTAAAGAGATAGGGTAGTACGTTTGAAGATTCTCTAATGTATAATCTGTATTAATCCAATAGAAATTGACAAATTTATAGAACCCGGCAATAATAAAGACAGACTCCGCAATTAACACAAGGGTTAAAAGATCTGTGAACTTTATGTTTTCCAGACCCGGTAAATCAAGAAGTTTGATGAAATTCAGGCAAAAAGCCACTAACAATATTTTGATACCAAGGGTGAAGGGTGAAATTGCATAAGAAGCCCACCACCATTTTTTTTGACTTTCCATATAATTCTGTACAGCTTCACTTGGATAATCTTTAGCTAGAAAATCAATAATTTTCGAACTCGTTGCTATATAAGTCTTATCAAGATATGTTAAGATAAAATAACATAAGATGATAGCTATGAAAAGAATAATATTTTTCATCCTTAGTTCTTTTTCTTTTCATTGAGTAAATAGATCAAAAACAAAGCAATGAATGCAAAAACACTTATCCAGTTTTTTAATTTTATCGGACTTTCTGATAATTGCATATACGTGTTAAGAACTACAATTATAAGAAAGACGTATCTTATATATGTTTTATTTAGCATAATATAAATTTTTTAGGAACAACTTGCCTTAATACAGGCAAGTTGTTTGTTTATTAAAATTGACTTTTATCTTATCCCTAAGGAAGGAAGAATGTAGAACAGCCAACTACGGCCATTGCAACTCCTAAACCTGTTCCTGCAGTAGCTAATCCAAATCCACATGCCAATCCTGAAAGAAACGCGTTTGCTCCGGAAACCCCGCCAATAATGTTTTCTTGAGTGTTTAAATCTAATGTTTTCATCTTAATTTAATTTTAATGGTTAATAATTTTAATTTAAAAAGCACAGCTGTATAAAAGTGCTGCTCCAGCTGCTATTCCGACTCCTGAGCTTGCTAAAGCTGCTCCTGCTGCCATTCCTACAAAAAATAGTGCTGTATTTTGGCTGCACCATCCTTCGCCCTGGAAATTTTCCATTTGAGAAATACTTAATGTTTTCATTTTGTTTTTGTTTTTTTATTGAACAGTTTTTTTTGCCATATGAACCCTGACGTGGGAGGTTGATTTGTATTCATATTATGTACTGTACACATACAGAAATAAATACTTATCTTTTTATCTGGAGCAAACATACGTAACAAGACATCCCCAAAAAAACCTTAGGGATGTAGATTTATAAATTTACAATGATGGATTTATGAATTGTGGATTGTAATAAGCAGGAAGAGCTTTGCTTGTAATTACATGATTATCAGGTGTTTTAAAGCTTGGTGGAATAGTTTTTTTCTTAAAGATCAAAGAAAATGGCTATTTGTTGATGTAACCATTAATGTTTGGGCTGTTTTTTACCAAATAAAAGGATAATCAATTATTTTGTAATCAATTGTATATAATTTTTTTTTAATTTATAGTACAGCTAAATTAATTATCATCTTGTTGTTGAGTGTTCATGTTCTCAATTTCCTTAATATACATAGAAACTGTAGTGCCGGTTTTTTTCTTAAAAGCTAAAGAAAATGCCTGTTCATTATTGTACCCTAATTCTTCTGCAATCACTGCCACTTTGTAAGAACGGAATTTTTTATCGTTGATCAATCTCCTTAAAGCAAGATCAATTCTCAGGTCATTCAGATAGGTTGCAAAATTTTTGCCTTTATGCGTATTAATAGTATCTGATAAATAAGCTGTATTGGTTTTTATACTTTTTGCAAGGCTGGCTAAAGTAATCCCTTTTTTTAGGAAAAGTTCTTTGGCTTCGAATATATTCAGTTCCTGTAGTATAAATTCAGTTACTTCTTCCGATATAATTTTAGTGGAAGTTTTATCCTGTTCGATTTCTACAGGAGGTAAGATAATGTCCGGAGTTTTTACTTCCTCTACCTTATTTTTATCCTCAACGTTTCTCTTTTCAATCTGACTGATCAAATCGTGGGCAATTTTTCGTTGCTCTTTTTCAGTTTTCTTAGATTTAAAGTACAAGTATATAATGAACAGAAGTACCAGTAAAAGTACCCCCATAGAAATATACAGAATTGTTCTTCTCATTTTTAGCTCTCCGATGATGTCTTCTTTTTCCTGTAAAAGATTAGGCGCATCATATTTTCTTGGAATTTCTGTTGAAAGGTATTTGAACTGCTCATCGAGTTTCTGATCTACTTTTAAAAAGCGCTCAATATAGTAAAGCTGTTTTTCCTTATCATTTTTTTCTTTGTAATAATCAATAAGAAAAGTATACACTTCTCTTAATTCAGGGAATGTATAACTGGTTTTTGCAATGGTGGAATCCAGCTTATTGTAGCTTTCTGCTGCTTTATCTTTGTTGTGAAGACCTTCGTAGGCTCTACCCATATTGAGCAATATATAATGAAGATGCTGATCATGGATACCGGAAAAATACTTATTAGCAATTGAAAAATTTTGAAGGGCAGGCTTATAATTTTTAAGTTTTAAATCATATGCACCCTTATAATAGATATATTGATGATGAATATATTGATTTTTGGCGGCCATTGAAGACTTTAATCCCTCATTGATCAGAATATTGGCAGAATCTAATTTATTAAGCTCAAGGTAGCTGTATACAAGACTTACACGCATTTGATTATGCTGAGATTCATCTGTAATATTATCTCCATGGTACAAATAATACCTGAACGTTTTTGCTGCCTCTGCATTTTTGCCCATATAACTGTTGAGATAGGCAATATTTATATTGGCATAAGCTGTAAACTTTTGATCTTTCTGAGCTTTAGCATATTGTAAACCTAAAATATAATTATCCAGTGCAGCTTTTAAATTGTCGTTTTTATAATAAAGATTTCCCTTCATTAAATAAGTTTGAGAAGGATATATGGTCCCATTCAAGCCCTTTGTGACTATTGCTGTACTGTCGAGATATTTCAGCGCATTTGGAAAATTTTCATTAAAATGAATAAGAACGTACCCATCTGCCATCTGAACTTTATTTTTTTCTTTTTGGCTTTTTCCAGATAATAATGGGCTATAATCTTGGCTTGATCAATCTTTACATTCTCATAATAATTATAAAATTTATCTTTTAATTCTTTATAGCTTAAAATTTTCAGGCTATCAGCAGTTTTATTCTGTGTATAAAATAAATTACTTAAAAAGATTAATAAAAAAAGGAATTTTACTCTCATTATTTTGATAAATACCAAACAAATTTACATTTTTTAATTTTAAAAAAAAATTATTGGCGAAAAATGAAATTTTAATATATCTATTTGTTGTTCAGTGGTTTAATTATGTTTTTGATGTCTTGGATTTATAAATCCAGTAAATATATTTTCTTTGCATTTAAAAAAATTACTTTATTTGTAAAGTAAAACTTAATAATATAAACTCATATGAAAAAGAAAGACAGAGACCAGAAAAAATTATCTTTAAACAAGATACAATTGATAAAGGCCAATCAGATGAAAACGATCCACGGTGGTGGGGGCGTAGGGCATAATGAAAGTTTGGACAATGAAAATGAAGATCCTCTTACTCCTTTTAAAACAGACCAGGGAAGTGTCAGTGGTAAATAAGTTTAAGAATTAATGAAAATAAAAGTATTTATTATTACCTCTCTTTTATCTGTTTTTGTTGATGCTCAAAAAGCGAATCCAGCTCCGTCAAAACCAGTTACAGACGAATATTTCGGAACCAGAATTGTAGATGAATACAGAAATTTAGAAAATACAGATGATGCCCATACCTTGACTTGGATGAAGTCTCAGACTGCTTATGCCAAGTCAGTTCTTGACCTTATTCCCAAGAGAAATTTTTATCTGGAAAAAAGGTTGGAGATTGACAACAGACAGGGGCACTCCATATCTAATCTAAAAATATTAGGTAATAATAAATATTTTTATTTAAAGAAAAACGGAGATGAGAAAGTAGAAAAGCTATATTACCGTGATGGATTTTCAGGCGAGGAAAAGCTACTCTACGATCCGGCAAATTATAAAATTACAGAGGGTAACCACACTTTTGTTATCAATTATATAAGTCCAAGCTGGGATGGAAGTAAAATAGCGATTTCCATGTCTGAAAAAGGAAATGAAATTTCAGATGTCATTATCATGGATGTTAAAACAAAATACATTCATCCTCAGGTTGTTATTAATAGTGCACCCGCTACTTTTGACGGCATAAAATGGACAGATGATAACAGCGGCTTTTTCTATGTTGCTTTTTCAGTAACAGACCCTAAATCAAAAGATTTTTATAAAAATACAAGAACTGTTCTCTATAAAATCGGAACAGATCCTAATAAAATTCATGAGGTTTTTTCTGCTAAAAATAATCCTGAGCTTACTATTGCTGAGGATCAGTTTCCTATGATTTTGAATTTTGATCTCGATCAGCAATATTATATAGGAATGCTGGTGGATTTCCAGAGTAGCAGACAAACTTTTATTATTAATAAAAAAGATTTGCTGGAAGGGAAAAACAATTGGAAACCTCTTTCTGACCCGAGTGATAAAGCTAAAAATTTAGATATACAAAACGATAAGATTATTTTTCAATCAAGCTTTAATTCTCCTTTCATTAAACTGTGCAGAACAAGCGTTCAGAATCCGGACTTCAAAAATGCTGAAGTTTTAGTCCCTGAAAAGAAAAATGAGATCATAAAAAGCTTTAGAGTAACGCAAGATGGTATTTACTATACCACCACCAGAAATGGGGTGGAATCCAGACTGTATCTATATAAAGATGGGAAAGATAAAGAAATCAAACTGCCTTTTGTTTCTGGAAATGTCAATTTAACAAGTAAAAGAAAAGGGGCTTCCGGAATATGGGTCACCTGCTCCGGATGGGCAAATGATGAGCAACGCTTTAGTTACGACGCAAAAACAAATAAATTTACCCCTGAAAATATTGCTCCTGTTACAGATTATCCTGAATTTAAAAATATAGTAGTTAAAGAAATTACGATAAAGGCTCGGGACGGTGAAGAGATCCCCGTTTCCTTGATTTATAATAAAGATATTAGAATGGATGGTAGAAATCCATTAATAATAGATTCGTATGGATCTTACGGAGTATCCAGTACTCCTTTCTTTGCTAAAACTTATTTGTTGTGGGTAAATCAGGGAGGTGTGGTAGCTATTGCTCATGTGAGAGGTGGTGGCGAAAAGGGAGAGGCATGGCGTTTAGGAGGATATAAAGCTACAAAACCTAATACCTGGAGGGACTTGATAGACTGCACCGAGTATTTAATTCATGAAAAATATACATCGAAAGAAAAGGTGGCTATCTGGGGAGCTAGTGCAGGAGGAATTACCGTAGGCAGAGCAATGACTGAAAGGCCTGATCTTTTCAAGGCGGTTATTGTAGAAGTAGGTGCCCTGAATATGCTTCGGGATGAATTTTCAGTCAATGGACAGCCCAAAGAATTTGGTTCAGCAAAAGATCCTGAAGAATTTAAAGGACTTCTAGCAATGGATGCTTATCATCATATAAAAAAAGGAGTTCAATATCCTGCCACATTTATAACAGGAGGATTGAATGACCAGAGAGTATCTCCATGGATACCTACAAAATTTGCAGCCAAATTAATGGCTGACAATGTTTCAGATAATCCAATATTATTAAAAATAGATTTTGAAGGTGGACATTCAGGCAATGTTCCAATTGCACAACGATATGCTAATTTTGGAGATGTCTTTGCATTTGCATTATGGCAGTTAGGGCATCCAGATTATCAACCCAAAGAAAATATGAAAAAATAAATGTCTCGTTTCCCTTATCAGTTCTTTGAAAAATATATTGTCCGTACTCCCTTATTTTCATACAGGAAATTTGAAAATACATTTAGTAAAAAAGAAGTTACCCAGGATGAGCTGAAAGAGATTTTCTGTGATCCGGTATTTCAGGAGGCAATTTATCTTGCCTCTCCCTATTTGTATCAGGAGTTGCAGGATTTACTTTCAGGAAAAGATTTAGAACTAAAAGCCCATCCAAAGCTTAAAAATACTTTATTAAAATATTATAGCCGAATGAGTACACGTTGTACTCCATTCGGCTTATTTTCTGAAGTAGGGCTGGGTAATTTTGAAAATAACCCGGTCGATGGTACTTATTTTTATTCTGAAAAAATAAGAGATACCAAATTAGATATGCATTTTCTCGTAGGCTTAAGCTATCATTTAACTACAATAGAAAGTATAAAGAGCCGACTGCTGTTTCGCCCCAATAATAGCATCTATCGTGTCGGAAATAAAATCCGGTATATTGAGTATCAATATGATCAAGGAAAAAGAGATTATATTATCTCGTCTGTCCCTATTTCTGAAGAACTGGACCACGTTTTAACGCTTTCATCAGAAGGAAAAACAATTAAAGAACTTGGTGAAATTCTTATAAATGAAGATATCTCGGAAAATGATGCTCAGGAATTTATCAATGAATTGATAGATAATCAGCTATTGGTAAGCGAAATTGAGCCTACAGTTTCCGGAATTGATTTCCTGGATGTTTTAATTTCTGTTTTAAAAAAGATAGGAGCCAATACAGAAAGTGAAAATTTAGTTTCCATCAAAAATAAGCTTACTTTGCTGGACCAAAATATAGGAAATCCAGCCTTTCTTTATTCCGAAATTGAAGAGGTAGTGAAAAGCTTTACAACAGAATATGACCCAAAATATATTTTCCAGACGGATCTGTATAATAAGAATGAATTTTCTTTATCATCAGCCTGGAAAAAAGAACTTAAAAAAGGAATTGGTTTCCTGAATAAAATTTCTGGCTTAAAAAAAGACTCTCAATTCGAGAAATTCAAAAAAGCCTTTAATGAAAGATTTGAATTCCAGGAGCTGCCTCTGAGTTATGTTCTCGATACAGAAGTAGGAATTGGTTACCGTCAAAAAATTTCATTAAATGGTATTCATCCTTATTTGGAAGACTTAAGTTTTTCGGGACAAAGGAAAAATCCCCTTATTGAAATTACCCCACTGGGTAGAATTCTCAATGATAAACTACAAAATGCTTTACTGGAAAACCAATATACGATTCAATTACTGGATGATGACTTTAAAGGCTTTGATGATGATTGGGACTGCGTAGGAGATAGCGTGTCCTTTATGGCTGAGATAGTGTCTGATCATCACTCCGAAAAACTATTTTTAAATGGAAGTAGTGGAAGCAGTGCTGGCAATCTTCTCGGGAGATTCTGTTCAGAAAAGATTAATGTATGGGAGTTAACGAAAAGTATTACGTCAAAAGAAAAAGAATTAAATCCTGATAATATACTGGCAGAAGTAATCCACTTACCGGAGGCAAGGATTGGGAATGTCATAAGACGGCCTACCTTAAGGGAATATGAAATCCCTTATCTGGCACAATCTGTAGTTCCCAAAGAAAACCAGATACCCATAGATGATTTAATGATTTCTATTAAACATGGAAGAATGGTTCTTCGTTCCAGAAGTTTAAATAAGGAAGTCATCCCCCATCTGACGAATGCTCATAATTATTTTACCAATACTCTGCCTGTTTACCATTTTTTATCAGACTTCAATGGACAGGGCAAGAAGCCCCATTTATCGTTCAGTTGGGAAGGTTTAGATAAACTATATCATTTTTTGCCAAGAGTTGAATATAACAATATTATCCTTTCCAAAGCCACCTGGAAAATTAAGGAAAAAGATATCGAATTTTTAGATCAGTATATGGGAAACAAAGATTCTTTTTTAGCCGAACTGAAAAGCTGGAGAGAAAAAAGAAAAATACCGGCATGGATACAATGGGTAAAATCTGATAATACATTAACTATGAATCTGGATAATTATGACCTGGCAGAACTCTTCATTCAAACAGTAAAGAGTAAGAAAACAATTACTATTGAAGAATTTCTGTATAACCGGAAAAGTGATTTCAGACATGAATTTATCTTCCCAATGTATAAATTACGATAAAATGCTTAAAAGAAAATTTATTCCCGGAAGCGAGTGGCTGTATATCAAAATATATACAGGAATAAAGACAGCGGACGTTATTTTACAGGAGGCAATTAATCCTTTATTGCAAGAATTATATGATGGAGAATTAATAAAGAAATGGTTTTTTATCAGATATTATGATCCGAAGGTTCATCTTAGGATTAGATTTGAAATAGCAGATCCGACATTTTTTTATCAGGTGCTTTCTTTGGTAAATCATTATCTGGATGAATACATCAGGTCCGGAGAAATCTCTGAACTTTTGGTCGATACCTATCAAAGAGAAATCGAAAGATATGGCGAACAAACAATGGAATCAGCAGAAATTTTATTTTGTAAAAGCAGTACAGATATACTTTTTGAGTACCTTGATTTTGATGATGAGGAAAAAATAATGGTTACCCTTTTCCATATAGAGAAAACATTAGATTTTTTAGGATGGTCAATTCATGAGAAACTAGAGTGGATCAAGCGTAATAATAGGGCCTTTAAACAGGAATTTAATGCAGATAAAGTCCTCAATTCCCAGCTGGATAAAAAGTACCGACAATTTAGTATTGCTTATAACGATTTTCTTACCTCTGATGATTACCTGGTATTCAGGGAAGCTATTTTGGATACTATTTATGAATCAGAAGCGGTCTTAGAACATATAAAAAACAATTCCGAAGCACTGCAGGATTTCTTTTCAAGCGTATTTCACATGCATATCAATAGGATGTTTATTTCAAACCAACGACTGTTTGAAATGGTTATTTATGATTATTTACTGAGATACTACAAGACTCTTAATTTTAAGAATTCTATAAACTAATTTTTGCGATGAGCCTCTTGCTTACCTGTATCATGAACCTATAAATCTATAGTTATCAGATACTAAAATTTTGCAAAAAAATACTTCGAAAATACAATCAACTTTAGCATAGAGAAATTTAGAGATATTTTCAATTATTGTTCAATAACTCCAATTTTTTATTTAGCAAAAATATTGAATAACTGGAATATTTATTTATTAAACAAATGTTTGATTTAATGTGTTTTTAACATGTTTGGTGTGCTTTAATTGATGTTTTGCTTTGAAATTTAAAGATTGACTGTAATTAATCTCATCGCATTGCGAACTCAAAAGAACTTAAAAAATCATAAAGTTTTCATAAAGTTTTAAAAAAGAAAAGAAATGTTTTTGTATTTGTAAAATATGTCGTACTTTTACATCGCCTTGAATGAGGGAACAAGTCAAGGTAATAAATTTTTTTTCATCATTTGTGTTTTTAGAATCGTATCGCCTGATACGATTCTTTTTTTATACCTATTTTTCATAGTTTAAAAGGAGGTCAATGAAGTAAGAATACGTAACTGAACCTTCCTGTTGGTTCGACTTAAGAAACAGATTGTTAGTATATCCAAAAAAATCATCCAGCCATCCCTGGTGGGTAAATATGAATGCCTTTTCGTAGGCTCTGTCTCTTTTCATTGCGGGAGAGTAATGAGCAACAACAGACTTTACAAACTCCGGATCATCTTCAACAATAAACCTTAAAAGACTTTTGAGAGTGAAGAATTCTGTACTGTATTTAAGATCCGTATTGCCGGAATTTATTCCTATTAAATAACCCACAAAATTTGCTTCCTGCTCCCTGGCAAAACCTAGTTGATGAGAACTTTCATGAGCTGTGGTAAAAGGGATGAAAGTAGCGGGTAATTCAGAATTGTATTGAGCTTCGGCAGTAAAAGGATTATAATAGCCCAAAATACCGGTAAAACTCATCACATATCTAAATAAGCTGGGTTTGATACTGATCACCCCAGAAACCTTTTTATCTGATATATAACCGGGCAGCTTAGTCTGCTGAACAAGAATTTCCTGTTGTACAGATTTGAGATCCGTAATAATAAATACACCTTTAGCATCTTCACTAACAGATTGTCGGGATACCTTACACTTTTCAAGATAGCGTAAAGCCAGTGTCTTAGCCTTTTCTATGTCCGGTTTTTGCTGACTTGAAAGCTTTTTAATAATGGGAGTCTGAAAGTACAGCATACCCCAGAATATCTGGTAGACAAAATAAAAAATATTAAGGGTTATCAATATTTCTAAAATAGCCTTATTCCGCACTTTTTTTCTGAATAAAGAAAACAAAAAATAGAGTAAAACAATTCCCAGTATAAGATACACCACATCGCCTGCAGAAAAAGGAATCCAGCTGAATATTATCTGATGCAGCTTTTTCTGGAATTCAAAAAATCCTTCAAAAAACGAAACCATTGCCTCAGATTTTGAAAAGAAGTAAAACAAAAGAAATTGGGCAAGTAATAAACCTGCCCAACTTCTTTTTTTATATAGTATTTTCGTAATATTAATGACCATTGCCTTTAGATGTTTCATCCAGGTTAATTCCCTGAGATTTTAAAATTCCGGTTACCCGCACCGCATAGAACGCAAGATAAGCAAAACATAGAACACCTACGATATAGCTGAACTGAATATTGACAATATCTGCCACATATCCTTGTAAAAGACTCACAATACCACCTCCCATAATCATCATGATCAGATAACCTGACCCTTGATTGGTGTGTTTTCCAAGTCCGTTAATAGCCAGGGCAAAAATACAAGGCCATAGAGTAGAGCAGAATAAACCTACGCTGGTAAATGCATATACAGAAACCATTCCGTCGGTTACCATACCAATAGCCAATGCTGCAATCCCTGCTATTGAAAAAATCAAAAGCATTCTTGCCGGGTTACCTTTACTCATAATATCACAAATAATCATGGCAATGATAACAAAAGCATATACATAGAACGGAGAAAGATCATGTTTGGCAATAGCATTCACCAGTAAGAATACCGCAAATGCCAGGTAAGGTGCCAGAAATCTCAATATTTTTTTGAATCCGGCTGTAACATCAAATGCTTCTACAGCACCTGTCCAACGGCCAATCATCAGAGATGCCCAATATAATGAGACATAAGGAGCTACATCTTTGGTTTCAAAACCCAGATTTTTTTCCATATAAGCAGGAAGGTTACTTGCCGTAGATACTTCTACCCCTACATAAACAAAAATCGCAATCATTCCCATTACCAGCTGAGGATATTGGAATGCGGAACTTCTGTGCTCTCCCGGAGTAGCATCGTCAGTGTTGGTAGGCGTTACCGTAGGAAGAGATGAGAACTTCAGCATTACAGCCACCAAAACAAAGGCTACTCCTAAGATCAGGTAAGGAATTTTTACACTTTCAATACTTGCTTCCGTATTGGCAGCAGAAGCGGAACCGAAAATAGCAAATGCAACAATAAGCGGTCCGATGGTAGTTCCCAGGTTATTAATTCCTCCAGCCATTGTTAATCTCTGTGATCCTGTTTCCTTAGGACCTACTTCAATGGCCAACGGGTTGGCAACAATCTGCTGTAAAGAAAAACCTAAACCTACAATAAATAGTCCGGAGATCATCAGAGGGAAGGATCCCAAATTTGCTGCAGGATAAAAGAGTAGAGTTCCTGCCGCAGAGACCAGAAGCCCGAGGATAAGTCCGTTTTTATACCCTATTTTATTGATTAAATCCTGTTTAAGTCCTTTGGAGATCATCATATAAATTAAAGAACCCACGGTATAAGCAACATAAAAGCAGATCTGTACGAGCATACTTTCAGTTTGCGTTAAGTGGAAGGCTTTTTGGAATACTGGGATCAGAATATCATTGCTGGCTGCTACGAATCCCCAGAAGAAGAATACAGTAACCAACGGAATGAATTGTGCCCAATTGGTTTGTTTAGAATAATTTGACATATTTATTAAAGATTTCACAACAAATATAATTATTTCCTTTATACGGAATACTTTAACAGCGTTTTTTTTATTTCTTCAAAAGCCTCTGATTTTGAGTCCTTTGACAATGGTGTAGGGTCTATGACGCCATTGAAATATACCTTTACTCTTCCGGGATGCCCCTTAGAGTTGTCAAAAGGAAACATTTTTTTCAACCCGATGAATGTATAAACAGCAAGGGGAGAATGGTGTTTAGAAGATAAAATAAATGCACCGTCTTTAAAATCATCCAGGATAATGGAAGTATCATCAGGAACACCTCCTTCAGGAAAAATAGCGATACTGTTCCCTTCTTCCATTTTTTCTGCGCATCTGCGGTAGACATCGGCACGGCTCCTTGCGCTGCTTCTGTCAACCATTACACAGATCCTTTTATAGATAGTTCCGAAAATAGGAATTTTTACAAGCTCTTTTTTGCCCACAAAACAAACAGGATGATGTGGGGATAAAATGCACATCAGCATAATATCCATAATAGAAGTATGATTAGAGATAAAAACGTAGGGCTTGCTTTTATCCATCTTTTGTTCTGATAATTTTACCAGATTATAGCGGAAGCCCATTCCATAAAACATTCCGAAACACCAGAAACGGATAAACTTGTAGGCATATGGATAATGTCTTTTATTAAAAGATAAAATATAAACAGGAATTCCCAGAATAATGGTTAGAAAAAATGCTAACACCAACAGCCAGAATCGCCAGAGATAATTTAAAATTTTTGTCACCGTTTAACCGTTAAAAATTACTTTCTTTTTTACCGAATAATTAAGAATGGAAACCAATAAGATTGCAGCAATTTTACTGATCATTTCCGGGCTCAAGGTATAAAAAATTAAATTGATATTATCTTTAAATATAAAACTATAAAATATCTGGAAGAAACTTAAGCTTAATAATGTGGAAATAAAAGATACGGCCATGAAGTAGATGAACTCTTTTTTCTTGGAGTGCTTTCCTCTTTCAAACACAAACCATATACTCAGAAAGTAGTTGGTAATAATCCCGCAACACGTTGAAAAAATATTACTTAAAGGATAATGTATTCCATGAAAGTTGGTTTCCTTTCCAAAGAATTGGGGAAGATAGGTACTGAATATTTTGAAACTGCCAATTTCAACAACGGCACTCAGCCCTCCGGCAATAATGAAGAACAGAACCTGTTTCTGGCGTAAGAGTATTTCTTTCATGTAATTAATATAAATAGTATCCATATCATGCTTTAAATCAGGTTTTTTTATGTCAGGATCCCTTTTGATCGATGCTATCTGGGCCTTACATCATGAATACTGCCTATCCATAAACAAGATACTTCATAATACGAATATGCAAATTTATAACTATATGTTAAACACTGAAAAAAGTTGTTAAAATATTTTTTTTAATAAAAATAATTTCTAATTTTAATACACAGAACGATGTAACAACAACCTGATAATAAATTCATTTTCAAACTCTTGTGTGAATGGTTTTTTCTATCTTGTAATGCACGGTTGAAGGCATATTACTCCACCATTTTTTGATCCAATTGATAATAATATTTGTATGAAACGTCAAAACAAATACAGAAAATTCCAGCTTCAACAGAAAAATATTGAGGCTCTTGAAAAAGAAAATTCTCGCTTCAAACGAGTCTATTCTGAGTACGAAAATATGTCCAATGAACTTTGGAATCTTGAAAACTCCAACGGGGAACCTGTTCCTGATGATTTTATTAATGCCATGGTATTGCAGACTTCTTATCTGGAAGATGAAATAGAAGACTGGCTTCTTCAGTTTAACCAGAAAAAAAGTGATATAAAACATTAGTGATTTTAAACAGCTTTAGAGTTGTTTTTAAACGCTAATTGAAGATAAATTCATAATTTAGCATCCTTAAATTAAAAACTAAAATATGGTTGCTATTGTAGATAGTGGTTCTACTAAAACAGATTGGGTAATATTGGACGACTTCAAAAAAGTCTTTCTGAAAACAGAAACAATTGGCTTTAATCCCAATTTTATCAATAGAGAACTTATCGCTCCTGAAATTCAGAAGAACAGCAACCTTATGTTGGTGAAAAATTCTATTACCAAAGTCTTTTTTTATGGTTCCGGATGTGGGGTGAAAAAGAACTGCGAAACCATAGAAGAAGAAATTAAAAAAGTATTTGGTAAAGCTGAAATCATTGTAAAGGAAGATCTGATGGCTGCAGCCTACGCGGCCTATAGCGGAAAACCTGCAATCGTGTGCATTCTTGGCACGGGGTCAAACTCTTGTTATTTCGACGGTGAGAATCTTAAAATAGAATTACCATCCCTTGGATTCCTAATTGGAGATGAGGGAAGTGGAAGTGCCATAGGAAAACAATTGGTTCGAAGATATTTTATGAAAAAACTGCCTTCCGATCTTCATGGTGAGTTCGAGAAGGAATACAACCTTACTATAGAAGAGGCATTGAAAAATATGTATCACACCCCTAGACCCAATGCCTATTTAGCCAATTTCACCAAATTTGTGATCGAAAGAAAGGATCATCCTTATTTTAATGATATGGTTTTTGAAGAAATGAAAAGTTTCTTTGAATATCAGGTGCTTCCTTATCATGAAGCAAAAGATGCCGAGATTAATTTCATTGGCTCTATTGCCTATTATTACGAAAATATTCTACGTTCTGTTGCTACAGAACTTCATTTAAATGTGGGACATGTTGTTCAGAAGCCAATTGAAAGCTTAGTTGATTACCACATTAAATATATACTCTAACAAAAAACGAAATTTATGTCAAGTAAAAACCATCGCGACGAAAAGAACTTTAGCCAGGCCGCGTTAGATTATCATAAAGCAGAACCCAAAGGAAAAATAGAAGTTATCCCATCAAAGCCTCACTCTTCTCAGAGAGATTTGTCTTTGGCTTACTCTCCGGGAGTTGCTGTTCCTTGTATGGAAATTCACGATAAACCGGAAACCGTCTATGATTATACAGGAAAAGGAAACCTGGTTGCCGTAATTTCTAATGGTACTGCTGTACTTGGACTTGGTGATATCGGAGCGGAGGCTTCAAAACCAGTAATGGAAGGGAAAGGTCTTTTATTCAAAATTTTTGCAGATATCAATGTTTTCGATATCGAAATTGATGAAAAAGATCCGGATAAATTTATTGAAATAGTAAAAGGTATTGCTCCTACGTTCGGAGGAATCAATCTTGAAGATATTAAAGCTCCTGAAGCATTTTATATTGAACAAAGACTGAAAGAGGAATTGAATATTCCTTTGATGCACGATGACCAGCACGGAACAGCTATTATCTCAGCGGCAGCATTGATCAATTCATTGCAGATTGCCAATAAAGATATTGCAGATGTGAAAATGGTGGTAAACGGAGCCGGAGCCGCAGCTATTGCCTGTACTAAGTTATATATCTCATTAGGACTGAAAAAAGAAAATGTTCTGATGTGCGACAGTAAAGGAGTAATCAATCATAAAAGAGAAAATCTTACCCCTGAAAAATTAGACTTCATTGCTCATACAGATATTGAAACATTAGAAGATGCAGTAAAAGGATCTGATGTTTTCGTTGGACTGTCTAAAGGAAATGTGATGACGCCGGAAATGCTGTTAAGCATGAACGAAAATCCTATCGTATTTGCTTTGGCTAATCCTGACCCTGAGATTGCTTATGACCTGGCTCTTGAAACACGTAAAGATGTTATCATGGCAACAGGAAGAAGTGATTATCCTAACCAGGTTAACAACGTATTAGGATTCCCGTATATTTTCCGTGGTGCATTAGATGTTCAGGCAACCGGAATTAACGAAGAAATGAAATTGGCAGCTGTACATGCTATTGCTGATTTAGCAAAAGAACCGGTTCCCGAAGCTGTTATTTTAGCCTATAATGTTCAAAGCCTACAATTCGGAAGAGAGTACTTTATTCCAAAACCTTTTGATAACAGATTGATCACAAAAGTATCAAGTGCTGTAGCAAAAGCTGCTATTGATAGTGGGGTGGCAAGAAAATCTATTACAGATTTTGAAGAATATGAGCACCAGCTTCTTGACAGAATGGGAAGAGACGAAAGGTTGGTAAGAATGATGCAGAGCCGTGCCAAGTCTAATCCGAAAAGAATTACCCTCGGAAATGCTGAAGAATACAATGTATTGAAAGCTGCCCAGATTCTTTATGAAGAAGGAATTGCTTATCCTAGCCTTTTAGGAGATAAAAAATACATCAAGCAGCAGATGGAACGTTACGGAATCAATCTTGATGTTCCAATCATTGACCCAAGCGATGATGATCAGAAGGAAAACAGAAAAAAATACAGAGAAACACTTTGGAAACTTCGTCAGAGAAAAGGAATGAATGAGTACAAAGCAAAAAGATATGTTCGTCAGAGAGATTACTTCGGACCTCTTATGTTAAAACATGGGGATACAGACGGACTTATTGTAGGATTCTCTAAAAATTATACTTCCGTATTGCGTCCAGTTCTTGAAGTGATTGAAAAAGATAAAGGAGTAGACAAAGTAGCGGCAATGATGATGATTTTATCTGAAAAGAAACCTATTTTCTTTGCAGATACATCCATCAATCAGAATCCTACTGCAGAAGATCTGGTAAATATTGCTAAAATGGCTGAATTTACTGTGAAATCTTTCGCTATAGAACCGAGAATTGCAATGCTTGGATTTGAAAATTTTGCTGCCATCTCTGAAACCTCTAAGAAAGTAGCAAAAGCAGTGAGTATCCTGCATGAGAAATATCCTAAAATGATTGTCGATGGAGAAATTCAACCGGATTTTGCCATGAATGCTGACCACTTAAGTGATTATCCTTTCTCAAAATTAGGAACTACCCCGGCAAATACATTTATTTTCCCGAATCTTGAAAGTGCCAACTTATCTTACAAAATTCTGAGAGGAATGAAGGTAGCACAGGTAATCGGGCCTATCCTGATGGGATTAAAACAACCGGTACACGTACTTCAGATGCGTTCCAGCGTAGACGAGATTGTGAATCTTGCTACAATAGCTGTTCTTGATGCGCAAAGAAGAGAAAAGAAAACAGATAAATAATAACCGGCTCACTCAAGTCGGAAGCAAAACCGGACGATTCTTCGTCCGGTTTTATTTTTTTTATGGTATTTGGGCGAAAACACAGAAGGAGATTCGGTTGATATTTTACTTTTCTTCCATTTTATTTTTAAACTATATATTTAGTTAAGAGTGTGGGAATGTAAAATATCTAACAGTTTTGTTTTTTTAGTGAATAGTTGCTGTTTTTTTAGACGGAATTGTATTATTTAATATCTTTGAAACTATAAAAACACAATCAGACTAAAGAACATAAAAGTACAAATGCATGAAAAAAAGATTTCCAGAGGTATAATATTTCACCATTACTATGTTGAATAACTGATCAAGCATATTTCCTGGTTAATACCTTGATCATATTCAGTATCAATATAATCACTGCGACATTCTTTACTTTATTGAAATAACAGATATATTTCTGTTAGGAAATTTGTATTGTTTTTTGGGTAGTTTTTTATAAACAAACCTTTGAAGAAACACTATGAAAAAAAAGACGTTGGCGGAATTGAAGGTTCTGCTGTTCCTTGTAACAGGATCCTTATGCTATGGGCAAAAATTTAATATTAAATCGCATGAGCTTTCTATAAACGGATATGCACGAACAGGATTCGGGTGGACAGACGGCGGGCAGATGGTTAATTTTACCACACCTGATAATGTTCACAAGTTCAGAATGGGAAATGAGGCGAATCATTACGGAGAACTTCAGTTCAATTACCGGTACAAAAACAAAGACTCTGTGAACCTGTACGAAGTTACCTATATGATGTCAAAATTCATCCCCTTTGGCATGAGTGGTCCTTTTAAACAATTTCCGGAAACTGCACAGCTTTATGGTAAAATCAATAAAGTAGCAAAAAATGCAAACCTCTGGATTGGAAAACGGTATTATGATCGTAGAAACGTGGAGTCTCTCGATTATTTCTGGATTAATTCTGCTCAGAATTCCCAAATTGGTTTAGGGTTGGAAAATTATCAGATCAAGAATTCCGGGAATATGAATCTGGCCTTTATGAGATTTAAATATGGGAATAATGATGCCCATTCGTATGTGACAGATTTCAGGTATCTCGATCTTCCTGTTTCCGAACATTCAAAATTAAATTTCTTAGGTCAATATAGTATAAAAACACAAAATGATATCACTAATACCCCAAGATCTATAGGCTATGCACTTGGAACATGGTGGACCTATTCTCAAAAAAACATCAGTCATACTTCGACGGTTATATTTCGGAAAGGAAGCTCCATTACAGAGAATTTTTACTCCGGAAAAACAATGCCTGAGAATGCCGGTAACAGAATAATGTACAATCTTGATAAAGCCAATTCATTGGATGTGATTAATAACTTTGTGTATGATGATAAAAGAAGACATGCCATACAGGCGTCACTTACCTATCAGTACAAAGACTTTGGAATTGGAAATACCGACGAAAGCGGAAAGATCCTTGATGGTAAAGTTTCTAAAAACTTCTTTAGTGTAGGTTTCCGGTATATGTACTACATCAACAAACATTTTAACCTCGCATTGGAAGCAGGAAATGACTATATGAAGAATAATCGCTCAGGATTGGAAGGTAGTTTACAAAAAGTTACATTTTCACCTCAGATTTCGTGGGACTACGGCTACTATTCAAGACCTGTGTTAAGACCTTTTATAACCTATGCCCACTGGTCAAACGACTTTACAGGAATCACCGGGGTCTCTGATTTTAATACAAGACTTACCCATAAGAACAACGCAATATCATTTGGACTGCAGATGGAAATATGGTGGTAATGGATTTCCAATGCAAAAGAATTAATACAAATATCCGTAATGGAACTTTTACGCATTGATTTTTTGAAATTTAAGAGTCTCCTTAGGATGGGTGAAAATTTCCATTTTTAAGATCTTTTATTTTTATAACAAATTGATTGAAAATCGATTCAAAATTTAAGTTAAAAATCATTCGTGCATGAAATGAAAATATTAATTAGTTTAAATTGCTATATTTGGGAGTTTTAAAAATTAATAATGATATTTTCTTTACAAGGCAATGTTCAAGAACTTACGCCTACCTATGCTGTAATCAATGTACAAGGAGTTGGTTACTACGTGGGAATCAGTTTAATGACCTCACAGACGCTGGTTTTAAATCAGCAGACCTTTTTATTTGTTCAGCAGATCATTCGTGAAGATGCTCATCTTCTCTTTGGATTTAACACTCGTTCAGAAAAAGAAATGTTCAATCTGTTAATAAGCGTTAATGGAGTAGGGGCGGTTTCTGCCCTTATTTTGTTGTCAACTTTAAGCCTTGATGAGATCGCTTCAGCAGTACTTTCCCGAAACAGTGCACTGATTCAGAAAGCAAAAGGGATAGGGGCAAAAACTGCAGAAAGAATTATTGTAGATCTTAAAGATAAGGTGCAGAAATTCAGTGGTACAGCTGAAAACATTTCTCTTCCGGTGGATAATAAAATCAAGGAAGAATCGTTATCTGCATTAGAAGTTTTGGGTATTCCTAAGCGAATGAGTGAAAAAATTGCAGATAGAATATTAAAGCAAAACCCAGACATCTCGGTTGAAGAACTGGTAAAACAAATTTTAAAAAACATTTAACATTTGGTGGCTAATAACAAACATTTTAACATCTTTTTGTTCCTGTCGTTCCTGTGTATGTCTGTGGGTGCCTTTGCGCAACAGAAAAAGACAGACACACTGATCATAAGAAAACAATATGAAGTGGCTGACCCTACAAGGTACGAAGCCTATTACGACATAAAAACCGGGATGTACTATGTATATCCCAAAGTCGGAAATACAATAACAGGTCCACCCACTGCCATGTCTCCTGAAGAATATAAGGAGTACATGCTGGCAACGCAGACAAAAGCCTATTATAAAGAAAAATCCGATAAATATAACCTCCTTTTCAGAAAAGACAGATCAGATGCAAGGAAAAAAGGTCTTATTCCTTCATTAATGATCAATAACAAATTATTTGAAACTTTATTCGGAGGTAATAAAATTGAAATCATTCCTTCAGGATACGCATCTATAGACTTTGCAGGATTATATCAGAAAATTGATAACCCGATGATCCTGCCGCAAAACAGAACCAGCTTCACTTTCGACATCGATCAGAGAATCCAGCTGGGATTACTCGGAAAAGTAGGTGAAAACCTCCAGTTAAAAGCCAATTATGATACCCAAAGCGGTTTTGCCTTTGAGAACAGAATGAATCTTGTCTGGCAGTCAAAAGGCAGCTGGAAAGATCTTCAGAAAAAAGGTCTTGGGAACGTAGACAAGCCTAGTGAAGGAGGCGAAGATAAAATCATCAAAAGAGTTGAATTCGGTAACGTTAATATGCCGCTTTCAACCAGCTTGATTCGTGGTTCACAATCCCTTTTCGGGGTTAAAACCGAATTTCAGTTAGGAAAAACCTTTGGTACCGTTGTCCTTTCACAACAACAAGGGGAAGCAAGAAATATCGTAGTCCAGGGAGGTGGTGTAATGAACAATTTTAAAGTCAACGCCATTGATTACGAAGAGAATCAACACTTTTTCTTAGGACATTATTTCCTTAACAAATACGACGATGCTCTACAAAACTATCCTCAGATTAACTCTACCATTAATATTACCAGAATAGAAGCATGGGTGCTTGATCAGGGAAACAGTAACCTGGCTTATCAGAAGAGTATTATTGGGATCAGGGATCTTGGAGACGCTTCTGGAGGAGCTGTATTGCCTGAGAACTCTCTTAATGGATTATACGATAATATTTCAAACGCTATCGGATCAAGAGAAGCGGGTAAGAATTATGTATCGCTTTTACAAGGGAAAACTTTCGCAGGAAGTACAGAACCTTATGAAAATGATGAGAATTTCATCGTTAACACCAAAGCAAGAAAACTTAATTCCAGTGAATTTATATTCCAGCCACAGTTAGGGTATATCTCATTAAACCAAAAGCTTAACGATAACCAGCTTTTAGCTGTGTCTTATTCTTATACGATTAACGGAAGCAGCAAAGTCTACAAAGTGGGTGAATTTTCTGAAGAAAGTCCCGTGCTGATTACAAAAGTATTAAGAGTAAACAATAAAGTAAACACACAGTCTCCCATGTGGAAACTGATGATGAAAAATATCTATTCTTTAGATGCCGGTCAGGTATCACCGGATGGATTCATTCTTAATGTATATTACAGAGATCAGAAAACAGGAGGTAAAGTAAATTATCTTCCTGATACACCCGTAAAAGATCTAAACCTGTTGAAACTATTCAATTGGGACAGATTGAATATAAACGGAGATATTCAGAACAATAAAGACGGTACAAAAGGAGATGGAATCTTCGACTTTGTGAATGGAATAACCATCAGACCGGAAAACGGAAGGGTTATCTTTACCAAGGTACAACCGTTTGGTGATTTTATGCAAAATGCATTAGGCAGTAATGACCCCAAATATGTTTTGCATGACTTATATGATAAAATTAAGCCACCAGCCAACCAATCACCCGTTCCTCAATGGTATACGATAGAAGGTCGTTATAAAGGAGTTCAAGGGCAAGGAATCTCTTTGGGAGCCGTAAACGTACCTCAGGGATCCGTAAAGGTTTCAGCCAATGGAGTACAGCTTTCTGAAGGGGTAGACTATACGGTGGATTATATGCTGGGTACAGTGACGATCATCAATGAAAATGTTAAACAATCCGGACAGGCTATTAATATTTCATTGGAAAACCAATTGACATTTAATACCCAGAGAAAAAGATTCTTAGGATTAAATTTAGAAAGAAGGTTTAATGAACACCTTATTTTAGGAGGTACAGTAATTAATTATTCAGAGTCCCCGCTTACCCAGAAGGTTAACTTCGGGCAGGAAGCTGTGAATAATACAATGGCTGGGATCAATTTAATGTATAACAATCAGGCACCATTCCTGACAAGACTAACAGATAAACTTCCTCTTATTAAAACAGAAGCTCCATCTAATATCAACTTTAAAATGGAAGGGGCTTATTTGATACCTGGATTAAATAAAGGAACCAATAATCAATCTTATATCGATGACTTTGAGCAGACCACCTCTAAAATTTCTTTAAAGGAACCTGCAGCTTGGAGTTTAGCCTCAAAACCGGAAAAAAATACGCTACCACCATTCAATACACCGCCGGCTAATGATGACATTACCAGTGGATATGGAAGAGGATTATTATCATGGTATACCATTGACCCAAGGTTCTGGAATATCGGAGGAAAATCACCTGCGGGAATTACACCGCAGTCTGTTTCCAACCATGCGTCAAGAAGAGTACAAACCTCGGAGATCTTTAACAACAGAGATTTCGTAGCAGGAGAACAAACCTACACCAACACATTTGATATCTCTTATTATCCTAAAGAAAGAGGACCTTATAATGTGAATGCAGCTTCAGAGCAGGCGCAAAACAGATGGGCCGGTATTATGAGACCTATCAGTGTTCCTAACTTTGTAAGTTCAAATATTGAGTACGTTGAATTCTGGATGATGGATCCTTATGCAGACGGAAAACCATTGGGTAGCAATCCAAAACTTTTATTACATCTGGGGAACGTCTCTGAAGATGTTTTGAAAGATGGAAAAATGTTGTATGAAAACGGACTTCCAACACCTTCTACTCAATCATCTACCACTACTTCAAACTGGGGAGTACAACCAAAACAGCCACCTATTTTATATGCATTCTCCACTGAAGGGGATGACCGAAAAAGACAGGATGTAGGATATGATGGATTAAGTTCAGACCAGGAATCTATGAAATTCGGGAATACGTTTGTAAACCCGGTGACGAATATTGTTGACCCTGCGGTAGATGACTTCGTATTTTATATGTCCGATAAATTCACAGGAAATCAGGCATCTTCACTTATTGAACGATACAAGTACTTCAGAAACCCGGACGGGAACTCTGAAGCCAACTCTCTGAATGTGTCTTCACAGACTCCGGATGCAGAAGATATTAACAGAGATTATAACCTGGATCAGACGGAAAGTTATAACCAATATACGGTAGAACTTGACCAGCAAAATTTAGTGTTAGGAAAAAATAATATCGTGGATGTAAAAACCGTAAAAGCAAACTTCCAGAACGGGCAGTCTGCGGATGTAAAGTGGTTTTTATTCAGAATACCAGTTTCCGGATATGAAGCTGGACAGGGAACAGCACAACCTTCTGTATTGAATAATGTAAGATTTGCAAGATTAATGCTGACAGGGTTTGAGCAAACGTCTACATTGAGATTTGCTACCATGGATTTGGTAAGATCAGATTGGAGGAAATATCCTAGCAAAATTGCTGGTGTAATTGATACCGGTACACCAGAAGGAACAGGTGATATTTCAAATAAAGATTTTGAAATAGGGAGTGTAAACATTGAAGAGAATGCTTTTAACAAACCTCCATATGTATTGCCTCCGGGAATTGACCGTCAGGTGTTAAGTGGAAATGCAGGAGCACAAAGACAAAATGAAGCGTCTTTATACATGAAGACAACACAATTGGAAAGTGGGGAAGCAAGAGGAGTATTTAAGAATACTACTTTGGATATGAGAAGGTATAAAAAACTTAAACTTTTTACCCATGCTCACGATCCTGAAAATAGAGATAACTATGTAGGTCGAATAGATCCTAAAACCAAATTTTTTATCCGTTTCGGAAATGATGCTACAGACAACTATTATGAGTATGAGGCAGCTTTAAAGCTTACCAGAACAACGGATACAGCACCAATGGAAATCTGGCCATTGGAGAATCAGGTTGAACTGGATATTCAAAGCTTTGTGGATGCAAAAATCAGAAGAGATAAAAATAATTCAGATAAAATTGCCCAAAGAATACTTGATAATGTTTTTGGGGGTGGTGACAATAACAAGAAGATCTATATAAAAGGACGACCGAGCCTAGGAAATGTAACCACTATCGTGATTGGGATAAGAAACGGTCTTGCAAGAGGAGAGAAGGAAGCTCAGGATATCACCAGAGTCCTTTGGGTTAACGAAATTCGTCTTTCTGAAATCGAAAATGATGGCGGATATGCTGGAAATGCAAGTATAAACTTTAATATGGGAGATTTTGCAACCGTTAATGCAAATGCTTCTTATACTTCAGTTGGTTTCGGAAATATAGATTCAAAACCTGCGGAAAGAACTCAGTCTACACAGTCTGCATTCAGTATCAATACAGCGATTAACGTAGATAAGCTTCTTCCTGAAAAGACAGGAGTTAAAATCCCGTTAAATTATTCTTACTCACAGACCATCGAAGATCCGAAATACAATCCTTTGGATACGGATGTAGAATTCAGCAAAGCACCTAACAGAGAGCAATTAAAAAAGGTGGCCAGAACATATACTCAGCAAAGAAGTATTGGAGTCGTTAATATGCGTAAAGAAAGGGTAAATCAAAATAAAAAGCCCAAGTTCTATGATATTGAAAACGTTTCAGTAACTGCGGTGTATAATGATGACTATTTCAGGGATATTTATACAAAGAAAAACTACAGACAATATCTGAGAGGATATATTGATTATAACTACACATTCAAACCGTGGGTAGTGAAGCCTTTCAATAAAATGATCAGTGATACGGCAAAATCTACCAAATATCTGAGATGGGTAAAAGAATTCAACTTCAATCCTGTTCCTACAAGATTATCATTCAGAACAGAGATCGATAGAAATTATAATGAACTTGAGTTCAGAAATGTACAGGCCTTGCTAAGTGGTGATATGATGAGCAGTTTTGATGCCATCAGAAACAGAAACTTCTATTTTGGATGGCAGTATGGGTTAGGATTTAACTTTACCAAATCATTAAAACTGGAAATCAATTCTGCAACCAGAACATTGAATGATAATCTGGATGTTAATAACATGAACAGCAAATCGATCTTCGGAGATGTGTTCAGAGCAGGTAGACCGGTATTGTATAATCACAGAGTACAGCTAAATTATAAACTGCCGTTCCAGTATCTTCCTTATCTGGACTTTATTGATGCTGAGGTAGGATATGGATTTACCTATAACTGGAATGCAAGATCTACTGCCTTACTTTCAAGCCCTGATGGAAGCTTAGGATCAATTGGCCAGAATACCAATGTGATTCAGGCGACGGCTTCGGCAGATCTTCCTAAGTTCTTTGGTCAGTTTAATTACTTTAAAAAGATCAATTCCAAACTTCAGAAGAGAAAGCAGGAAATGGATTCTTTGAACAATGTCTATACAAAACAATGGGAAAAGAACAGATACAGATACAAGAAGTATAAGTTTAAAAACAAGCTTTCCATTCCTGAAAGTGCAGCATTCTTCCTGACATCTTTCAAGCAGTTGAACGTAAGCTATAACGAAACAAATGGTACCGTGTTGCCGGGATTACTTTCAGCGCCGAACTGGTACGGATATGGACAGACATTAGGAGGTCCAACTCTTGGATTCCTTTTAGGTTCCCAGGCTGATATCAGAAGAACGGTAATGGAAAATGGTTGGGTAAGTAACTCCACATACATGACAGATCCATATGTAAGAATGTCAACGAAGGAATTAAGGGCAGACCTTCAGATGATGCCGATGAATGACCTTAGGATTGATTTTAATGTGTTGCATACTTTTAACAGTAATTTTACCCAAACAGGATTTAATTATGTCAATGGAGGAGTATCCAACCCTGATTTCACATTTGCCAATGAGATGGTAACCTATTCCAACTCTGCGATGCTACTGAAAACATCATTCAAAGATGGACAGGCGGTTTATCAAACGCTTAGAGATAATGCAAGAGCGTTTTCTCAAAGACTGGGAGGACCAAATGCCATTCTTGATAACGATGGATTTGCCAAACATTATAGCATTGCCAATGCCTACGTATTGATTCCGGCATTCAGAGCAGCGATGGAAGGGAAATCCGTAACCCCGATGGGCAATCCTAAAAAATCAGGGTTCCCATTACCCAACTGGAGAATTACCTATTCAGGATTGAAAAATATTCCGATCATCAGCGGTCAGTTTACGAAATTTGATATTTTACACGGATATACGGCAACCTATACGGCAACCGGAATTCAAAGGAATGTGGACTATCACGATAACCCGAATGGGTATTATCAGTCTGTTGATGCTGTTGGTACGGTAGTTAAAGGAGATGGAGATAAAATTAATCCTTACACCTTTGCTCAGGTGGGATATGTAGAATCATTCTCCCCATTGATTGGTATTGATGTGACCATGAGAAACAATATGCAGTTCGGGATCCAGTATAATAAAAACAGAATGATGGTGCTTGGACTGGTAAACAATACCCTTACAGAAGATTCTAACACAGAATATGTAGTCAGATTAGGATATATTGTCCGAAACTTCAGATTAGGAACTGCCAATATCAGAGGAAGAGGAACCAGAGGAAAAGGAAGTGACCTGAACATTAGAGGGGACATTGCATTAAGAGACAGTAGAACTTCCATCATGAACATTCTGTTGAATGATTCCCAGATAACAGGTGGACAAAGGCTTTTAAATATCAAGCTCTCCGCAGACTATAATGTCTCTGAAAACTTGAACCTGAGAGTGTTCTATGAACAAATGACCTCCAAGTATAAGATTTCAACGGCATTCCCGTTAAGTACAATCCGAGCAGGGATCTCTGCTACCTTTACATTCGGGGAATCCGGAGGCGGATTCTAGAAAATGAAATAAATTAAAAGTCCTTCAATCTTTCGAAGGACTTTTTTTATATCCAATATTTGAAGCTACTATATTTTTGAATACATTTGTACAAAATAAAAATTAAAAAATGAACACACCATCAGAATTAAAGTACACCAAAGATCACGAATGGATCAAGATTGAAGGTAACATTGCAACAATCGGTATTACAGACTTCGCGCAGGGAGAGCTTGGAGATATCGTATATGTAGATGTAGATACTGTAGATGATGATCTTAATGGAGGAGATGTTTTCGGAAGTGTAGAAGCAGTAAAAACTGTTTCAGATCTATTCTTACCGATTGCAGGAAAAGTGACTGAGTTCAACACAGATTTGGAGGACCAACCGGAACTATTGAATACGGATCCTTATGGAGACGGATGGATTATCAAATTAGAAGTTGCTGATGGTGCAGATTTGTCTGAATTACTTTCTGCTGAAGAATACCAGGCGATCATTGGATAACATTTCAAAAATATTTAGTAAGATATTGCCCATTTATTGGGCATTTCTTACTTATATGCTTCTCAAACCCGGAGAAGAAAATCATGAATATTGGTTCATGTTCAACGGGATAGATAAAGTTTTACATTTCTGTATCTTTGCCGCCTTAGGATTTTCTTTCATTGCTGCATTTCCCAAAATAAAATTCTCATACTTTTTTCAGATCATTCTTATTTACGCATTCCTCACCGAAATCTTACAGGAAGAAATGGGACTGGGAAGATCCATGGAAACACTGGATATTGTCGCAGACGCTGTCGGATGCCTCGTAGGGTATTACACTTACAAAATATTAATCAAGCGGTTTTTCTGAATATAAAGTTTGTATAAATCAAGCTGTATATTCAAACTTCTCATTACAATCCTTTATTTTATCATTATTAGTCTTCCCTAATCATATTTTCCGCCACTCTCATTCTCCAACCCTTCAATTCCCCAATTTCTCAACTCTTCAATTCATTAACTCACCCTCTCACTTTCCAGCTCTCCACCGTATTCAGGAGCTTTATCCCGCTATTCACTCATACTCCTCGCGCCTCGCGCTCCAACTCCAAAACCCTCGGACTCTCCAACGCCTGCTGCGGGGTAACCGTTATTTATCGGGGCTAGGATATTAGTAACCGGCAATGAGTAATAAGTAATAAGCAATGATTAACAAGTAATAGCAGAGCAGACCATCAACCAATATTTCCCTCATGAACACACAGCATTTCACAAGTTATTATACATATAATATATCCACAATATTTGCCATCCCTTAGAAATTCATCTAACGTATCCATCTTCTGATTCTCTTTATTATATAATTATATATGCATTATCCATCATCCTCTGTGTCCATCCGTGCCCTCTGTGGTTTATACTCCATCAATTGGAGCGGGCTTCAGCCCGCTCAAGCAATAATCACCCTCCTCTGGCTTTAGCCAAAACTTAAAAACCTTCCCACACGCATCTCCACCCACTTTGTCATCTTGCTGAGATCTCGCCCCGCTATTCTATATATATGTATATCTCTTTTCCATTGTCGAGATCCCTACGGGATGACAGTGCGGGTGTTTTAATGGAACAGTGATGAAGATAATCAATCAAAAACCTTTCTGAATCCCATTCACCCATTACCAACTCCTTTTCCATATTACATCTATTTATCATCACACTTTATAATATAATCCATCCTCCTCTGTGTATTCTAAGACATATGCAAGTTATATCTGATTAAATTTACAAAAGGTTCCTCTCTTTTTATCACTGCAAACATTCTATAAACGAGTTTACAGCATATTGCATTAATAATGGAATTATGAGCTTTTCCCTGTTCTTTTTTTCTTTTATAATAAGCCTTTAATTCCTCATCATAAATTACAGCTGAATTAGCTCCATTAAAAAGAATAGTTTTAATTCTCTTATTTCTAAGTTTACTTGTTTTTGTTTTTCCTTTAATACTAGTTCCTGAAGTATTCTCAAAAGGAGCGATTCCTGCATAACAATTAAATTTTCTTGGATTTTGAAAACTTGTAAAATTATTAGTTAATACAATCATATAAGCAGCTGTAAGAAACCCAACACCTTTAACTTTGGTTATCTTTTTAAAGTTTCTATTTATTTTTTCCTCACTATTGATCTGTTGTTGTATCTTTTCTTCTACCAGTGCAATCTTTTTATCTAATTGTTGTATATGATAGGTTATCTCTTCCATTTCATAGTGTACATCAGCTATTTTACCAGCTTGATAAAAAGCTTTTTTCTCATTTTTAAATTGTGTTCTTACTTTAATTAGAAGGCTTCTGTAGGTAAGAAGATTTTTCACCTTAAAAAGGATCTTTTCAGGAAGTATATAAGATGTAAGATCCTGAGAATGTTTTTTTGCATATTTCGCAATTCTTCGAGCATCCACTTTATCATTTTTCCCTCTCTGGATGCCCTGGCTTAGCTTTATTTCTAAGGCTGGAACTTGATAATAGAGAATTTTCATTTCTTCCAACATTCTGCAAAGAAGAAGCCCGTAATTTCCTGTGTTCTCAAAACAATACCTTAGCTGGAAATTCGATTCATAACCTTTAGTAGAAGCAATCATTTCTTCTATTCCATCTATGGTATTCTCTACTTTCAACTGGGTTTCTTTTTCATTGAAGTCATTTAAAATACATACATCCAATGTATCCTTGGAGATATCTATTCCGATAAAATAAGTTTTCATAACTTTGGATTTAGGATAAGTCCTGAATGAACCACTTTGAATGATGCTAAAACCTTTAATAAGCCACAATGCTTAAAATTCTAAATGGCAAGTATTCAAAAGAGAAAATAAAGTCTGATACACGGAATAGTTCTATGCTAGAAATCTGTTTAGTTCACTTTATTTTCTCTGGTTCTTCAGAATCTTAATTATTATCTAATTTATTACTAAATCCTTTTGTAAATCTAAAGGCCAATCTGTGCCCTCTGTGGTCAATCCCTTATCACTTGCATCCCTTCCCACCTCCCTTCTTAATAATATACCCCCAAAAACCTCCCTTTCCCCCTTGATTTTCCCTACACTCTCTAACCCTCCCACGCTCCAACCCACCTTTCCAAACATTTGTTTACAATTTTTCTCCCTCCATACCAGATGTTTACCTTCAAATATTACAAAACCGTAAAATTTATGTTAAATAAACTTGCGGGGTAATGTTGAAGTTTCTATCTTTGCCCCACTGAAAAACGAAAGAGATTCGGTAAGCGCAGAAGAGCTTTTAGATAAGCAAAAACGATATACTCTTAAAAAGAAACAGGCGAAAAAAAAACTTTAAAACTTTTTGTAAAAAGAGTTGCGAGTTAAAAAAGAGTTTGTATCTTTGCGGTCCCAATTACAGGGAGCGCAGGAGTAGAGAGATTGAGGGTTCGAGAAGGAGTTAAGGTTATCAAATAAACTTTAAAATTTTCTTCAAAAACATTTGGTCAATTCAAAATAAAGTTTTACTTTTGCACTCGCAAATACGGAGCGACACTGACAGAAAGATTGCTTCGTTGAAAAGCGGAAGATATAAAGATCATTGACATACAATATAACAACCAAGTAAGGAAAAACTAAAGCGTTAAAAAACTTTGAGTGAGTCAGACAAACATACAATGGAGAGTTTGATCCTGGCTCAGGATGAACGCTAGCGGGAGGCCTAACACATGCAAGCCGAGCGGTAGAGATCTTTCGGGATCTTGAGAGCGGCGTACGGGTGCGGAACACGTGTGCAACCTGCCTTTATCTGGGGGATAGCCTTTCGAAAGGAAGATTAATACCCCATAATATACTGGATGGCATCATTCGGTATTGAAAACTCCGGTGGATAGAGATGGGCACGCGCAAGATTAGATAGTTGGTGAGGTAACGGCTCACCAAGTCTGCGATCTTTAGGGGGCCTGAGAGGGTGATCCCCCACACTGGTACTGAGACACGGACCAGACTCCTACGGGAGGCAGCAGTGAGGAATATTGGACAATGGGTGAGAGCCTGATCCAGCCATCCCGCGTGAAGGATGACGGCCCTATGGGTTGTAAACTTCTTTTGTATAGGGATAAACCTACTCTCGTGAGAGTAGCTGAAGGTACTATACGAATAAGCACCGGCTAACTCCGTGCCAGCAGCCGCGGTAATACGGAGGGTGCAAGCGTTATCCGGATTTATTGGGTTTAAAGGGTCCGTAGGCGGATTTGTAAGTCAGTGGTGAAATCTCACAGCTTAACTGTGAAACTGCCATTGATACTGCAAGTCTTGAGTGTTGTTGAAGTAGCTGGAATAAGTAGTGTAGCGGTGAAATGCATAGATATTACTTAGAACACCAATTGCGAAGGCAGGTTACTAAGCAACAACTGACGCTGATGGACGAAAGCGTGGGGAGCGAACAGGATTAGATACCCTGGTAGTCCACGCCGTAAACGATGCTAACTCGTTTTTGGGCTTTCGGGTTCAGAGACTAAGCGAAAGTGATAAGTTAGCCACCTGGGGAGTACGAACGCAAGTTTGAAACTCAAAGGAATTGACGGGGGCCCGCACAAGCGGTGGATTATGTGGTTTAATTCGATGATACGCGAGGAACCTTACCAAGGCTTAAATGGGAAATGACAGGTTTAGAAATAGACTTTTCTTCGGACATTTTTCAAGGTGCTGCATGGTTGTCGTCAGCTCGTGCCGTGAGGTGTTAGGTTAAGTCCTGCAAC
The DNA here is from genome assembly GCA_029449295.1 of Zea luxurians. Lineage (NCBI taxonomy): Eukaryota > Viridiplantae > Streptophyta > Magnoliopsida > Poales > Poaceae > Zea > Zea luxurians. Next base: position 228,897 of record JAOPSE010000720.1, read on the forward strand.
GAGCGCAACCCCTGTCACTAGTTGCCATCATTAAGTTGGGGACTCTAGTGAGACTGCCTACGCAAGTAGAGAGGAAGGTGGGGATGACGTCAAATCATCACGGCCCTTACGCCTTGGGCCACACACGTAATACAATGGCCGGTACAGAGGGCAGCTACACAGCGATGTGATGCAAATCTCGAAAGCCGGTCTCAGTTCGGATTGGAGTCTGCAACTCGACTCTATGAAGCTGGAATCGCTAGTAATCGCGCATCAGCCATGGCGCGGTGAATACGTTCCCGGGCCTTGTACACACCGCCCGTCAAGCCATGGAAGTCTGGGGTACCTGAAGTCGGTGACCGTAACAGGAGCTGCCTAGGGTAAAACAGGTAACTAGGGCTAAGTCGTAACAAGGTAGCCGTACCGGAAGGTGCGGCTGGAACATCTCATTTTAGAGCGTCGTTAGACGATAAAAAAAATAGTACCGTAAGGTACAGAACTTACTTAAAGTTCAAGCTTTAGTTTTTTGTTTGGTTGATTATATTAAAAATACAAAACCCACTAGAAATTAGTAAAGGGATAGAGATTGAGAAATGAACAGGAGCAAGAAGTATTACTTATTACTCATCACTAATTACTCATAAAAAGTCTCGTAGCTCAGCTGGTTAGAGCGCTACACTGATAATGTAGAGGTCGGCAGTTCGAGCCTGCCCGAGACTACTAATTAAAGCGGATGGCGAATAGCTTATAGCTGATGGCAAAAATGCCAATAGCAAGAAGCCATAAGCTAGAAGCACTAGAGGGGAATTAGCTCAGCTGGCTAGAGCGCCTGCCTTGCACGCAGGAGGTCAAGGGTTCGACTCCCTTATTCTCCACATCGTTACAGTAATGTAACAAGAATAGAAGATATTATAAATAAAAACAAAGGATTTTAGCCAATAGGGGCTAGAGCGTCCCGATTCATCGGGAAGGTCAAGGGTTCGACTCCCTTATTCTCCACAGTTTTGAAAGCTTAATTTAAAAGTTACGGATGGAGCCAAAAACAACATCTGTTCATTAAGCGGACAAGAAGACATTAAGATCATTGACATTAACGGTAAAGACATCACAAAGAGATAACCGAGCACTTTCGAGTGCCGAGTTTATAAAAATATCGATTAGTAGCGATACTAATCAAAAAATACTGAACTAATTTAAATATTAGGAAAGAAATCGTTAAGGGCGTATGGCGGATGCCTAGGCTTTCAGAGGCGACGAAGGACGTGGTAAGCTGCGAAAAGCTGCGGGGATTGGCACACACGAATTGATCCGCAGATGTCCGAATGGGGCAACCCGGCATGTTGAAGACATGTCATCCCTTAGGGGAAGCAAACCCGGAGAACTGAAACATCTAAGTACCCGGAGGAAAAGAAATCGAAGAGATTCCGTAAGTAGTGGCGAGCGAAAGCGGATTAGCCCAAAAGTCTTTATATATTTAATAGAATGTTCTGGAAAGAACAGCCATAGAAGGTGATAGCCCTGTATATGAAAGGTATATTAAGATGATAAATGAGTAGGGCGGGACACGTGAAATCCTGTCTGAATATGGGGGGACCATCCTCCAAGGCTAAATACTCCTGAAAGACCGATAGTGAACAAGTACTGTGAAGGAAAGGTGAAAAGCACTTCGAATAGAAGGGTGAAATAGAACCTGAAACCGTACGCCTACAAGCGGTCGGAGCAGCATTAAGCTGTGACGGCGTGCCTTTTGCATAATGAGCCTACGAGTTAATTTTACTAGCGAGGTTAAGGTATTAAGTACCGGAGCCGGAGCGAAAGCGAGTCTGAATAGGGCGCATAGTTAGTAGGATTAGACGCGAAACCTTGTGATCTACCCATGGGCAGGTTGAAGCTCTGGTAACACAGAGTGGAGGACCGAACCGGTTGACGTTGAAAAGTCTTCGGATGACCTGTGGGTAGGGGTGAAAGGCCAATCAAACTGGGAGATAGCTCGTACTCTCCGAAATGCATTTAGGTGCAGCGTCGTATATAAGTTTATTAGAGGTAGAGCGACTGATTGGATGCGGGGGAGTCAAATCCTACCAATTCCTGACAAACTCCGAATGCTAATAAATGTTCTACGGCAGTGAGGGCATGGGTGCTAAGGTCCATGTCCGAGAGGGAAAGAACCCAGACCAACAGCTAAGGTCCCCAAATATATGTTAAGTTGAAGCAACGCGGTTGGACTGCATTGACAGCTAGGATGTTGGCTTGGAAGCAGCCATTCATTTAAAGAGTGCGTAACAGCTCACTAGTCGAGCGGTCCGGCATGGATAATAATCGGGCATAAACATATTACCGAAGCTATGGATTTGTACTTTAGGTACATCTGGTAGGAGAGCATTCTATTTGCGCCGAAGCAGTACTGTGAGGTATTGTGGAGCGGATAGAAAAGAAAATGTAGGCATAAGTAACGATAAAGCGGGCGAGAAACCCGCTCACCGAAAGACTAAGGTTTCCTCAGCCATGCTAATCAGCTGAGGGTTAGTCGGGACCTAACGCGCACCCGAAAGGGGAAGTGGATGGACAATGGGTTAATATTCCCATACTTGCTCACACTAAAAAGGGGACGGAGTGCCGTACTTACTGGAGACTGACGGAATAGTCAAGGCCTAGCCTTCGGGCGAAGCTGCTGTAGGGAAAGTGCTTCCAAGAAAAGCCGAAGTGAAGCAACCCGTACCAAAACCGACACAGGTAGTCGAGGAGAGAATCCTAAGGTGCTAGAGTGAATCATGGTTAAGGAACTAGGCAAAATAGTCTCGTAACTTCGGGAGAAGAGACGCCATCAGCAATGGTGGCCGCAGTAAAGAGGCCCAGGCGACTGTTTATCAAAAACACAGGACTCTGCAAAATCGAAAGATGCAGTATAGGGTCTGACACCTGCCCGGTGCTGGAAGGTTAAGGAAGGTGCTTAGGGTTAAACCGAAGGCATTGACTGAAGCCCCAGTAAACGGCGGCCGTAACTATAACGGTCCTAAGGTAGCGAAATTCCTTGTCGGGTAAGTTCCGACCTGCACGAATGGTGTAACGATCTGGGCACTGTCTCAACCATGAGCTCTGTGAAATTGTAGTATCGGTGAAGATGCCGATTACCCGCAATGGGACGAAAAGACCCTGTGAACCTTTACTATAACTTCGTATTGACTTTGAGTAAGTAATGTGTAGGATAGGTGGGAGGCTATGAAGCGGGCACGCTAGTGTTTGTGGAGCCGACGTTGAAATACCACCCTTTACTTACTTGGAGCCTAACTTCTTTCAGAAGGACATTGCGTGGTGGGTAGTTTGACTGGGGTGGTCGCCTCCAAAAGAGTAACGGAGGCTTTCAAAGGTACCCTCAGCACGCTTGGTAACCGTGCGTAGAGTGTAATGGCATAAGGGTGCTTGACTGTGAGACCTACAAGTCGATCAGGTGCGAAAGCAGGACATAGTGATCCGGTGGTTCCGTATGGAAGGGCCATCGCTCATAGGATAAAAGGTACTCCGGGGATAACAGGCTAGTCTCCCCCAAGAGCTCACATCGACGGGGAGGTTCGGCACCTCGATGTCGGCTCGTCACATCCTGGGGCTGGAGAAGGTCCCAAGGGTTGGGCTGTTCGCCCATTAAAGTGGCACGCGAGCTGGGTTCAGAACGTCGTGAGACAGTTCGGTCTCTATCTATTGCGGGCGTTAGATGTTTGAGAGGGCTTGATTCTAGTACGAGAGGACCGAATTGAACAAACCTCTGGTGTATCAGTTGTACCGCCAGGTGCACCGCTGAGTAGCTACGTTTGGAAGAGATAAGCACTGAAGGCATATAAGTGCGAAACTCGCCTCAAGATGAGACATCTTTTAAGGGTCGTTGGAGATGACGACGTTGATAGGCTACAGGTGTAAAGACAGTAATGTCATAGCCGAGTAGTACTAATTACCCGTAGATTTATAGCCTGATATGGCGCACTTGAAAGTGCAGCAAGGTTAGCTCTTTGTGAAAGTTTTTATCGCTTAAAAAGGCAATTGGTAAAATGCAGTTAGCGAATGGCAAAAAGCCAGGAGCTATAAGCAAAAAGCCAGCTGCTATATACAACCTTTAGGGTGGTTTTAGCGGTGGGGCTCACCTGTTCCCATTCCGAACACAGAAGTTAAGCCCACCAGCGCCGATGGTACTGCTAACGCGGGAGAGTAGGCCGCCGCCAGTTTTTATTTTATTTTTAAAAATCCTTTATTGTAATGATAAAGGATTTTTTTGTTTTATACCTGTGCCCACCAATGCCAACGACAACACCAACAACAAGGATGAGTAATGAGCAATAAGTAATGGGTAATAGGTAATAAGAGAATACCTCTATCCTGTTATTACTTCCTGGAAGAATAGTTACCTACCAACGCAAACTCATCATTATCACTTTTCAATACTAAGTTTTCCCTTTTCAATTTTCAGTTTCCAGTTTTCAGTTGGTCTTATCACGAGTCTTCTAATATCCCACTTCTTTTGTCATCCCGTAGGGATCTCACCGGTTGAAAGGCTGTATATATTATTAAATCTGGGAATAACGCTGCTTGGATCTCTACAAAATGATAAAGACTCGTGAGATTTAACGATGAAGATGATAAGTAGTAATAAGAAGATTTATTACATCATCAGATTCCTGTATGCATTATCTGCTAATTAACATTATATAGTAAACTTCCAACTTTTCTACTTTTTATCCCACCAAATACGCCCTAGAATATTACTTTCATTTCCTCCGAAGCCATCATCCTGCTTCATCTGCTCAAGTGCGGCCTGTTGATTTTGATAGTTTAGACTTGTCTTTTGTGGTGTCGCAATAGGTACTCTTCGAGGCATTATTAAAGGAAAACCGTCTCGGGTAGGTGCTTCAAATTTGAGAGCTGTTGTTGTATTGGGCATATCTGTTCTTTTAATAAGCGCCCAAGCCTCATTAGGTTGTTTGAAATAATTAAGATATTCCTGAATAATAATTTGTTCCAAGCCTTTTGAAGGGTTATATTTAATATGAGAATTGTTTAGATAGGTAGTAATATTGTCATCTAGGATGGAAACATATTGATAGACTGCTGCCTCCTTTGCAATATTATTATAGGTTTTAATAGAAGCTGTAATACCTTGTTCATAAAGTTCTTTAGCACTTTTTGGAATAATACCTCGTACTGCAAGCTCAGCTTTTAAAAGTGAGTAGTCAGCATAGGTAAGAAGTGGAAATATGGCATTTCCTGTACCCTGGCTATCTCCAATTGCATTTTCAGGACGCCATATCCTATATTGTAATCTTGAAACAGTATCATAATTGGTTCCATTTAATAATCTCCTTGCAGAAGTGTAATAACGACTTTTAGAGGCAGGATTCATGTCTGGATTTGTAGGACCTCCCACATACCTTTCTCCGGGATTTGTATCTTTCATTAAACCAGCTGTGACCAGCTTTTTAATGTTTTCAGCTGAATAGTCATTTTGTTCAAAAAATACACTTCTCCTTGGGTCTTGAGTTGTATTCATAAAATCAACCATAGGTTTCGAGGCAGACATTCCTACCGGGTTAAAGTTACCATTTTCTGTAAACCGTCTTGCACGTAGGGAGAAATCATCTTCTATAGAGGAAATTTCATCTCTTGATAGTACTTCTATTGCGATAGAAGCCAATTTAGCAGGATTTCTTTTCATTAATCTTGATGCTATCTTAAGTCTTAGCGAATTAGCTACTTTTTTCCACTGTATTATTTTTCCTCCGAAAAATAGGTCTTTGTTTCCCGGGTCTATCTGGATGGATTGTTGGGCACTACCAATAGCTGTGTAAGCATCATTTAATTGTTTATCAAATATATCAAATAATTCTTCCTGGCTTTCATACTTAGGGGTCAGGGTTCCTCCATAGCGCGCCTGAAATGCTTCTGTATAGGCCATACTTCCATTAACGTCTGTAACATACCATGCATAGTAAGTTTTTAATATGATAGCAATACTTTTAATATTTACATATTTTACTTGTTCATCTGCAGACATGTGTTCTATCTTGTAAATTATATCACTCAGTAATACCCCATGAGTACGATAGAAAATACCTAGTCTGGTATTAAAGTTAGATGCATCATCCATGAAAGTTGTGGAATTTCCGGTGCTTGGAACCAATGATTGGGTCCATGGCATTATTCTACGATAGTAATCATAAAAGTATTCATAGCTGTCATCATAACCGGATTTAATGGCTAAGGGCAATAATTCTTCTGGGGTAACATTGACCTTATCGGTGGGATTTGTATTGATTTCTGCAAAATCACTGGTACAAGAGCCAAGTATATAGAGCGAGAAAAGTAAAAATATTTTTTTCATTGGAAATCATTTTAAAAGGTTAAAAAGAAAAGTCAAGGTTAAAACCTATATATCTCGACATTGGTGATCCTCCATATTCAGCAAAGCTTCCTGCGCTATTAGAATACCTTCCTTCAGGATTAATACCGTCCGGTAGTTTATTATACAGATAAAATAAGTTTCGTCCTATAAGGGACATGTTTAAAGTATTTAGTCCGAGAGGTTTAATTATTTCCGGACTAAAGAAATAAGTTAATCTGGCTTCACGGAGGGCAACCCACGTATTTTCAAAGATGGACTGTTCCCGGATACCGGTGCCCCATGATGAGAGATTTCTGTAATATAGATCTGTACGTACAGGATTAATCCATCCGTTATCATACACTTCTTTATATGTCATTCCGCCAATTTCTCTTTCAATACCTTGCTTATCTTTTATTTTTATTCCTTGAGCAAAAACACCATCAGGTATCATTCCGTATTGAATTTTACCATTAGCATCAGTATACTTAATGCCACCCGTAGCTTCATCACGATATTTCAAAGTAGATGGCAGCACTCCTGTTTGAGTACCATAGTTGTACACTGCGGAAAGAATATTTCCTCCGACTCTTGCATCTACCAGTACACTTAAAGCCAGATTTTTATATTTGAATGTATTCCTAAAACTTGTCAGAAAATCCGGTGTTGTTTTTCCTACCGTCGTGTTTCCTTGGTCCTGATAAGAGTTGGAACGTAAATAGTAACCATTTGCATTGAGAACCTTCATCCCATTTCTTGGATCATTACTATTTTCAGTATTGCGATATCTGGCGTAGGCATAACTGGTTTGTATTAATCCATATTCATTTCCGGGTATAGCGATACTCATTACATCAGAGCCCATTCCATAGTTGAGAAGATACGAGTTTACACCGGGATATAGGTCTATGATTTTGTCTTTATTCTTGCTGAATGTAATGGTAGTATTCCATTGAAAATTATTGGATTTAAAAGGTACAGCATTAGCAATTACCTCTATCCCTTGGTTCTGTAAGTTACCTGCATTAATTTGTCTTTGGCTGACTCCTGATTCTTGCGGTAGAAGGAGAGTTAATAATTGGTTTGTTGTATTGGTTTTATAGAAAGAAACATCAAAATCTAACCGATTATTAAAAAAAACCATGTTGAGTCCAAATTCTATGGATTTACTCAATTCATTTTTTAAATTACGATTGGCAAGAGCTCTACTATTAAAATTGATTAAAGGAATGCGCGAACCGTCAGGCGCAATGTAAGCAGTGCCGTCAGAGCTATAATAAAGACCGGAACTTGTATTGAAAGGAGAAGTATCTCTACCTACCCATGCTAAACTAGCTCTAAGGCTTCCGAAGCTAATCCATTGAGGGAGTAAGAATGATTTAGAAAATGACCAATTCCCGACAAATGATGGATAGAAATAACTTAAACTTCCATACCCTGATGGATATGCGAGGGTAGAAGACCAGTCATTACGACCTGTAATATCTATAAATAACTGATCTTTCCATGCAAAATTTGCAAAAGCATACAAACTTTGCATTCTTTTGGGAGACTGACCTCCGTCTGAGATATAAGTCTTGATTGTTGGAGCATCTACAGAATTAAACAGTTCAAATACTCCAGGAACATTTAATCCGTTAGTAGATTGAGAGGTACCACGGTATTTAGATCTGAACTCTTCTCCACCCAATGAGGCATTCAAGGTTAAATTATCCGTGAGTTTAAAATTACCGTTTAATAAAAATTTGATTAGAGACTGTTCTTTTGTACCTTCAGAAATACTATAACTACCTCCTGAAAATTTATCTCCTGAACCTAATAATTTTGATTCGTTAAGGGAGTTGTAATTATTGAAGTTACCTCCAAGTATGAGTTGTAACCAATCTGTTAATTGAGATTTTAATTCCAGGCGCCCGATATAATTATTTTCTTTTTGAGTTCTTGTATTCTTAAAAAAGTTCAAATAATCTTCAGCAACTCCATAAGGATCAGCACTTCCTTTTTTTGTTCCTCCTTTTTCCAGATCAAGATAATTATTCCGCCAGTATGTAGTGTCAAAGTTCCTCGGCAGACCCAATACATATCCCATAAGTTGGCTATCATTCCCTCCCTGAGGTACTGGATTTTGTCCAAAGGACCGGTTGTAATTGAAACCTGCATCTATTTGTAAATATTTACTAAATTCATGGGTTGCACGAAAAGCATAGGCATTTTTTGTAAACTTATTTCGCGGCATAATACCTTCTGCTTCCAGATTACTGTAGCTAAGAAAAAATGTAGACTTGTTGTCCCCTCCAGAAATTTCAAATGAATTTCTTCTGTCAGTCCCTACCTGATAGATATCTTTGTAGTTATTCGGTTTAGGATCCCATGATATGGTTCTGCCATCTACATCTCTAACCGGTTTACCATCAAATCTGGGCCCATAGCTAAATTGATAATATTGAGGATCTATAAAACGTTCCCCATTTGCATTGGTTTCAAATGTTAGTCCACGACCCCCTCCAAATTCATTTTGAAATTTAGGACCGCTATACACGTGTTGTGTAGTGAGAGAAGAATTAATTCTTACACCGATACCATTTTTTGCCTTTCCTTTTTTAGTTGTAATTACAATGACTCCGTTAGCCGCACGTGAGCCATAAAGTGCTGAAGCTGCAGCTCCTCTTAAAACCGTAACGGATTCAAAAATATCAGAATTGAGGTTTTTCATTTCATTCCCAAAATCATATCCGGATCCCCATGAGTCAGCACCCGTAACACCATTGTCAATAAATACCCCATCTACCACTATAAGAGGCTGATTATTATTTCCTAAAGAGGTGTTTCCCCTGATCTGAATTCTGGCACTGGATTGTGGGCCACCTGTCCCTGAACTTATTTCTACTCCGGGAAGTTTTCCCTGTAAAGCTTCCATAGGATTAACAATACCTGCCTGTGTAATATCTTTTGTTTCAACTTTGGTGATGGCATATCCGAGTTTTCGTTGATCTCTTTTGATGCCAAGAGCCGTTACTACAACTTCTTCAATTTGTTTATTTTTTGCTACTGTATCTTTTTTTACTTTTTGTGCCGATACATACCCTGTAGAACTTAAGAAAAAACAGACAACAGCGGTTGTGTATGAGAACCCAATGTAGTTTAGTTTCATGTCTTTGTTTTTATCATTTGGTTAAGAAGACAATATTAAAAAAATAACCAATAAAAAAATGATTTTTTTTTGATTAACCAATTGATTTACAGTATGTACCTGAGAAAAAAAGATGGTGTAAATTTAATTTTTATGTATAATATTCTTTTATTAAAATAAATAATAATGTGATGCTATTTATTTTTGTGAAATTTCATGAATTTTATTTTTTTTAAAATAATTTAACATTTTATTTTTCGCTTTCTATATAAAATGTTGATTATTAATAATATGCAATGTTTTTTTTGAGTAATTTTTTTTACTGAAATTTTTACCTGGCATTATTTTGAATAAAACACGAAAAATCCCCTATCACAAGCGTAATAGGGGACTATATTGAATAGAGTATCTCAATCTTTTATCAAACCTGGATCACTCCTAAGTTGAATTTTTCTGTAATAGGAGAGTGGTTGGCAGCTTCAATTCCCATTGAAATCCATTTTCTGGTATCTGTTGGGTTAATAATAGCGTCTGTCCATAATCGGGCAGCAGCATACGTTGATTCAGTTTGTTTCTGATATCGTTTTGAAATGGTATCCAGAATTTCATTATGCTCTGTTTCTGAAATTTCTTTTCCTTGTTTTTTCAGGGTGGATTCCTGAATCTGAGCAAGTACTTTAGCCGCTTGTGCTCCTCCCATTACGGCCAGATCTGCCCATGGCCATGCAACAATCAGTCTAGGATCATACGCCTTTCCACACATTGCATAATTTCCGGCACCATAAGAGTTTCCGGTAATAATGGTAAATTTAGGAACAACAGAATTGGAAACAGCATTTACCATTTTTGCACCATCCTTGATAATTCCTCCATGTTCCGACTTTGAGCCTACCATGAATCCTGTAACGTCCTGTAAAAAGACCAAAGGTATTTTTCTTTGATTACAATTGGCGATGAATCGGGTGGCCTTATCTGCAGAATCTGAATAAATTACCCCTCCAAATTGCATTTCTCCTTTTCCGCTTTTTACCAGTTTCCTCTGATTGGCTACTATTCCTACTGACCAGCCATCCACTCTTGCAGTGGCACAGATGATACTTTTTCCGTAATCAGGTTTATATTCTTCATATTCGGAATTATCTACAATACATTTAATAATGTCATACGTATCATATTGTTCCGCTCTGGAGACCGGCATAATTCCAAAAATATTTTCAGGATTTTCTTTCGGTGGGAAACTTTCTATTCTATCAAAACCTGCTTTTTCAGTAGCTCCGATAGACTTCATAATATTTTTGATTCTGTTTAAAGCATCTTTGTCGTCTTTGGCTTTATAATCGGTTACTCCGGAAATAGAGCAGTGGGTGGTTGCTCCGCCTAAAGTTTCGTTATCAATGCTTTCTCCGATCGCTGCCTTTACCAAATAGCTTCCCGCAAGGAAGATAGAGCCCGTTTTATCAACAATCATAGCCTCATCACTCATAATAGGCAGATAAGCACCTCCGGCTACACAACTTCCCATTACAGCAGAAATCTGAATAATCCCCATGGAACTCATTTTAGCATTATTTCTGAATATTCTTCCGAAATGTTCTTTGTCGGGAAATATTTCATCCTGCATAGGCAGATACACACCAGCCGAATCCACAAGATAAATGATAGGAAGTTTATTTTCCATTGCAATTTCCTGAGCTCTGAGGTTTTTCTTTCCCGTAATAGGGAACCAGGCCCCAGCTTTTACAGAGGCGTCATTTGCCACTATAATACACTGTCTGCCGGAAACGTAACCCATTACCACAACAACTCCACCACTAGGGCAACCGCCGTGCTCCTCGTACATTTCATATCCGGCAAATGCCCCTATTTCTATGGAATCTGAATCTTTATCGAGAAGATAGTCTATTCTTTCTCTTGCAGTCATTTTTCCTTCATCACGAAGCTTTTGAAGCCTCTTTTCACCACCTCCTTTTTTGATTTCGGCGAGCAAGCGATTGAGTTCCGATAATTTTAATCTGTTCTGATCTTCCCGTTTGTTGAATTCGATGTCCATAAGCTTTTCAATTTTTTACGCTTAAAGATACTATTTTTATGAGGAATATAAATCCAAAGTAAAACAAGTGTTTAATAGTTTGGTTATTAGTAAATTGTGAAATTTTTAACAGAAAAATGTTTTTAAATCATTGATATTTTTTCTAACTTTACATCAGAGTAACAGAGGGTGATATCCTCTGCAAAATACTCTGTTCCTAGTTTATTTTTTTAATAGTTTATTATTTGAAGGCCCTGAAAGTTTAACAAATTTTCAGGGTTTTTTGTGCTTTGTTTTTCTTAGGGGTAATATTTTCTATATTCAACAATATTAAGATTAGTAGCGGGATCTTTATACTTCTTGTATTTCTTTGCAGGGATGAATCCAAGCTTTTCCGGAATCTTTTTGCTGGCTATATTTTCTTCATCTACAGGATATAAGATATATTTAAAAGTGAAATTATTCTCCAAAAATTCAATGAGAGCCACTATCGTTTCAGTCCCCAAACCTTTCCCCTGAGCATTCTTTTTTAACCATAATCCAAGTTCAACAGATTCTTCTGTTATATTGTGTATACCGCAGCACCCCAAAAAATCTTCATTGGAATCCAAAATAACCATTACCAGATCTGTATGATGAGACAGAGTTTCTTTTGACGTATTTATAAAGCGAATAATATCTTCTCTGTCACCTTCTGGATTAAAAGGCATAAACCTGGTGACTTCACGAGTGAAATTTTCTAAAATGTCATCTATGTAGATATCTTCAACAGGCCGTAGGGTTAAGTGTTTTGTTTTAATTTTAATATCCGGATGTAAAAGCATATCGTATGGTTTAAAAAGTTTTACTCTTATCTCAGTTAATCAGAATTAACAGAATAGATCATCAATTAAGAAGAAAAATGTATAAAAAGCTTAATTATTAAATTTTTATTAATCTAAATTTATATTTTTTACTAGATTTATAAAAGCCTATTTGTAAATTTGCACGTTAAATTTCAAAGAGGATAGGATATGCAAAAATTAGCACTTTTCAGGCTGCACTTAATTGTATTTTTATGGGGATTTACTGCAATTTTAGGAAAACTTATTCATGCCAATGCGCAGATGCTGGTTTTTTACAGAATGTTATTTGCCTCCATTTTCCTTTTTGTATTCATCAGAGTTTTTAAAAAGGACAGTATAAAGGTTTCCAAAAAGATATTTTTTCAACTGGCCGCTATTGGTTTTGCGATGGCTTTGCACTGGTATTGTTTCTTCTATTCGATTAAAGTTTCGAATGTTTCCATTGCACTGAGTTGCCTTTCACTGTCTACACTCTTTGCATCCATTCTGGAGCCCATTATTTTTAAACGAAAAATAGACATATCCGAAGTTGTAATGGGAACGGTTATCGTAGCCTGTATCCTTTTGATTTTTAAAACGGAATTTCAATATAAGGAAGGAATTATATATGGCGTTCTCTGTGCGATTTTCGGAACTATTTTTTCTGTCTTTAACGGGAAAATGTTTGGAAAAACTAGCTCAGGGAATATTATATTTTATGAAATTTTTTGTGGTTGGTTTATCTTAATGATTTTTTATCTGATTTCAGGTCAAATTTTTCAAATGAATGAAATAAACTACCGGGATCTGGCGTTAATATGCTTGTTAGCCAGTGTTTTTACCGCTTTTCCGATGCTGGAATCGGTAAATCTGATGAAGTATATATCGCCGTTTACTTTAATTTTAACAGTTAATTTAGAACCTGTTTACGGAATTATACTAGCTTTTTTTATCTTTGGGGAATCGGAACATATGAGCCCTATTTTTTATATCGCTTCAGCTGTTATGATACTGGCAATCATAGTAAATGGATTAATGAAAGCCAGGAAAACTAAAAACTTTAACTAAGCATCAATTTTATATGATGAAAAAATATTTTTTACTTGCATTTTCACTGCTGTTTGGGGTATCTCAATCACAGATTATCAGGAAATATTCCAATGAATTTTTAAATATAGGAGCCGGAGCCAGAGGTTTGGCAATGGGAGGAGCGGTAATCTCAAACCAGGATGATGTATATGCTCCTATGTGGAACCCGGCAGGATTAATGTCTATTGAAAGAGACTGGCAGGGAGCGGCAATGCACGCAGAATATTTTGAATCAATTGCTAAGTATGATTATCTAGCCTATGCAAAAGTACTTGAGGAAGGCGTTTTTGGAGTTTCTGTGGTAAGGCTCGGAGTAGATAATATTTTGAATACTACCCAGATGATCGATTCTGAAGGGAATATAGATTATGACAAAATCACCAAATTCTCACAATCCGATTATGCGGCGATACTTTCGTATGCCTTCAGGCCGGGAGGGAATCCTAATCTTGACGTGGGGGTGAATGCTAAAATTGTTTATAGAAATGTTGGTAAATTTGCCAATGGCTATGGATTTGGTTTTGATGTAGGAGCGATCTATAAAGGCAATAATGGCTGGAAATTTGGAGGTATGATCAGGGATATTACTACTACGGTAAACTTCTGGAGCATTAATCAAAAAGAATTGTCAACGGTTGTTAACGGTGAAGAATTTAACCCGGCACCAAAAGATAAAATGGAACTTACCATGCCGAAGCTGAATGTAGGAGCCAGTAAATTGTTTGAAATCAACAGCAGTGTATATGTTTTACCTGAAGCAGGCCTGAATGTCGATTTTGCAAAAACAGCTTCATTAATTTCAACCGACTTTGCAAGTATCAGCCCTTATGCAGGAGCTGAACTAGGATATCAGAAAATGATATTCGTTCGATTAGGGATCAATAGATTTCAATCGATTACAGATATTGAAGATTTAAAAAGAAAAGTTTCTTTCCAGCCAAGTGCGGGGATTGGGATAAGATACAGAGGGCTTACTTTGGATTATGCAATCACTAATTCAGGGATAGGAGGTTCTAATTTTTATTCTAACTTCTTCTCCCTTAAGCTGGATATGGGAGCATTCAGAAATGATTAAAAAAAAAATAAAAAATGAAGAAGACCATAATGTTTATGTTGGCTGTATGCTCAGCAGTAGCCTATGGACAAAAAGTTTCGGATTATAAATATATTTCGATTCCCGCAAAGTTTGAAACATTTAAGGGAGGTAGTTTTGGTTTAGAAGATTTTCTGGCCAAAGCTCTGCAATCGAAAAAATATATGGTTTTACCTGCCAGTGTAGATCAATGGCCGGCAGAAGCAAAAGATAATTCCTGCAACATCCTTAATGCAGACGTAATTAATGATAAAAGTCTATTCACCAATAAGGTTATATTACAGTTTAAGGACTGTAATAAAAAGGTTATTTTTGAATCTAAAGGACGTTCCGATATCAAAGAATTTGAGACGGGATATCCTGATGCTTTAAAAAATGCTTTGATAACTGTCAATGCATCAGTTCCTGTTGAGATGTTACCATCTACCCAATCACAGGCAGTCAATACACCTTCTGTATCTGAGACTGCTGTACAAGCATCTTCAGTTGCTCCGACAAGTAATAACTACTCAAACGGGAAAACAGATGTTCAAAAAATACAGATTGATGATCATCAGTTTATTCTGGCCAAATCCGGTAGCTCTGTACCTTTTGCTGTTTTTAAAGCCTCTTCAAAGAAAGATGTTTTTACTGTAAAACTAGCGGACGGGAATGCTACGGTAGGATATTTCGAAAATGGAAATATCGTGATTGATATACCTCAAACGGATGGTAAGTATTCCAAAGAAGTATTTAAAGGAAAGTAATTAAAATAAAAATCAATATCATATAAAAGGCTCTTGAAAAAGAGCCTTTTATTTTTAAATATGATGATGTGTTTTTTAAAGAGCTTGGATAGAATTGACTATTTCCTAGACTCGGAGACCTTTTTTAAAATTTTATTTCTTAGACTAATTTACGATAAAAAATATAAATAATGTTAATTTTTAATTAATTTTTCATCTATGTTTATTTATTTTTGATTTTTATTCTGATTTATTGCGGTTGTGGTGAGTTTTGTCTTATTTTGAGACAATACCGATTATTCTAATTTTTACCCTATATAATGTAGAAAAGTGAAAGACCGCACTTATACATAAGGCGGTCTGACTGATCTATGAAAGAATTTTACTTTTTAATAAATTTAAAAACCTGCGATCTTTTACTATTCTTAATTTTACCAGTATAGGTACCAGGAACAAGATTGGATAATCGAACAGATGCACTCTTTTTATTAACGGATTCGTTCTTTACAAGTTTACCACTGAAATCATAAATTTCAACGGATTGTATCGTTTGAATATCTTCGATTGTAAGAACGTCTGACACTGGATTTGGATAAATTTTGATTTTTGATTGTTGTACAGTTTCAGAAGTTGAAAGAGTAGTTGTAATACTTACTGTATAGTCCACCCAGTTGCCATATTCATATGTTCCGCATGGTGATTTTTGTGGATTTCCTGAACCTGAATTGCCCTCCCGATTCCATATTCTCATTCTATAATTTCCTGAAGTTATTGAAGGCGGAATAGTGAAGTTTCCGTTATAGGTGACAGGATCTACTGCTATATATGAAGGCATAAATACAGCTTCATCACTTTCAAAACTTCCATTTTGATTGAAATCTATTGCCATACCACATCCAACCCATCCTCTGGTTGTAATGCTGATATCATAGCTGGAGCCGGCGTTCATATTAATAATAGTAGAGGTTTTATCTCTTTCATTGGTACAGCCACCTGATGTGAAAGCAGCGTCGTTAAAGCTTGCCTGAGGTATAACAACTTTAGTTATTCTCCAGCTAGAACAATCGGTCTTCTTATATGTTGGATTACAATACGTTTGTGCATAGCCCCAACCTGTAAAAACCAATGATAATAATAGCGCAAATAAGTTTGCAGAGTAGAAATGTGTTCTCATAATTGTGATTTTTTAATTAGTAGATGTAATGTAAGAAAAAAATACAATAATTCACATTTTAGGGATAATTTACAACAGTCTTCTTAATTGGTTTAATTTTTTAAAGAAACTTTATAAACTTTGTCAAATCTGTTTTTGATATTAAGTTATTTAGAGGATTTTTTTTCTGATTTTTTTGATTTTTTCAGCGTATATCATGCTGAAAACCAATCTTCAATTATAAAATAACAGAAAAAAGGAGAAAATTTAGTTTGAATTAAAGAACTCCCAAATAACCTTAGCCTTACTTTTCCCCAAAATTTCCTCCAGTGTTTCCAGGCTGGATTCTTTAATCCTTTTTACAGATTTTAATTTTGATAACAGTAATTCTATTGTTTTTTCTCCGACGCCAGGAATCTCCTCCAGTTCAGATTTTATAGTTGAGTTTTTCCTGCGGGTTCTATGATGTTTTACCCCAAAGCGGTGGGCTTCATCTCTTACCCGTTGCAGAATCTTTAAGGTTTCGGATTTTTTATCAAGATATAAAGGAATAGGATCTTCCGGGAAGAAAATTTCTTCCAATCGTTTAGCAATTCCTACAATAGTAATTTTTCCGTAAAGACCCAGAAGTTTTAAGCTTTTTACTGCAGAAGACAGTTGCCCTTTTCCTCCGTCAATCAGGATTAATTGAGGCAGACTTTCACCTTCATCAAGCATCCTTTTATAACGACGGTAAATGACTTCTTCCATAGTAGCAAAGTCGTTAGGCCCTTCCACTGTTTTAGGATGGAAAATTCTGTAATCCGTTTTGCTGGGCTTTCCATCTTTAAAAACCACACAGGCAGATACGGGATTCGTTCCCTGAATATTGGAGTTATCGAAACCTTCAATATGCCTTGGTTCCAAAGGCATTCTCAACAGTTTCTGCATTTCAGCCATAATTCTGTTGGTATGTCTTTCGGGATCTACAATCTGAACCTGTTTCAGTTTTTCCAGACGGTATTCTTTTGCATTTTTTTCCGAAAGCTCCACAATTCTCTTTTTATCTCCCACTTTCGGAACAATCAGCTTTACATTGGGAATTTCTACAGACAGATGAAAAGGGAGAAGAACTTCTTTTGAGTCGGAATCAAACTTTTGTCTGATTTCAATTAAAGCTTCTTCCATGATATCTTCATCCGATTCCTCAAGGATCTTTTTAATTTCTGTGGTAAAACTCTGGATGATATTTCCGTTTCTTATTTTAAAGAAATTGACATAGGCTGCCGTTTCATCACTGGTCATTCCCAAAACATCTACGTCATCAATATTAGGGTTAACTACAGTATTTTTAGCCTGATAATCTTCAAGGATATCAAGTCTTTCCTTAATAATCTGTGCTTCCTCAAATTGTAGGTCAGATGCCAGTTTCATCATTTGATTCACCAGGTATTCTTTTGCCTTACGGAAATCTCCTTTAATAATTCCACGGATGGCATCTATCTTTTCATCATAATCTTCTTTGCTTTCAAGATCTTCACATGGTCCTTCACAGTTTTTGATGTGATATTCCAGGCAGACTTTATACTTACCATCTGCAATTTTTGCAGGAGAAAGGTTCAGATTACAGGTTCTTAGTTTATAAATATGCTTGATTGTATCGAGTAAGATCTTTGCAGGGCGTACCTTTGCATAAGGTCCGTAATACTCGGAGCCGTCTTTAATTTTATTTCTTGTAAGAAAAATCCTTGGAAAATCTTCGTTTTTGATGCAAATCCATGGGTAGGTTTTGTCATCTTTCAGCATAACATTATAGAATGGCTGATGCTCCTTGATCAAATTGTTTTCCAGAAGAAGAGCATCATATTCACTGTTAACAATAGTCGTCTCCAAACGTTGGATTTTACTGACCATTATTTTGATCCTGTATCCGGATAGATTCTTATTGAAGTAGGAGAGAACCCTTTTCTTTAAATTTTTAGCCTTACCCACATATAATAGCTGTTCATTTTTATCATAATAACGATAAACACCGGGTTCTGACGGTAAAGTTTTGAGTTGTAGTTCTAAAGAAGGATTCATATAACAAAATTAAGGAAACTTTCCAGATTTAAAAAAAGAAAACCTGCAGATCGTTCCACAGGTTTAAAATTATTTGTTTAAAGTATTTTATCCGTTGTTCATTGCGGTATATTCACTTACCAGAAAACTGAAGTAGTCCCATTCTACAGAGTTTTTAGGATATTTCTTCATGAATTCCTGATTATCTCCAAAAAGGAAATCATAATTGTCTTCAAAATCATCTTTATGAAGCCACATCACCTTGTTTCCTTTCTTTACGTAATAAGATTTAATAACACCACCGCCCAGTTGTGGAGAGCCCATGACAGAGAATCCGGAAGTTTCCTTAGCTCTCGGATCATGATATACGGCGATAATATCATCGAATCCCGGATTGATTACCTGCATCAGGAATTCTTTATCGTCTTTTTTATTTTTTAAAGAAACCGTTTGGTTTACAAAATAAATCCGGTCATTATTAGTGTTTTTGGTCAGTTTCTTCGTTCCAAAATTTCTGATGTTCCCCATATATTTAGCCACTTTTGCAATTTTTTCAGCATTGCTTGGGTATACATACATTTCACTGATTTGATCGGCATTAAAAGTACTGTTCTTTTTGGAGATACTATCTTTAATAGCGACTTCGTAGATTTGTCCTTTCTTAGTTTCAATCTTGTTGCAAAACCCTTTGTAGGTATTACCGTCTTTTAAAATAATCGTGGATGTTTTCTTGGGGGATGGAGCGTTAAAACCTTCATTAAAAAGATAGGTCTCCATTTTTTTGATGTCTTCTTTAGAATATTTTACTTTTTGTGCGAAGGTAGTAGTTCCTGCAACGCATAAAGCCAGCAGTAAAGTTTTCAGTCTCATGTATTATTGTTTTTTTAATTTGGAGCTAAAAATAGTAAATTAATTTACTCGTTTTCATAAAAATATAGAACAATAAAATTTAGTTTCTCCAATTATTGTTAAATGCTTAATTTTAAGAAAATTTTTTAGAAATGATATACGGAGTAGATGTTTTTACTTTCCATGATGTTCTGGAAATATGTAAAAAACCTAATAAAGCCAAGCTGAATAAAGCAGCAAAAGAACAAATTTTAAAATCTCAGAAAAACGTACAGCAAATCGTAGAATCCGATAGATGCGTATATGGTATCAATACAGGATTCGGTCCACTATGCGATACTAAAATATCTGCTGATGAAACAGCACAATTACAGTATAACTTAATTATTTCTCACGCCGTAGGAGTAGGGAAGCCTATTGATAAGGAATTTTCCAAAATCATGATGATTGCTAAAGTTCATGCTTTATCGAAAGGATTTTCAGGGGTTTCTCTGGATGTGATTGAGAGATTGATCCTGATGCTTGAAAAAGACATTATTCCCGTAGTACCTGAGCAAGGATCTGTGGGGGCTTCTGGAGATCTTGCTCCGCTGGCTCATCTGGTATTGCCTTTATTGGGACTTGGACAGGTTTGGGAAGGAGATCAGGTGTCTGAAACAATGACTGTATTGGAAAAACACAATCTTGATCCCTTAGTTTTAGGGCCTAAAGAAGGATTGGGACTTATCAATGGAACCCAGTTTATTTTAGCTCATGCCATTAAAGGGTTAGAAAAATTTGAATATTTACTGGATCTGGCTGATATGACGGCCGCTATGAGTATTGAAGCTTACAGAGGTTCTGAAAGCCCTTTTAAAAAGGAACTACATGATATCAGACCTTTTGAAGGAAGTAAAAAAGTGGCTGCGAGAATGCTTAAGTTCTTAAAAGGATCACAGAATATGAAGGCTCATGAAGATTGTGAGAGAGTTCAGGATCCGTACTCCATGAGATGTGTACCACAGGTTCACGGTGCGAGCAGAAATGCTTTTGAACACTTGAAAAATATGGCTGAAACAGAATTGAACTCAGTAACAGACAACCCGATTGTATTAAGTGCTGAAGAATCAATTTCCGGTGGCAATTTCCATGGACAGCTGATGGCTCTACCTTTAGATTATGCTACATTGGCAGCTGCTGAATTAGGAAATATATCAGACAGAAGAAGTTATTTATTACTGGAAGGAAAATACGGGCTTCCAAGATTATTAACAGAAAGCTCAGGATTAAATTCCGGATTTATGATTCCCCAATATACCTCAGCAGCATTGGTTACTGAAAACAAGACATTATGTTTCCCGGCTTCAGCAGACTCTATTCCTACAAGTTTAGGACAGGAGGACCATGTTTCCATGGGAAGTATTTCCGGAAGAAAATTCAATCAGGTTCTTGGAAATTTGGTTAATATTTTATCCGTTGAGCTGATGTTTGCCGCTCAGGGACTGGAATTCAGAAGACCGGCAAAATGCTCCAAAGTAATTGAAGAGAACTTTACTATTCTCCGTTCCAAAGTTTCTAAGCTTGAAGATGACAGACTTATCGGTAAAGATATGCTGGCAATTGCAGAGCTGATCAATGAAAGAAAATTTATTGTAAACTAATCTAAATAATGTAAAAGCTTCCAATTCCGGGAGCTTTTTTGTTGTACACTTTTTAAAATTTAATCATACATGAAAATACAAAGGCTTGATTCTACCCATCCGGATTTTCAAAATCTGGTTCAATATCTTGATGCTACTTTAGCTGAGCATAATGGAGATGAAGATGATTTTTTCAGCCAGTTTAATACCATAGATACTCTTAAAAACTGCATTGTTGTGTATATCGATCAGGTACCGGCAGCGTGCGGAGCTTTTAAAGCCTTTTCCGAAGATACCGTTGAAATCAAAAGAATGTACACAGATCTGAATTTCAGGAAAAGAGGGCTTGCTTCTGCTGTGGTAGCTGAACTGGAAAGTTGGGCAAAAGAATCAGGATTTAAAAAGGCAGTTCTAGAAACTTCATCAGGGCTACATCATGCGATCTCTGTATATGAGAAGAATGGATTTTCCAGGATTCCGAATTACGGACCATACATTGGAGTGGAATCCAGTGTGTGTTATGAAAAAGTATTGTAATTGTATTTTTGTGTTATGTTTTCGTTAATATTTTGATTTAAATATTGATTATTATATCGGATTTAATATTCGTTTAATGCTAAATTCACTTTTTAAAAGTTTGTAATTCCCGGCAAAGTGTTATATTGTGGCACACAACCAAATTTATAACATATGAAGAAAAGTGTATTCTTACTGGCGCTGTTTGTTGCGCTGAATTCTTGTACGAGAGAAGAACTTCAAAACGAAAATCCAAAGATTGAAATGGCTCAGAAAGATCCGTTGACAGAAAAGCAGATCAATGAGAGAATCAACCAATCTATTAAAAGTGATGGAACTTTCAATTGGAAAAATGAATCAGACCATTTTTTATGGAGTGCTGTTTTCCGTGGAAACAGAATGTTGTCCATTGGTTTCGGTTCTTCCAAAGATGATTTTGACAGAAGTAAATCTCCGGAAAGTAAAGCAATGGAAAACGAAATCTTATCTGTTATTAAAGAACATGAAGGGCTGGAGCCTGCACGATTTGTTCTTAATTCAGATAAGTATCTCAACCAGATGGATGTTGCCATCGAAAAAGAAGAGACTTTAACCGCCCTTCGTCAGATGAAAACCATCCGATATGTGGAACCGGCAGATTACCATTATTTTGAAGTTGAAGATAAATATAATCTGGCTTCAAAGTCTTCTGGTAGCGGATCTTCAGGGTGTGGGTTTTCTTCAACAGCATTAAACGCAGCAGACTACACATCCACAACCCCTGGGGCAAAAATTCCCTGGGCTTTTGCAAAACATAATATCCCTGATGCCTGGAACTACAGTACAGGGGCAGGAGTGACCATTGGTCTTGTAGATACAGGAGTTTCACCCGAACAGGCGTTGTTAGGGAATAATTTTAATAATGGAGCGTCTTCAGGAAGAACGATCAGCAAATTCGGAGTATTCAATTCAGATGGATCTGCCGACCAGTGCGGGCACGGAACGAAGATGGCTTCCGTAATGACTGCCCCTAGAAATAATTCAGGATTACCTGTAGGAGTAGCTTATAATGCCAATCTTATTGCATACAGAGCTGCAGAAAATGTTGTACTGGAAACTTCTGCTGAACAGAATGGAGTAAAGACAGCATTTACAGAATTGGGCAACAACGCTAATGTGAAAATTATTTCAATGTCAATGGGACATATTTTCTCAGTAGGAAAAATTGAAGACGGAGTAAAATATGCCTACAACAGAGGAAAATTGATTTTCTGTGCAGGAGGAACATCCACAAGCTTTACTAATTTTGTAGGGGTAATTTTCCCGGCTTCAATGTCAGAAACACAGGCGATCACCGGGGTGAAGGAAGGAACATCCAACCAGAAGTGTAATGTTTGTCACTCAGGAAGTCAGATTGACTTTACTTTCCAGATGGAAAGAGCTTCAGGAAATACTGTTCCGGTTTTAAGTTATTATAACGGACAATCAGATTATGTGGGAGGTTCTTCAGTGGCTACTGCTGCTACTGCCGGAATTGCCGCTTTGGTTTGGGCTAAAAATCCTTCATGGACAAGAGATCAGGTTCTTAATAAAATGAGACAGTCTGCCACCTATTATCCGAATGTTAATTCCAGCTATGGTTACGGTAATATTAACGTACTTAAAGCAGTTCAATAATACAAATTTTAAACTATGATAAAGAAAGGAAATATCTCTGCTGAGGTATTTCCTTTTCTTTTTATATGATTATATTTTGAAACTTTTATCCAACCCTTACACTGGTCATACTTAGTGATCCTCCAATAAGTTCATCGTTAAACAATGTCAGTTCTTCAGACTTATCCTTCAATCCC
This sequence comes from Zea luxurians, assembly GCA_029449295.1. Lineage (NCBI taxonomy): Eukaryota > Viridiplantae > Streptophyta > Magnoliopsida > Poales > Poaceae > Zea > Zea luxurians. The sequence goes on from JAOPSE010000720.1 coordinate 252,139, forward strand.
AAAGTATAAATCAAAGGCAGGTAATGATCAGGAGTAGGTACTGCATATTGTAAGAAAGCACCTTGTTTGTGATAGTCAATAATAGGTTGGAAGTTTCCATCCAACAGCCAGTTATTGGTCTTTTCACGGGCTTCAACCGCCCAGTCCCAGCCGGCTCCCACAGTATTGATGTTCTTCCAGTCTATCAAACGGAGATTATGAACAATATTTCCACTTCCGATAATAAGAATCCCTTTTTCCCGAAGTTTATTAAGCTGCCTGGCCAGATCATAATGGTACTGTGCAGGTTTTGTATGATCAATGCTAAGTTGTATCACAGGAATATCTGCTTCAGGATACATATGTTTGATCACCGACCAGGCACCATGATCAAGCCCCCAGCTGTGGTCCTCTTCCACGATAGCCGGTAACAGAAGCTCTGCCGTTTCTTTTGCCAATGCAGGACTTCCCGGAGCAGGATATTGTACATCAAATAAAGCTTTCGGAAAACCATAAAAATCGTGAATGGTTTTAGGCATATCCATAGCTGTTACAAACGTTCCTTCCGTATACCAGTGTGCAGAAATACACAAGATGGCATTAGGTCTCGGTATTTCTTTAGCTGCTTTTCGGAAGCCTTGTACAAATTGATTTTCTTCAATGGCGTTCATAGGCGATCCGTGCCCCAGAAATAGCACCGGCATTCTTTGAGTGAGATTGAAATGATCGCTTATGTTTTGAAGATCATGTAGATTCATAAATAATAAAGATTTATAAAAAATAAAAGGTTCAAGGTTTTGTAGCAAAATCCCTGAACCTTTTAGTATGATATGTTATCAGATTACGCTTGTTTTACAAACTGTAATTCTCCGGCGATTTTTACATCATCACTTACCATAACTCCACCTGCCTCAAGAGCAGCGTTCCAGTTAAGTCCAAAGTCTTTTCTGCTTATTTTTCCTTCAAAAGAGAAACCTGCTTTTGTATTTCCCCATGGGTCAACATTGATTCCTCCGAAATCTACATCCAATTCTACAGGGTGTGTAATCCCGTTGATGGTAAGGTTTCCAACTACCTTATCGTTGAGTTTCTGAGACTCAAAAGTAATAGTTGGGTGAGCTTCAGCATTGAAGAATTCTGCAGATTTTAAATGATTATCTCTGTCAGTATTATTAGTGAATACAGAATCCGTCTGGATAGTAGCGGTTGTTTTTGCATTAGCGAAAAATTCATCTTCAGAGTCAATCTCCGCAGTGAAAGTTCTGAAGCTTCCTTTTACGTTTGAAATCATCATGTGTTTTACTTTGAATGTGATTTCACTATGTGTTGGGTCTAAATTCCATTTTGTTGCCATTGTTGTGTATTTTTTATTTGTTATTGATACTGCAAATGTAGGATAGGGAACATATACCGGACATTGATATAGGATAAGAAATACTTTAACCCTAAAAATATCCCATTTTGAACTTTTAAAGATCAGCTCATTTTTAACTTTCAATTCTCCGTTTTCAATTCTAAAAAATTCTAATATTAAGTTAAGAAATAATTTCAATCATTAAATGAATTCTATTTTATGAATGTTTTATTTTAACGTTTCTTAACGAATGGTTTTTATTTCTTATTTTTGACGGATTCAATTCTATACAATGAAATTACATAAATTTTCTTTATTGATGCTTGTTTTGGGCGGCACTGCATGGGCCCAGACGCAGAAATTTACGATGGCGGAGGCTGTAAATGGGATGAGAACAAACCTTGCCGTGAAAAATATTTCCCAATTTTCATGGTCTGCGGACGGAAAATCTTATATCCAGAGTGTAAAAGGAGGGTATCTGGTTACAGATTTAAAAACCAACAAACAGGATACTCTGGTTTCTTTAACCCAGCTAAACAGGTTTTCTACGGATAAACTGAAGGCAGTTCCTCAGATCAGGTTTGCAGATAATGCAAAAGGCTACTTCAATACAGGAGGCAAAATGTTCTGGATTGAAAAGTCAGGAAGTGACTGGAAAGTAAAAAATACAGCAACAATGGATCAGGATGCTGCCAATGTGAAGATGTTCAATGATGGGCAAACTTTTGCATTTACAGCAAAGAATAATTTATTTGTAAGCAAAAACGGAAAAACGATTGCCATAACAAATGATGCTAACGAAAATATTATCAGTGGACAGGCCGTTCACCGAAATGAATTCGGAATTGATACAGGAATTTTCCCTGCTCCCAACTCTGAAAGTGTAGCGTTCTATAGAATGGATCAAAGCATGGTAGCAGATTATCCGATCATCGATTGGTCTGTAACGCCTGCTGTGAATCATAATATTAAATATCCAATGGCCGGTCAGACTTCTCACCAGGTCACTTTAGGAGTATACAACATCAAAACTCAGTCGACCACTTTCTTAAAAGTAGAGGGTGAAAAAGATCAGTATTTAACAGCTGTTACCTGGAGCCCAGATTCCAAATATATTTTCATCGCTGTTCTGAACAGAGGTCAGAATCATATGAAAATGAACCAATATGATGCTGCTACAGGAGAATTGGTAAAAACATTATTCGAAGAAACCGACAGTAAATATGTAGAACCTCAACACCCACTTACTTTCTTCCCCAATTCTAATACCGACTTTATCTGGCAGAGTCAGAGAACAGGATACAACCACCTGTTCCACTACAGCCTGGAAAAAGGACTTGTTGCACAAATTACAAAAGGTGACTGGTTGGTAACCGATATCCTGGGATTCAACGAGAAGAAAAAGGAAATTTATTTTACGTCAACAAAAGAAACACCTTTAGAAAGACATTTATATAAGATCAACTGGACGAACTTCAAGATGCAGAGACTGGATGATGCACCTGGAATGCACATCGGAACTTTAAGCAGCGACGGAAACTACTTATATGATGCTTACAGCAATGCCAATTCACCAAGAGTAGCAAATATCATCAATACTGCGAACCTTAAGTCTACTACTATTCTTACTTCCGAAAATCCGTTAAAGAATTATCAGAGACCAGAAATTAAAAATGTAGAATTAAAAGCTGATGATGGAACTCCTTTGTATGGAAAAATTATTCTTCCAACAAATTTTGATCCTAACAAGAAATATCCAACGATCGTTTATCTTTATAACGGGCCACACTTACAACTGATCACCAATAGCTTCCCGGCTTCCGGAAACCTGTGGTATGAATACATGGCTCAAAACGGATATATCATTTTCACAATGGATGGAAGGGGATCTTCAAACCGTGGAATGAAATTCGAGCAGGCTGTTTTCAGAAACCTGGGAACTACTGAAATGAATGACCAGATGAAAGGAGTAGATTATTTAAAATCCCTTCCTTACGTAGATGCTGAAAAAATGGGAATCCATGGATGGAGCTTCGGAGGGTTCATGACGACGAGCTTTATGCTTCGTAAACCGGATGTATTTAAAGTAGGGGTTGCCGGAGGACCGGTAATCGACTGGAATATGTATGAAATCATGTATGGTGAAAGATACATGGATACTCCACAGGAAAACCCTCAGGGATATGCAGCAGCTAATCTGTTGGATAAAGTTCAGAATCTGAAAGGAAAGTTATTAATGATCCATGGAGCACAGGATGATGTGGTGGTATGGCAACATTCCATAAAGTTCATCAAGTCTGCTGTGGATAACGGAGTTCAGTTAGATTACTTTACTTATCCGGGACACCCACATAATGTGATCGGAAAAGACAGAGTACATCTGATGCAGAAAATCACAGATTATTTTGATTTATATCTGAAGAAATAATACTAAAATCCAGCCATTGCGGTTGGATTTTTTTGTTTGTGTATCGATTAGAAATCGCAAAGATGCAAAGAAAGTGTAATGTGGTACTGTTTTATAATGGCCACAAATTCACGAATAATCTTTATTAATGCATAAAAGCTATGTTGTCCTGCGGTTTTAAAATTTTGAACCACATAAGCACATAGAATATAATACTTAATACGTTACCATTTATTAAAAAACTCGTGAATTCGTAGCACAAAAACGGTATAATTGATGCTGGAAATCCCTTACATAGACTTCTTAATATTAGTCGTAAAACTCTTTAATTATATAGTCTCCATGGTTCAGTTTTTTCAATTCTTTCAACAAATAATACCGGTGTAGAAATCCGGTTAAAACAACTATTTTTTTGTGAGGATATTTAGTGGCAGTATTATAAATATTTTGAGCCATGGTTTTATTTCTAAGATCCCAGAAGCCGGACATTAATTTGAACCCGTTTCTATAGGTGATTTTTTCTCCATTGGGTTTGGTCACAGATCTTTCTGCAAATTCTTTTCTTTTTTCTGTGATTTTCAGTAATCCGGAGTATTGAGCATGTTGTCTCTTTTCTGAAATTTCATCGGTTGTTTTATTGTTGAAATTTTCAGGAGATAATTCCGCTTTTTTCATGAGATCTTTAGTCGTATTAAGGAAAACTTCATATTGTAGAGCCTCACCTTGTGACAGTTTTTTAGCCTTATATAAACTGTCAATTAATTTTACAGATAAATTATCGGTCGGAACCATACCTTTATCCTTTCTATATTGATTTCTATTTTCAAAATCAAAAGGAAGCCTTAATGTTTCAGGAAACTTTTTAATATAGAGATTACTGGCTATGATCTCATTTCCTTTAAGATCTTTATCTGTTTCATATTCTTTCATCCCTTTGCTATCAACCTCATGAAGAATAATATCTGGTTTTATTTTATTGAGAATATCAAATAATATCATGGGATGATAATTCGGTACACTATCGTGGATATTCCCGATCACATAGATTTCTGTTTTGGTCTGTGAAAAGTAAAAATTAGCAAATAGAAAAACTAAAAATACTAGTGAGTGTCTCATTTTAATAAAGTTATTATTCTCAAATATAAATAAGTTTAGATAGTTGACAAAACATAAGTTTTCATTTATCCCGCATGCTCTGGTTGCGATCTTATCAAACATCAATGTGTATGATATTTCATAGCAGTATTTTTGTAATACTAAAATCAACAATATGGAATTAGGAATAGGAATGTTTGGAGATCTGGCATTAGACCAGTCTACCGGAAAATATAGAGATGCCGGAACTAAGATTCATGAAATATTGGATCAGGTGAAATTAATGGATGAGGTGGGAATTGATGTATTTGCAATGGGAGAACACCACCGTCCGGATTATGCCGTTTCTTCTCCGGAAATAGTATTGGCGGCTGCGGCCAGCATTACAAAAAATATAAAACTGGCCAGTGGAGTGACCGTTTTGAGTTCTTCGGAACCCGTAAAAGTGTATGAAGACTTTTCCACATTGGATCTTATTTCCAATGGGAGAGCTGAGATATTCGTAGGAAGGGGAAGCTTTATCGAGTCTTTTCTGCTGTACGGATATTCATTGAACGACTATGAAGAGCTTTTTGATGAAAAACTGGAACTGCTATTAAAAATCAATTCTGAAGAAAATGTAAGTTGGTCAGGAAAACTTCGTGCACCCATGCAAAACCAGACCGTTTATCCGAGAGCAAAAAATGATGGGAAGCTATCCATCTGGAGAGCAGTAGGAGGAACACCGCAGTCTGTTTTAAGTGCAGCTCAATTGGGAATGCCATTAGTAGTAGCCATCATTGGAGGAATGCCGATTCAGTTTAAAAACCTTATTGAGTTTTATAAGCAGGAATACCAAAAAGCCGGACATGATCTGTCTAAAATGCAGATTGCCATTCACTCACATACTTTTGTAAGTGATGATCAGAATGTCGTAGACGGATATTTTAATAATTATAAGTCTCAAATGGATAGGATAGGGGCTTCCAGAGGCTGGGCTCCTTATACAAAAATGCAGTATGATGGAGGAAGAAGCAAAGACGGAGCTTTATTTATCGGAAGTCCGAAGGAAGTTGCGGATAAAATTGCTTATATGAAGGAACTTTTCGGAATCACAAGATTTATCGGGCATATGGATGTGGGAGATCCTGCGCATGAGGTGATGATGAAATCTATTGAATTATTCGGGAAGGAGGTTAAACCTTTGATTCAGCAATTATAATTAAAGGTATTATGTAACCGCAAAAGTCACAAAAGTATTTTCAGATAACTTTTGTGACTTTTGTATTTTTAAAATATAAAGTTTATTCAATTCGAATCAGGCTTCCTCTTTCCTCATCTTTGATAATGGTAAGCGCTGTAGGAATTTTTTCTTTAAGCTCTTCCACATGTGAGATGATTCCCACTATTCTGTTTTCTTTAATAAGATTGGTAAGAGTTTCAAATACAATATTAACGGATTCCGTATCCTGTGTTCCGAAACCTTCATCAATAAAAAAGAAATTCTTGTCAGCCTGCGCATTGGCCTGTACACTTTCTGCCAATGCCAGCGCCAGACTCAGCGATACCTGAAATGCCTGACCTCCGGATAAGGTTTTTACACTTCTGCTGCGACCTTCGTTGAGGTAATCTATGATTTCGAAATCGTTATTTTCATTGAGCTGCAGACTCAGCTGGTTCCGGGTCATTCTGTGAAAACGTACATTCGCATGGTCACAGAGTTGCCTCAAATAAATGGAAGAAACGTATTGTACAAAACCGGCTCCTTTGAAGAGGTTCACCATTAGTTTTAAATTTTCGGCCCGTTTCTGAAGAGCGGCAAGGTCTTTTAAAAGTTGTGCTTTTTTTGCATATTCCTTTTCCAGACGCTGAATTTCTGATGCCATTTTAACAACATAATCATTGACCTGCTGAACTTCGTTTTTCATATCATTATATTGCTTTTCAGCCAAAGAAAACTGTTCGTTGTCAAAAGAAAGACCCTTGAGTTTGAATTCCAATCCTTCAATCACTTTTTTCAGCGTTTCAAAATCGATTTTGAACTTCTGGATCTGAGCTCTGGATTGCTCAATATTGATTTCCTGGACAAGAATATCTTCAACTTCTTTGAAATCCGTGAATTGATGCTCACGTAAAGAGGTTGCTATTGCTTTCTGATGATCAGCGATTTCTTTTTCAAGTGTACTGATCAGTTTTTCAGTCTGACTGACAATGGCTCTTTGTTCTGCCAGTAAGGGAGCTAATATTTTTTCCTGTTCAGCTGCTATCTGATAATTCTGTTCGGTTTCTTTATTGCTTTGAACCAACTTATGATAAGCTTCCTCAACTTCCTGAACCGTTTTTTGCTGGTACAGATTCCACTCCAGAGTTTTAAGTCCGGAACGGCTTATGTTAATCTGTTCCTGTTTCGTCGCTTCTTCCAGTTTGAAGGCTTCCAGCGCCGACTTATATTTTTCTGAGAGCTTATTTTCTTTTTCAGTTTCCTCACGTTCTGTGGTGATGTTCCGCTCAGTTTCTGCTATCTTTTTTTCTACAGCAAAAGAATCCTGGCGCTTTTTATCAAATTCCTCCTCACGTTCGGGGCTAAACTCTTTCCATGTAAAAAGCAGGATATGGTTCTCCAGATCTTTTTGAATGGGTTGTAATGCCGTTTGTTCATTGATAAGCTGATCTTCAAAAATCTTCTTTCTGTCGAGAATTTTTTCAATTTCCGCTTCCTGTTTCTGAAGTTTTTGAAGTTCCTCATCAAGAGCAATTATCTTTTCCTGGGTTTCCTGAATTTCCACATGTACATCATGAAATTCCACAATATGCGGATGTTCCTTAGAGCCACAAAGAGGACAGGATTCTCCGTTGTGAAGCTCATTGGCAAAACGGGACAGTTCTTTCTGGATTTTTAAATGATCTAGTTTCTGCGACCATTCTTTTTTGCCGGTTTCAATAGTTTCTTTCTGTATTCTGAAGTTTTCCTTATAATTTTCATGGTACGGAAAAGCTTTTAATTCTTCAGTAATCGCATGAACTTGCTTCTGTTGCTTTTCAATTTTTTCAGTTTGCTCGCGCAGGGATTTTTGTAAATTTTTATGTTGAATAAACCAGTTGCCAATTTGAGAAAGAAGAGCCGTGTCAAGCTTTTGTTCTTTTAAAATCTCTAAGCTTTTGGTAAGTTCTGTAATCTTTTTAAAGATAATTTCTCTCTTTGCTTCTACTTCCGCTACTTTTTCTGAGCCTTTCAGTGTACGCTCATTGAGTACTTTGATCTCTTCAGAAAATTTGAGAATATTGACCATAAGATTCAGATCATTCTCCTGTATTCTGGATTGATCCAACGTTTTAAACTTTGGTTCAAGAACAGCCAGTTGTTCTCTTACAGCATTGAATTTTTTCTCAGTTTCCAATACAATCTTTACATGGCTTTCTTTTTCAGTCTGCTGATCTTTTATTTCCTTTGAAAGCTTATTTTTTTCAATGATTAAAGGATTAAAAACCCTGAAAACACGGTCGTACAGATTTGTTTTAGTTTCCAGCGCATCAATATCAGGCTTCTGAAAGGAAAGTTGAGTGAAACTCTCTCTGTTCTGCTGCAGGCTTTCAAAATCCGTTTTTAAATTCTTTAACTGTTGATAAGTCTGGGAAATCTTTTCCAGTTTTTCATTGACTTGGGTAAGTTTTTTCTGTTCCTCTGTCAGAAGTTCCTTTTGTTGCTGAATCTTCTCTTCACTGATTTCTTCAAAACCTTTTAACTGTCCTTCAAGCTGATCCAGGTCTGATCTGTTTTTGATGTTTAGGGAAGAAACATTATTCTGGAGATCAAATCGCTGAAGGCTGAAGATTTCTTTCATCATATTGGTTCTTTCCGCTGCACCAAGTTCAAGAAATTCTTTGAACTGCCCCTGTGGAATGATAATGGTTCTTTTGAAATTAGGATAACTTAGCCCAATGATCGTCTCCGCGTTAGAATGATCAAGGGGAACCCATTTGTTATCAATATTTTCATAAAATGTGACGGAGTAAGGTTTTACATCGTCAAATTTCTTGGAATTACGTCTGAAATCCCTTGTTGCACGGAATAGTTTATTTTCAAAATTGATGAAATCAAATTCTATATAAGAATTGTTTGATTTTAAATTCATCATGTTGTAGGCCCTCTTATCACGCATATTCAGACGTTCTGTCTCGCTGTATAATACAAATGAAATCGCCTCAAGAATCGAAGATTTCCCGGAACCTACTGCACCAAAAATACCAAATAAACCGCCTTCGGTCAGGTTTTTAAAGTCAATGGTTTGGCGCTCCTGGTAAGAATATAAACCTTCAACCGTTAATTTTACTGGAATCATAGATCAGGCATTTAAAATTTCATTAAACAAATTCATCAACTCATCATTAGCCTCCTGGCCTCCGTTTTTAGATTTAAAATAATCTTTGAACAATGCTTCTATATTCTGATTCAGGTTAATTTCATGACTTTCCTGTTCTGTGAGTTCTTTATTTTTAATTTTCGGGATCAGATATACAATTCCGTTGTGAGATTGATAGATAAGCCTTCTTTCATCCGCGGTTAAGAAAGTCTCACTTTCCAGGGTAAGCTCAATGAAGGTATTAGGATTTTCTTTAAGCCACTGAATAGTGTCTTCTACTGAAGTGAACGTTTTTCGTACCAAGGCTCTTCCGTTTGTCAGGGCTTTCTTTTTATATGTAACAGATTTTCCCGGTTCTGCATTAATGATTGATACATATTTTATCTGTCCTGCCTCACTAAAACTGTAACATAACGGAGAAGATGAATAAACCACAGGTTTTTCTACAGTCCCAATATTCTGAAACCCATGAAGATGCCCTAATGCCGTATATTGAATCTGCTGAGGAATACTGTCCGAGAATATAAGATCAGCATTTCCGATTTTAATAGGTTTTTCCCCCTCCGGTTCGTCCAGAATTTCATTTCCTTTTTTATTCATGTATAAATGAGCCGTCAGCAGATTGACTCCTGCATCATCACAAAACTGCTCTGCAAGCTCATTCCAGGTGTGGGCAAGGACTTTGTTGATTTCTTCTTCTTTACTCTCACCAAAATATTCCTTTAAACGGATCTCATTGGCATAAGGGGTGTGAAGGATTCTTACCGGAAAATCAATGGTATTGATTTTCATTTCTATAAAGCCTTCCCGGGAGTTCAGGATGCTGAAATATTCTGTTCCAAAAGGCTGTATGACTGTTTTGGGATGTCCGATTAAAATAATTCCGCATTCCCTGGCCAATGGATCAGGTGCGTTGATGAGGTTCGGTGAATCATGATTTCCTGAAATGGCAATGACAGGACGTTGTCCGTTTTTGGATAAACGTTTCAGGGTTTTATAAAAAAGTTCCACAGCTTCTACGCCGGGGTTAAAGGCATCAAAGAGATCTCCGGCCACCAGAATAAGATCTGCATTTTCTTCATCAGCAATGCCAATGATTTCTTCCATCACCAATATTTGCTCTTCGAGACGCGAAAAGCGATCCAGTCTTTTTCCTAAGTGCCAGTCGGCAGTATGCAGAATTTTCATAAAATAATTATCATTGTTAACAGTCAATACCCAAAGATAAATGAAGTTGTATTTTAAAAATTACGGTTTACCTTACTTCAAAAACCAAGATGTTCAGTAATGAAGGATTTTATTGTTTTTGATCATCTTCTTTTGCTTTAAAATCTTCCAGAATTTGTTTCAAACGGGCTTTCCTTTCTGCTTCTGCATTTTGTGTTTTCCGCTTTTTCTGGTCAATCATCTTTTTATTTTTTTTCCTGTTCGCTTCGTTGTTTTTGCTCATATTTTGGTAACGAATAACTTTATGGGTAAGCAATCGCTTCATCAAAAATACTAAAGATTAAGAGTCGAAACAATTTTAGTCGGTAAGTCTCATAAAATGTTTTAATTTTACTGCGTTATGGAAGAAAAATCAAAAGATCCCTTACACGGAAAAAGACTCGATGCCATTCTCGAAGAATTGGTAGAATACTACGAAGGCTTTGAGAAATTGGGTGAGCAGATCAATATCAGATGCTTTACAGATCATCCGAGTATCAGTTTCTTCCCTTAAGTTTTTACGAAAAACACCATGGGCAAGGACAAAAGTTGAAAGTTTATATCTGTTTGTACTAAGACAGAAGAAGAGAGAAGAAAACAGAAATAGTAAATAAAGGGCGAAAGCTGGAAATTATTTCCGCCTTGTAACTTATTTTTAAAATTAGTAAAAATGAATTTTTGGAAGTTAAAAAACAGATGTGGTGTACTTTATGCCCCTCATAACTTCCTTCTTCCATCTCCCGTCTTTCAACCTGATCAAATCATTTCAAAAACAGTATCTTTGTACCATTAATCGTGAAAGAGCTCACGACAAAAAAGAATAATATGACAATTGAAAACAATCACGTTGTAGCTGTAAAATACATCCTTCACACGATCGAAGAGGATGGAAGTAAAGTTCTTGTAGAAGAAACAACAACAGAAAATCCACTTACATTTTTGTACGGTGTGGGAATGATGATTCCAAAGTTTGAGCAAAATATCTTAGGATTAAAAGCTGGTGATAAAGCTGATTTTGTAATTCAGCCGGAAGAAGCTTACGGTGAAAGACAACCTGATGCTATCGCACAATTGCCAATCGAGATGTTTAAAGAATCAGGTACTCCTCCAATCGGAGCGATTTTACCATTGTCAGACAACCAGGGAAATAACTTCCAGGCTTTTGTAGTAGAAGTAACTCCGGAAGTTGTTGTAGCAGATCTTAACCACCCAATGGCAGGTAAAGTATTGGATTTCCAGGTAGAAGTGCTAAGCACTCGTCCGGCAACAGAAGAAGAATTGGCTCACGGTCACGCTCACGGAATTGACGGAACTGAAGGTCACTAAAAAATAAAAATGCCCGGTATTCCGGACATTTTACAAAAAACCACAGCTCCAGCTGTGGTTTTTTTATAAGGTTGTATTAACCAAACAGAGTCTGATTATCGCATTATTCCGCATCATATTCCGTTACATCAATAAATGTAAGCAACCATTTTCCCTTTACTTTTGTCATCACAAATCTGAATCCGTTAATCGGAGCTTTTTCCTTGGCGTTCTCAGCAAGTGTTACAAAAACAACATTGCCTGGATCAGAATTAATTTTAAAAATAGTCTGATCTTTTACAGAGTACTGATCAAGAAATTGATCAGCATATTTGTTCACAGCATTTGAATTGAACTGAACAAATAATCCTTCTTTTTTCCATTTTTTATTTCCGGAATCATACTCGTAAGATGAATCAAACTGGATAGGGAACTGATTTTGGATATTCCATGTTTTTGAAATATAACCCAAAGGCATACTGAAATCTACATCTTCATTCAATACAAACCCAAGATCACCACTACTTTTAAAAAGTACGCCTACTCCGTAGCTTTTGTCTACATATTGGTTCATAAGATCTCCGTTTTTAGTCTGAAAACCTTTTAAAATATCAGTAACAGCAGCCGTGATCTGTTTTTTGTCATCAGCTGTCTGAGCATGCATAAAAGTGAAACTGCAAAGAAGCAGCAATACGGTGTAAATAAAATTCTTCTTCATATTGTTAATCTAAAAATTCTCCTGAAACATAATACCAACGTTCATGCATTTTTTGAAAAATAGAAAACTCATGATGAACCTGAGAATGACCATCCTGATCTGTGTAGTAAGCCTTAAACTCTACCTGATTTAATGCCGGAGTTTGAATGATTTCCAATTTTGTCCATTCGTTGATTTCTCCCCATTCCTGAAGATCATGTTTGTTGTGGTATTTTCTTTTGCCCGGAAGGGTTGTTTCCATTAAATATTCTCCATTCGGAATAGCGAAGGCAGAAAATCGTGAGCGCATTAAAGCTTCAGCAGTAGGCGCATGCTTTTCTCCGGTATGATAAGGCTTGCAGCATTCTTCATAACTTTTTCCTGAGCAGCAGGGACAATTCATATATTGTATTTTAATTTCAAGCCACAAAAATAAGAAATATCAATATAAGTGGGCTTTAGCCCATTTAAAATAATAGAACAAAAATCCATCGGCTTTAGCCGAAACATAAAAAAGATAATTGCCACTAATACAAGAATCCTTTTTATTCGTGTATTAATGGCAATTATCTTCTCGGCAGATTCAGGAGATTAGGTAGATATTTGCGCTGAAATAAAAGTCTGCGTAAGTTCCTCGGGCTGCGAGAAATTAATATTGAGAATTAGATCAAAAAAAGAAGCACTCTAAAGAATGCTTCTATTGATTTATTTAATAAACCCTCTGTTTCTCAATAAAGGTTTGATATCCGGATCATGTCCTGTGAAATCTCTGAAGGCCTGGTTAAGGTCTACAGAATTTCCTACAGAAAGAATATATTTTCTGAAACGGTCCCCATTTTCTCTGGTTAAACCACCGTTGTTTTTAATCCATTCCCACGCGTCATTATCCAAAGTTTCAGACCATAAGTAAGCATAATATCCTGCTGAATAACCACCTCCCCAGATGTGAGCAAAATAAGGAGTATGGTATCTCGGCGGAACTGTTGCTAAATTGAATCCGTGATTTGCCAACGATTGCTTTTCAAAATCTAAAACAGGAATGAACTGCTTTTCATCTTTTACCGTATGCCAATCCATATCCAGTTCAGCGGCAGAAATCAATTCAGTAGTCATATATCCTTGATTGAATGTTGATGCTTTTTTGATTTTTTCTACCAATGTTTGTGGAATCGGTTGTTTTGTTTCGTAATGAACAGCGTAATTTTTCAAAACAATCGGATCTAATGCCCAATGTTCATTGATTTGTGACGGAAACTCCACGAAGTCTCTTGGTACGTTGGTTCCGGACAGTGAAGGGTATTTCTGACTGGCAAACATTCCGTGAATAGAGTGCCCAAATTCGTGGAAAATTGTAGAAACATCATCAAAACTAATTAACGAAGGTTTTCCAGCAGCAGGTTTCTGATAGTTGTAGCAGTTTAACGATTACAGGTTTTGTCCCCATTAAGTAAGACTGTTCAACGAAATTACTCATCCATGCTCCACCGTTTTTAGAATCTCTGGTATAGAAATCAAGATAATAAATGGCAATCGATTTACCGTCATGATCGAAAACTTCGTAGGTTACAACATCCGGATGGTAAACCGGAAGATCTGTTCTCTTTTTGAACGTCAGTCCGTAGAATTTTTCAGCGGCGAAGAAAACTCCTTTTTCTAAAACTGTAGTGATTTCAAAGTAAGGTTTTATTTCACTCTCATCAAGATCAAACTTTGCTTTTCTTACTTGTTCTGCATAGAAATTCCAGTCCCATGGTTCTACTTTGAAGCCTCCTTTTTGCTGATCAATCAGATCCTGAATATCTTTTGCTTCACGTCTGGCCGTTTCTACAGCTGGAGTAGCCACTTGGTTCATCAGTTTAGTAGCAGCCTCAGGCGTTTTAGCCATCTGATCCTGTAATTTCCATTCTGCAAAATTCTTTTTGCCTAAGATCTGTGCTTTTTTCAGTCTAAGCTTAGCCAGTTTTTCAATAGTCTCTCTGGTGTCATTTGCATCTCCTTTTTCAGCACGCGTCCACGAAGCTTTGAAAAGTTTTTCTCTTGTGGCTCTGTTTTTTAAATTTTGCAAAAGGGGTTGTTGCGTAGTATTCTGTAAAGCCAGAAGATACTTTCCAGGTTGTCCTGCTGTTTTAGCATCAGCCGCAGCGGCAGCGATTTCATCTGCAGAAAGTCCGTCAAGCTCCTTTGCATCAGAAAAGAATACACCTCCTTGCTTTCTTGCTTCCAGTAATTTATTTGAATACTGAGTAGAAAGAGATGCCAGTTCCTGATTATATTGTTTTAACTTCTCTTTGTCAGCCGCAGAAAGATTTGCCCCTGCGATCTCAAAGTTTTGTTTATAGAATTGAACAAGTCTTTTGCTTTCAGGATCCAGTCCGTCTTCTTTGATCGACTTGATTCTCTTATAAAGGTTTTCATTCAGGTACATTTTATCGGAATGTGCAGCGAAAATTGGTGCATATTCCTCATCCAATGCCTGTAATGTTGGGTTGGTATTGGCACTTGTAAGATTAGAAAAAACAATGATTGCTCTCTTCAAAACTTCGCCACTTTTTTCTAATTCTACAATTGTATTTTCAAAAGTAGGAGTAGCCGGGTTGTTGGCAATTTTTTCAATTTCAGCAGCATGCTGTTTTAAACCAAAATCAAAAGCAGGTTTGAAAGTGTTCGTTTTTAATTTTGTCAAATTCCGGAGCTTCATACTGAAGCTTGCTTTTCTTCATAAATGGATTAGAAGATAAAGATGGGTCAGGAGCAGGAAGTTCCTGTTGAGTATCGGTTGGTTTCATTGTAGTACAAGATTGATTGAACGCCAAGGCAGAAATTAATAATACCGATGAAATATTCTTCATAAAATAGTTGTTATTAAAGCATAAAGATATTAAAAACTTACTGTATAAGGCTTATTTTGTAAATCGAATTAAGATAAAGAAGCAGTAACATCATTTTTTAAAGTGAATAAATGACAGACTGATTAGTTCAATTTTGAATACTTGAATACACTTTCAGCAATGATGTAATATTTTTCATACATTCGTTGTTTATAATATTAAAATACTAACATAATAATCTATAAAAGATAATAAACATGAAAACAAGGACTCTTTTTATTTTTTCAGGCCTTAGTGGTATTGGCCTCATGTAATGAAAGACATGAGAAGAAAAACAGAGAAAAAAGCGGATGGGTAGAAAAAGTAATCAATAAGGAAAGTGGCCCGATACAACAGAAAGAATTTACGGAGAATTTGATGAGATTCAGGTTTCACAGGCTATTCGATGCTGAGGTGATCAAGTCTGAACTGTAGAAAAGTAGTCATTTCAGCACCTCAGAGTATCATCAACGAAGTTTTGGTAGATAATGAAGGGGGAAAGCTCCATATTCATTATAAAAGAGGAATCAGAGTGATGAATATCAATAATGTAAGCGCGAAAATTTATACTAAAGATTTTTCGAAACTTGGAGCCGATTCTGCGGCAAAAATTACTGTAAAAGATAAATTTACCCAGGAAAAAACGGATATTGAGGTGTCAAGTGCGGGAAGTGTTTCCGGTGATCTTGAGGCGAATGATTTTAACATCAATGCAGGCAGCAGCAGTAATTTCAGTGGAAAGGTCTGGGCGGTAAACCTTGATATTGAGGCGTCTTCCGGATCAAGTATTGATATTTCAGGAAAAGCAAAACATGCAGACGTGAGTGCTTCTTCAGGAAGTAGTATTTCTGCCCAGCAGGTTATTGCAGACAATGTAGAAGCTGATGCTTCCAGTGGTGCAAGTGTCCAGTTGAGCGCGGTGTCTTCTGTGAAGGCATCAGCATCATCAGGTGGAAGCGTTGATATTTCTAAAAAAGGCGAACTGAAAAACGTAAGTAAAGAAGAAAGCAGTGGCGGAAGTGTAAATATCCAATAAATTAGCTTTGAAGATCTTCCTCATCTTCTTCTTCAGTGGATGAGGAACCTTCCCAGTTTTTATTATCAAAATTTAAATTATCATAAGCCAATAATTCCTCCTCACGCTGGAGGATTTCTTTTGTGGTGAACAGCTCAATATCATCCTCTTCTTTAGCTTTGGCCAGCTTTCTGATGGACGCTTTATCAATAGCCATAAACCTTTGACCAAGACGTCTTGCAGCATATTTTCTCATTCCCGTTTCATGAAGAACATCAATAGCCATATCCACAGCGGTTCCTAAAGTTTCACGATAAATATGATTGATTCCGTTATTGAGATATTCGTAGGCATCAATTCTGTTTTTTGCCCGCACAAAAATCTTTACTTTAGGATAATGTTCACGGACAAGCTCGGCAATGAACATATTATCATCCGGATCATCAAGACATAAGACCAGAATTTCAGCATCTTCAATACCTGCAGCTCTTAAAATGGGAATTCTCGTAGCATCACCATAATACACTTTAAATCCATAACTTCTCAGCAACTTCACACGATCCGAGTCTCTGTCCAGAACCGTTGCAGATATTTTATTGGCTTTTAAAAGCCGGCCGACAGTACTTCCAAAATGTCCGAATCCGACAATGATAATTTTCTTTTGGGCAATATCACTGTCAAGGATATTGAAATCATGGTCTTCTTCAGGAACTTCTCTGATAAATTTTGGAGTGATGAATTTATCATTGACAATAAGCAGAATAGGAGTGATACACATGGTAATTGCTGTAACAGCCATTAACTGCGCATTAAGCTCTGGGCTTAACAGGTAAAGATCGGAAGCATAATTAATAAGGACAAAGGCAAATTCTCCTACCTGCGAAAGAGCAAAGGCATAAAACAGACTTTGCGGATTGTCCATCCTGAAAAATTTTCCAATCACATATAAAACCACAAATTTGATTGCCACTACAGCAAAGACTGTCGTGAAAATAAAGATAGGATCCTGTTGAATGATATTGAAATTTATAGTAGATCCTACACTTACAAAAAATACAGCCAATAATAAACCTTTAAAAGGATCGATTTGTGCTTCAAGCTCATGACGGAATTCACTGTTGGCAAGCATTACACCCGCAAGAAAGGCCCCCAATGCTGGAGAAAGTCCGATCACTATCATCAGCTCAGAAACACCTATGACCAGGAATAGGGAAGAAGCAGTTAAAAGCTCTGTCATTCCTGATTTTGAAACATATCGTAAAAAAGGAACAAATACATATCTGCCCAGTAAAATGAGTAAGGCCACTCCAAAAATTACCGTTCCGGCCTGAAGCCATTCCGGAAGTTTTTGAATCAGAATCTGGATTTCATTTTCATGATGTTTCGCTTTATAATTAGCGACAATCGGAAGTATGGCCAGAATAGGTATAACCGAAATATCCTGAAATAAAAGAGTAGAGAATGATGCTTCTCCTGCCATGGTTTTCAGGTTGTTTTTTTCGTGCAATGTTTGCAGAACAATAGCCGTCGAAGATAAGGCAAAGCACATCGCAACCGCAATGGCCTTATCGATTCTCCAACCAACACTTATAAAGACAAGAAAAAGTAAGGAAATCGTAAGAAGCATTTGTGTAAGGCCTAACCCCATGATCTTTTTCCGCATTTCCCAGAATTTCCTTGGTTCCAGTTCTAAACCTACCAAAAATAGCAGCATAATTACCCCAAACTCACTGGCATGCATGATGTCATTGACATTATGTCCTGTGAGCTTCAGAGCATAGGGGCCGATAATGATTCCTCCTAAAATATATCCGATTACAGAACTCAAACCCAATTTTCTGGCTAATGGAACCATGATAATGGCTACACCCAGAAAAATTAATGTGTTCATCGCTAAGCTAGACTCCATAGGCTATTGATTGAGTAATTCTGTAAATTCTTTTTTGTGTAAAATAATTTCTTTTTTAGATAATTTATTGGCTTCGTAAACGATTTTAATATGCTTAATGTCTGCTTTGAAGACCTTTAAAGAAACAATCAGACCGCTTATCAGTTCATCAATGGTATATTGATAGGTTCCTGTTTTACTGAAAGATCTTTCTTTCCCGCCGGTAGTAATAAGGATATAAACTTCTTTATTTTCGAGAGGATTATATTTTCCCGGCTGGAGCCAGTCTCTGTCAAAGACTTCATCAATCCATAAACGGAGTAAAGGCGGCATTCCGAACCAGATTAAGGGAAACTGGAAAACAAAACGATCATAGTTGGCCAAACGTTTCCGTTCTCTGAAGGCTGCAATATGAAAATCAGGATACTCTTCATAAAGATCACGTAGGGTATAATGCTGGTGCCGAACGTAGAAGTTAATGAGCTCTACATTCGAATTAGAGTGCTCTAAATACGGGTGTGCAAATACTACCAATGTCTTCTTCATAAATCCTGTTTTCAGTAAATATAATGAAAAAATATTGAATAAAAGGTGGTTTTTATGTGGTATTATTAATTTTTTAACATGTAAACATCAATTTAATGTTAAAATAAATCAAAAAAATGAGGTTATTTTAAGTTTTTAAATAAAAAAAATCAGGCCATACGGACCTGATCTATAGATATATTACTATAATCTTTTAAAAGTTTACCATCCTCCGGATGCACCGCCGCCGCCGAAGCTTCCTCCACCGCCGAAGCCTCCAAAGCCTCCGCCGCCGCCAGAACTTCCACCACCGAAGCCACCTCCTCCAAATCCACCAGGGAATGGGAAGAAACCGCCCGGATAATTTCTGCGTCCTCTACGGGTGATGATTACATCGTCATCATCATTATTTCCACCACCACGTCCTCCACCTCTGTTTCCAAATAAGATGGCAATGATAATAAAAATAATGAAAGCAATAACCAGTACTTTGAATGCACTTCCATTACCGGATGGTGCAGTAGTAGCTACAGGTTTAAATTTTCCCTGAACCGCCTCCATAATGGCAGAAGTTCCTCCATTGATCCCTTCATACCATTGTCCTTTTCTAAAATTAGGCGTGACGATATAATCCAGAATTTGCCCGGCTACTGAAGCTGTAAGATATTGTTCTACCGCTCTTCCCTGCTGGATAGACATGGTTCTGTCTTCCGTGGCAATAAGAAAAACGACTCCGTTATCCACCCCTTTTTTTCCAATTTTCCATTGTTCACCAAACATGGTGGCCAGAAAATTTACATCTTCCCCTTTGGTCGATTTGATGATGACAACTTCAATTTCTGTTGAGGTGGTATCAGCAAATTTGATCAGCTTATTATTGAGCTCATCTTTTTCCTGTTGGGTAAGAAGATTGGCTTCATCAAAAACCGGATAGAGTACTGCCGGTTTTTCAGGTATGGTGTATTGTGCTGATACAATCGTGTAAAAGCAGATCAGTAAAAATGAAAATACTATTTTAAGAGAACGTAATTTCATTTGGGAGTTGGTTTGGATTTTCTCCTTCTACAGGAAAATATTTTTTAAGTTCAAGACCAGTTTCAAGGATTGCACTTTGTAATGCTTTATAATAATTCCCTTTTGCAAACTCAGCCGTAATATAGTCATGAAGATGATCCCAATAGGATTGGTGCACTTTTTCATGGATTCCGACATCTCCAATGATGGTCAGATATTTTTTTTCAAAATTGACATGAAAGAGCACAGCATTTCTATCAGTAGTGTTATCCATTCTAAGTTCCTTGAAGACTTCAAATGCCGTCTTAGCATGCTGGTCTTCCGTATTAGAGTCAATGTGCACTCTGATTTCGCCTGTGGAATGGTCTTCTGCTGACTGAATCGCTTCCACAAGGGAAGCGATCTGCTGATTGGTAAGGAAATTATTCATTATTTGAATACTTCAGGGGCCTTTTGTGCGCCTGCATCTGCCTTGAAATAAGGTTTTTCTTTAAAGTTCGTAAAGTTCGCCAAAATATTATTTGGGAACGTTTTAATGGAAGTATTATAATCCTTTGCAGCATCATTATAGTAAACGGTCTCAGTTCTGATACTGTTTTCAATAGCCGTATATTCTCTCTGGAAGTTAATATACTGTTGATCTGCTTTTAGGTTAGGATAAGATTCTACTACAGCCATTAATCTGCTTAACGCTCCTGACAATTCTCCTTGTGCTGCCTGGAATTTTGCGATATCAGCATCGGTCATATTGCTGGGATCAATGTTGATAGAAGTAGCCTTAGAACGCGCTTCCACTACTTGTGTTAACGTTTCCTGTTCAAATTTTGAATACGATTTTACGGTTCTTTCCAGGTTAGGAATAAGGTTGGCTCTTTTCTGGTAAACAGTCTCTACATTGGACCATTTTGCATTCACTGTTTGTTCTTTATTTACAAAACTGTTATATCCGCTTTTTCCCCAGAAGAAGAGAACTGCAACAATAATAAGGAGGGCAATACCAATGGTTCCGGCGCCCAGACATCCTTTATTTTTCATAGTTTATTTTTTTTTAATTTTTTGTGCTAATCAAATATACAAATTATGTGCTAATTTTGTAGAAAATTATATTTGAATGACAACAATAGTGGTGGCAATGGGAGAGAAGAATGAGATTGGTTTTGAAAACCAGTTGCTTTGGCATCTTCCCAAAGATTTGAAACATTTTAAAGAAATTACTTCCGGGCATCCGGTGATCATGGGAAGAAAGACCTATGAAAGTATTGGAAAACCTCTTCCTAACCGTACAAATATTGTTGTTTCAAGAAAAAAAGATTGGTTTGAAGAAGGGATTCTAATTGTAGGAAGCATCAAAGAAGCCGTGAAATTCGCCAAAAAAATTGACGAAAATATCTTTATTATCGGTGGTGGAAACATTTATGAGCAAACGATGGATATCGTGGATACATTGGAGGTTACTCTGGTAAAAGCAGATCTTCAGGCTGATACATTCTTTCCTAAGATCGATGAGAAAATCTGGAAAAAAACGAGTGAAATCTGCCATGAAAAAGATGAAAAAAATTCATATGATTTTTGCTTTCAGACCTACGAAAAAATTAAGAAAGAAGGATAGAAATCAATAGTCAATTTTTTGCTTTACAAAATGAATTGTGAATTCCTCACAGAAGTTGATCAATGACAAGTGCAGCGAATTGACCATTCACCATTGACTTTTTGAACTATCAGCTTTAAATTTATTATCTTTGCACTTCTAAAATTTAAAAATGAATAAGTACATAAAAATTGCAATAGCAGCAATTCTGATTCTACTGGGACTTTATATGATGATTTTCACAAGAAATCTTGGTTGGGGAATTGTTGTGTTTCTTTTGGCTGCATTCCCGATTTTGCTTTTCTTTAAAAATGAATACATCCTTCTGGCATTCTGGCAATTGAGAAAACAAAATATGGAAAAGGCTGCTGAATGGTTGACTAAAATAACGGATTATAAATCACAGCTTCATAAATCTCAGTATGGGTATTTCCACTATTTATTGGGGTTAACGCAGGCTCAGGATCATCCGACAAAAGTGGAACCTTTGATGAAAAAAGCACTGGAATATGGCTTGAATATGAAACATGACAGAGCAATGGCCACTTTGAACCTTGCGGCATCAGCGATATCTAAAGGTAGAAAACAGGAAGGACAGAAACTACTGGAAGAAGCAAAAAGACTTGACAGCGCAGGAATGATGACTGATCAGATCAAAATGATGAAAGACCAGTTGAAAATGCCAACGATGCAAAAGCATATGCACAATCCAAATATGAGAAACAGAGGAAAGTTCTTCTAGAACAGTCTTTCTGATATAAAAAAATAAAAATAAAACAGCCGTTTCAAAATTGTGAAACGGCTGTTTTATTTTTATGATATATTCTCCGTCGAAAGTCTATTCATTACATTTCAGATGTGTGATCATAGCCATAAAACTTTGGCATCTGCCAATGGTATTTTACAGCCAGTGTTCTGATCGCTACAATGAGTAAGATTGTAAAAATCTGTATAAAAGTATAGGATAGCGTAGTGTATTTAGTCATGAGTAAAAATGCAGCTCCACCAACAATGCAGGCAGTTGCATAAATTTCTTTTCTGAAGATCAATGGGATTCTGTTCAGAAGAATGTCTCTAATGATACCTCCAAAGCAACCGGTAATGGTTCCCAACCCAATACAGATAAGAGGGTGTATTCCTACATTTAATCCTTTTTGAATTCCAATAATAGTGAACAGCCCGAGTCCGAAGCTGTCAAAAATAAATAAGGTTACCTTAAAGTTTTTTTCCAGCGATTTAAAGACCATCGAAAAAATACTGGTTACCAGAATCAATATACACATCAGAAGATCATGCATCCAGAATACGGGGATGTCAAGTAGAAGATCTCTCACAGTTCCTCCGCCTACAGAAGTTACAAAGGCAATAATAAGTACTCCAAACGGATCAAGCCGTTTCTGCATCGCTGCAAAACTTCCGGACATGGAAAAAGCAATGGTTCCGAGGACTTCAATTGCGAAATTAAACTGTTCGTGCATAGATTACATAAATGATAGTTGATAAATGATAATTGATGAGTGATTTTCTGCTTAAGCAAATTCTTGGCCATTTTGTCAATTATCATTTATCACTTTTCAATTATATCTTGTTTATCTTTCGACTCTTACCGATTCCGGAACCAGAAGTTCATATTCACCTCCATGATTGATAATCTCTCTTACAATGCTACTGCTGATGAAAGATTTACCGGATGAAGTCAGAAGGAATACCGTTTCCAGTTTTTTGTGAGCTAATGTTCTGTTGGTATGAGCGATAGCTTTTTCAAATTCGAAATCAGCAGGGTTTCTTAGTCCTCTGATGATGTATTGAGCATTTTTTTCGAAACAATAATCAACAGTAAGCCCCTCGAAATAATCTACTTCTACGTTTGGAAACTCAGCCACAGAGTTTTGAATGAATTCCATTCTTTTCTCCAGTGGGAACATGTATTTCTTTTGGGAATTTTGTCCTATAGCAATAATTAATTTATCAAAAAGCGGAGCCGCTCTTTCTATAATATCGTAATGTCCTAGGGTAATCGGGTCAAACGATCCCGGGAAAACAGCAATTTTCATGTTGTACGAGTTATAATTTTGAATGATGAAATGATGAGTCTGGAATAAGTCTCATCTTTAATTCTGACTTTTGATTATTTATTAAGTGCTTTTTCAACTTCATTTCCACAAAGATCCATAATGGAAATCCCATAATGTTTTGCTTGTTGAGGAAGAATACTGGCCGGAGAGAATCCCGGATTAGTATTCATTTCAAGCATATAAGGAATTCCATCCATCAGGATATATTCACTTCTTGAAAAACCACTCATCCCAAGAGAATTATAAGCTCTTTTGGCAATTTCTTCCACTTTTTTTGTCGTTTCTGCATCAATTCTTGCAGGCGTAATTTCTTCGGATGCGCCTTCATATTTTGCTTCATAGTCGAAGAATTCATTCTGAGGAACAATTTCAGTGATTCCCAAAACAATTGTTTCTCCTTTAAAATCGATCACTCCTACAGAAACTTCCATACCGTTCAGGAAACTTTCAATAAGGATTTCGTCATCTTCTTTAAAAGCAATTTCCGTAGCAGCAATCAGTTCTGACTTTTCTTTTACTTTGGAAATTCCGAGTGATGAACCGGATTGGTTAGGTTTTACAAAAAGAGGAAGATTTAATTCTGAAATGATCTCATCAACGTTAATGTGCTCTCCTTTTCTCAGATAAATGCTTTTCGCAGAAGGGATTCCATATTTGGACAATACAGCAAGGGTATCTTTTTTATTGAAAGTAAGGGCACTCTGGTAAAAACCGCAACCTGTGTATTTCTGACCTATTGCATCCCAATATGCCTGCAGTATCCCATTTTCACCGGGCGTTCCGTGGATGATGTTGAAACATACATCAAACTTCAATGTTTCACCATTATCTAAGGTAACTGAAAAATCACCCCTGTTGATGGGATACTTTTTATCATTTTCGTCTAAAAAATACCATTCGTCTTTAAGGACTACTACTTTATATACATCGTAAAGATTTCTGTCTAAGGAATCATAAATCAACTGTCCGCTTTTTAAAGAAACTACATATTCATCGGAATAGCCTCCCATCACTACGGCAACACTTTTTTTGTTCATAACCATATATATCAATTAAGGCAAATTTAAACATTTTATGTAATGCAATACGGGAAATACGGAAATTTTAAAATCAAAAATGAATTGTGTTAAATAAAAAGCCCATTCTAAAATTATTAGCTATATTTGCCGTTGTAATTAAAGTAATTTTAAGTATGCTTAAATCACTTTTCAATTGGAAAGTTTTACTGAATTTAGTAATAGCCATCGGCGTTTTCGTAGGTCTGGTATGGCTTACATTTCGTTGGTTGGAATACCATACTAATCACGGTCAGGAAATACCTGTTCCCAATGTAGTCAATAAATCTGTGCATGACGCAGTTAAAATATTAGATGATACAGGACTGGAATATGAAGTAGATAGTGCGAATTATGACCCTAAATACAGGCCTTTTCAGGTTTTGCAGATTTATCCTGCACCGGGTTCACGTGTAAAAGACGGGAGAACAGTTCGTTTAAAGGTAAACCCAAGAACATGGGCTCAGATTGCTGTGCCTGATGTTATTAATAAGTATTCCGGGCTGGCATTCCAGAGATTGGATCAGGTAGGTCTTAAAATCGGAGATACTATTTATGAGCCAAGTATCCAGAAGGATGCTCTTTTAAGAATTTTGTATAAAGGCAATGCGGTTAACCCGGGTGCCCGTTTACCAAGATTCTCTGTAATAGACGTTGTAGTAGGTTCCGGCCCTATGAGAAATATTTCTATTCCTAATGTAGTAGGCCTTTCCGTAAAAGAAGCAAGAGCAGTCATTACGAAAAGTATGTTTGAGGTTGGGTTGATAGAGCATGAAGACGGAAACAAAGACGAGTCTGATATCATCTATTATCAGGATCCGGCTCCAGGGGATGTTCGTGACCAGGGCATGCAGATTGATCTTTGGGCAAGTAAGAGAACTCCGGCTGAACTTAGAGCTAAAGTTGAACAGTTGAATTCTATTTACCGTATGAAGGTAGACACTTCTCTGCCTCCGGTACGATATGAAGAAGTTCATTCTGAACCAAGTTATGTTCCACCGGTAGCGCCTCCGCCGGCACCGAAAAGAGAAACTCCAAAAGCTGAACCGGTGAAAACAGAGACCCCGAAAGCTCAGACGACGACTCCAAAACCGGCAGGATCAACAGCAGATAAGCCTAAAGTATCTACCGGAAATAATAGCCAGGCATCAGGAAATACCCATAAGCCGGCTGCTTCTACAGGAGCAAAAGATCCTGCAGAAAAACCAAAAGCTAAAAAAGTAGTCGTAGAATAATACGTAACTATAGTAAATAAAATATAGGCTTCAACTGAAAAATGTTGAAGCCTTTTGTATAAAAATCAAAACAATGTCAGAAGATAACGAAGATTTTTTAGATGAAGAGTTGTTAGACTCCAATAGTATTGAAAATATCGATATAGACGAAGAAAATAAAGGGTTATATGAACACCTTAACATCACCGTTGATCCCAAGCAGGAGCCTTTAAGGATTGATAAATTTCTATTGATTTACAGACAGAATTCTTCAAGAAATAAAATTTCTCAGACCTGCAGGGCCGGAAACGTTATAGTGAATGGAACGGCTGTCAAGCAGAATTATCGTGTGAAGCCGGGCGATCAGATTTCGGTGCTTCTTACACATCCTCCCAGAGAGAATGTCATTATTCCACAGGATATCCCTGTCAATATTGTCTATGAAGATGATGATCTCGTGGTAGTGGATAAAGAGGCAGGAATGGTAGTGCACCCGGGGCATGGAAACTGGGATGGAACATTGGTAAATGCTCTGGCTTATCATTTCGAAAAGAATGGACAGAAATCTGATCTGGACAGAGTAGGACTTGTCCATAGAATCGACAAGGATACCTCCGGACTGCTGGTCATTGCAAAAAATGAATATGCATTAAGCTTTCTGGCCAAACAGTTCTTCAACAGAACGACCAAGAGGCTGTACTGGGCTTTTGTATGGGGGAATTTAAAGGATGAAGAAGGAACGATCAGAGGGCATATCGGAAGGCACCCTAAAAACAGAATGCAGATGTCTGTCTATGAAGATGGAAGTCAGGGAAAACACGCTGTTACACATTATAAAGTCTTAGAAAGATTCAAGTATATGACGTGGGTAGAATGTAAGCTGGAAACGGGAAGAACGCACCAGATCAGGGCTCATTTCAAACATATCGGACATACTTTATTTAACGATGAAAGATATGAAGGGCATACTCCGCTAAGAGGTATTAACCTTCCAAAATACAAGCAGTTTATTAAGAATGTCTTTGAAATTTTGCCAAGACATGCACTGCATGCCCATACCCTTGGATTTATACACCCAACAACAAAAAAGGAATTATATTTTGAAAGCCCAATGCCCAAAGATATGGCGGATGCTGTAAAAAAATGGAGAAATTATTTGGAAAACTAAAAATATATTGAGAATTTTTTTTATATTTGTTGAATTGAAATCAAGATTTGTTATGAGAAAACTATATGCTATCGTATGTTTAGCTCTTTTGTCAAATGCATACAAAGCACAAGAATCACTACCATATTATCAACAGTATCTTTTGGATGGTGATTTCCTGTTCAACCCAGCTCAATACGGAAAAACAGATTACGTACAGCTCAATGCCATTTACCAAAAGCAATTTTCAAAATTCAGCGAATCCCCAAACGTACAATCAGTGGGAATCAATGCTAACATTTTCGATAGAGTAGGTGCCGGTCTTACCGTATTCAGAGACAGCAATGGAGCTGAATCTGCAGGAGGTGTTACAGCGGGTGCTTCATATTTTATTCCTCTAAGTAGTGAAGGAGACAGAAAAGACCAGTTCTCTTTCGGTACAAGTGTTAGTTTGTATAATAGAAATTTTGATTATTCTAAAATCAACGTTGAAGAGCAGGGAGATCCTTTAGTAAGAGGCGAAAACAGTAATATTTTTATGGCGTATGCCAATTTCGGTTTGGCAGCAACTTATAGAAATCTCTTTGGAGGTGTTTCTGTAAATGATATTGCATTAGGTAACGATAGACCTATTGTTAACGGATATGAACCTTCACCAATTAAATTCTTCTTAAACTTAGGATACAACTGGCATATCGCAGACAACATCATGATTACCCCTGCAGCCATGATTAACCTGAACACCAACTCAACAAGAGTAATGGACTACAACTTAATGGCAACCTTCTCTAACGAGATCAATGCATTCTCTTTTGGAGTAAGCTACAGAGCAGCTCAAAACAGATTTGACAGCCAACAGTTAGAAATTGCTCCGGTTGTAAAAGTAAGATTCAATAAATTTATGATCGGTGCTACTTATAATCTTGGATTATCTGATATCCAGACGTATGGTGGAAACAGTTTCATGATTGGTCTTGGTTATAACTTTGACAACTTTATTAATGTTAGAGGTTATAGATATTAATCAATTTAATTTAAATAAATTTGAGCTCTGAAATTTTCAGAGCTTTTTTTATGATATATATTCACGTCCCTTTCTGTAAGCAAAAGTGCAGCTATTGTAATTTTCATTTTTCAACTTCCCTGAATTTCAAGGATGAAATGCTTCGAGCCATGAAAACTGAGCTTATGCTGAGAAAGGATGAACTGCAAAACAAAAATATAAAGTCTCTCTATTTCGGAGGCGGTACTCCTTCTATTCTTTCAGTAGATGAAATTAATGCTCTCATTGACGAGGTTCTGCGCTATTTCAGTTTTGGAAGAGATATTGAGATCACGCTGGAAGCCAATCCCGATGATCTGGATAAAAACTTTCTGAAACAGCTGTCAGGAACACCTGTTAACCGACTTTCTATAGGTACACAAAGTTTTTTTGAAGAAGATTTAAAACTCATGAACCGTGCCCATAATGCTGCAGAAGCAGAAAGTTCTATTAAAAGGGCACAGGATTTTGGATTTGAAAATCTGAGTATAGATTTAATTTATGGATCTCCAACCTCCAATCTTGAGATATGGAAAGAGAATCTACAAAAAACAATTGCGCTTGAAGTTCCTCATATCTCGTCTTATGCTTTGACTGTAGAACCTAAAACAGCGCTGGAAAACTGGATTTCAAAAGGAAAAGTAAAAAGCCCAAAAGAAGAAGAACAAAACAGGGAATTCTATTATCTGTCTGATTTTTTAAAAGATCATGGCTTTGAACATTATGAAGTTTCCAATTTTGCTAAACCAGGATTTTATTCCAGACATAACTCTGCTTACTGGAAATATCAGGAATATTTAGGAATTGGTCCATCAGCGCATTCTTATAATGGTTTTGATGTAAGAAGCTGGAATGTTGCGAATAACCAGCAGTATATTAAAAAGCTTACGGATAAAATACTGGCAAAAGAAGAAGAAATTCTTTCACAGGAAGATCAGTATAATGAAATGATTATGATTGGCCTGAGAACGATTTGGGGAGTAGATATTTTGAGTTTAAAAAATAAATTCTCAGACAGGATACTGGAACATTTCAATAGAGAAATACAACCGAAACTGGGAGAAGGTATTTTAGTCATAGAAAATGACCATCTGAAAATTCCCGAAAAACACTGGTTTATGGCAGACGGAATTGCTTCGGACTTGTTCATGGTATAAATTTTTAATGAAGCCATATTAACAGCGTAAAATTCACTATTTTTGTATAAAATCTCCAGTTCACTTGAAAACTAAAAAACAAGACTATTCGCATCTTTCACCCAGCCAGCCTATCGGTATTTTTGATAGTGGAGTGGGAGGTCTTACCGTAGCTAAAGAAATCAAAAGACTTCTTCCTCATGAAGACCTGATTTATTTCGGTGATACCAAACACCTTCCTTACGGTGAGAAATCTAAAGAAGCGATCATTGAATATTCTACCAAGATTACCAACTTTTTACTGGAACAGAATTGCAAAGCTATTGTTATTGCTTGTAATACCGCTACAGCAAATGCTTTGAATGAGGTAATGCAGTCGGTTGCCGGAAAAGTACCGGTTATTGATGTCATTAATCCTGTAGCAGAAAAAGTATCTTACGAAATTCATAATAACGTGGGGGTTATTGCAACGAAGGCAACAGTGAATTCCGGTTTGTATAAAAAGAGCATCAGAAAGCACAATAAATGGATCAAGGTTGATGAGCTGGCAACACCCTTACTGGTTCCGGCTATTGAAGAAGGTTTTAAGAACCATCCGATTACCCATGCAATTATTTACAATTACTTAAGCAACAGTAAATTAAAAAATATTGAAACCTTGATTTTAGGATGTACCCATTATCCACTTTTAATTGATGAAATTAAACAGTATTACGGAAACAGGGTCCGTGTCATTGATTCTCCTAATATTGTGGCCAATCATCTGAAGATTATTCTGGATAAGTACAATTTGCTGAACGATAACAACCATCATCCCAATTATCATTTTTATCTTTCAGATCTCACCAAGAACTTTGAGAAAATTTCCAAGAAGTTCTTCGGAAAAACCATCGATTTAGAACTTAAAGTATTATAAATAAAAGTCTGCCTCATACAGAAGCAGACTTTTTCATTACATGTCATTGCGAGCGTAGCGAAGCAATCTCAAAAGGTTAGTTTAAGGATTTTATCTTCGATAAAATTTTATTAGGATAATTTTTCTCGCAGATCTCGCGAATTACGCAAATTTTTTTGTTTTTATAATCTGCTCAATCTGCATAACTATTCATCCATATTTCTTGTGAAAAGATGAGTAAAATCTCCGCTTAAAATTATGCTTCCACAATCACCTTTTCTGCTTTCAATCTTGCCTTAGGATTGAATTTGGGCTGATTAGCATCCGTTTCATGTCTCTCGCCAATAGCTACTGCGAAAAGAGTTTCATATTCATTATTTTTAAGAATGTTGTCGTACTCTTCAGGCTCTATCCCTTCCATAGGCGTGGAGTCTATGCCCATAGCTGCACAGGCAGAAAGCAATACTCCTAATGATAAATATACCTGATGTCTTAGCCAAGCCTTTACAGCAGCTTCACCTTTGGGTTTTACCATGGTTCTGTAATAATTGATATTGCCCTCTGAAAGACTTTCTTCAATTTGTTTTTCAAAGTCTTCGATGTTTTTTATAACCTGAAAAATAATTAAATGACTGCTATCAAGGACCTTTTCTTTATTAAAATAAGATTTCTCGCCCAATTGAGTCTTCAATTCATGATCATTGACAAAAATAAAATTCCATGGTTGACTGTTGATGGACGACGGACTTAGATTCAGAATAGCTTTAAGCTCATCTATTTGTTCCGGGTTGATTACTCCTTGTGGGTTATACTTCTTTACAGTATATCTGTTTTTCATTTTCTCTAAAAAGCTCATAATTTTAAACTATCATTTTTATAGTTACAAAATTAATTTAAGTTTAATAACTTTGCAATAACGGTAAAAAATGATAGTATAAAAATGTATACAGTAGATAAGAAGTCCTATCCTTGTTGTACCAGCGTAACCATGAGGTTTATAGGCGGAAAATGGAAAGCAGTAATTTTACATCACCTAGTTGACGGAGCTAAAAGGTATAATGAATTGAGGAAGTCTATTCCAACGATTACAGAACGAACATTAAGTTTGCAGCTTAAGCAAATGGAAGAGGATCATATCATCAGCAGAACTGTCTTTACGGAAAAACCTCCTTTAGTCGTGGAATATGAATTGACGGAATTTGGAAAAACGCTACTTCCCGTTCTGGAAGCTATTACAAAATGGGGCGAAGGGGCACCTGAGCTTTCAAAAAAAATAATCAGGAATTAAATTTCCTGATTATCTTGTGTATTAGGTTCAAAAAAACTGAAACTTACGTTTCCGTATTTTCTGGTATCAATTAAATTGGGATGCTCCAATTTCATACGGCTCTGATGCTCTACAATAAGTACTCCGTTTTCCTTGAGATATTTATTATTTAAAACCAAAGAAATTAACTCATAGTACTTCTTTTCTTCCATTTCGAAAGGGGCATCAGAAAAAACAATTTCAAAAGATTTCTTATTTCTGAATTTTTTAAGCCAATCAAATACGTCACCTCTTTGTACATTGATCTGAAGAGCCATGTCAAGTTCTGAGGCTGTAGAGTTGATAAATGCTGTATGTTTGGGATTCATTTCTACAGAGGTTACATCCTGACATCCTCTGGAAGCCAGTTCCAGTGAAATAGAACCAATTCCTGCAAAGAGATCAAGCACGGAAATAGACTGCATATCGTACTTATTCTCCAGGATACTGAATAAAGCTTCTTTCGCAAAATCTGTGGTAGGTCTTACTTCAAAGTTTTTAGGAGCGGCAATTTTTTTGGCTTTCCATTTGCCTGATATGATTCTGAACATATTTTTTTATTAAGGGTAAGGAGTAGATCTTAGACAACAGAATTCAAAAGCTGTTATCTGCAAGCTGCTGCCTAATTAAGTATAAAATTCTTGTTAGGAATATTGTCAAAAACGATTTTAAGGTTCTTCACAAATTTCTGAAGTTCGGAAATGAACGTTTCATTTTCCGTAGTCTCACCATAAGCGTAGAAGTTGGTCTCATTAATACCAAAACCAATTTTGCTCAACGTGAACATGATAAAATAAAGAAAATCAACTTCTGAATTGACATCAAGGTTGTTATAAAGAATGATTTTCTTGTTATCGATGGCAAAAAACTCACACTGGTTATGATAAAGGTTGATGTGAATTTCTTTGTTGTTTTTATTGTTGATCGAGTTCAAAAACTTTTCTCCGGAAAAATTAAAATGTACCGGTATGGCCAGTTCTTTTATTTTCTTATAATAGTTTTTCGGGAAAGTATAATAAAACTGAATATTGAATTTTTTGTTGATAGAAAGCATCAGCTCTTCCTTTTCCTTATCAGCAGGCGCATTATACGAAATCAGATCAAAACCTGCGTCGTGATCGGAGAAACCTTCAGGCATCAGGGTAAAATGATTCCACGCAGAAACCACCTGTAATTTCATCGAAGCGCTGTTTGATAAGAACTTCATCCAGCTTATCATCGATAAGGGTTGCCGGAGTTTCTTCAGTAACGAAATAGGATTTTTCTTCCAGAATGCTTTTGTTTTTCACAATCTGGTAAATCAATCCGTCTTTGGTAAAAAGTAAATTAAGTACGTTCATAATTCAATTGCTGCAAATTTAGTGAAATTCTACCATTACCGCACCTGATTGATGGTGAAGTATTTCCTTATTATAAAAATCAATATTCACCTGGCTTTCCAAAACCTGCTGAACCATTCTTTGTAAGGTTCCGTCACCAATACCATGAACAATCTCAAGTTTTTTAAATTATTCTTTCGGCAGAATTCCAATACTTCAATGAGTTTTTCCTTTTGAATGAAGAGTCTTTCAAAACTATCGTAGTCATTAGGATTCTTTACCAAATTATGAAAATGCAGATCCAAAACCAAATGATTTCTCTGATGTTTTTTGGAAATCACTTTTTTGGGCTCAGCTTTCTTTATCACTCTTATATTTTCATACAGATCTGCATTCTTGGGAACCAATTTTTCTTTCGGATACTGATGAGTAAATCCATATTCATCTTTAAAAACCACAATATTCCCCTTCACCGAAGTAACTACTCCGCCTAAATCTTCATCTACTACAGAAACTGTATCCCCGATTTTCATTTTTTTTTAACTTTGAATTACCAACTTAACCTTGACATGTTTTAGGAACATGTCAAGGTTACACTCTTGAACCTAGCTCAATCACTTCCAGATCCTTAATCTCTTCACCATCCACTACAAAGCGCATCATGGTTCTCACCTTATGCCAGCCTTGTTTTCCGCAGGCTCCCGGATTGAGGTGAAGAAGATTGTTTTTCTCATCATACATCGCTTTTAAAATATGAGAATGTCCTGAAATAAATAACTTGGGCGCTTTTTCTGAAATTTCCTTTCTGGTTAATGGCGTGTATTTTCCCGGATATCCACCGATATGGATCATCAGAACTTCCAGATTTTCGCAGAAAAAACGATTAACTTCCGAAAATTCTGCCCGTATTTTGGCATTATCTATATTCCCAAATACACCTTTCAGAGGTTTTATCTTTTCCAGTTGTTCTATAACATCCATGCTTCCGAAATCTCCGCAGTGCCAGATTTCATCTGCTTGTGCTGCATATTCCAGGATGCGCTCGTCTATATATGAATGGGAGTCGGAAAGAAGAAGAATTTTTGTCATTAT
The DNA here is from genome assembly GCA_029449295.1 of Zea luxurians. Classification (NCBI taxonomy): domain Eukaryota; kingdom Viridiplantae; phylum Streptophyta; class Magnoliopsida; order Poales; family Poaceae; genus Zea; species Zea luxurians. The sequence continues at coordinate 285,700 of JAOPSE010000720.1, forward strand.
CTAAGAGTTCTGGCGGTGATATTTTCGTCATATTTTTCTTTGAATACGGCAAGGCGGTCAGGATTCAGTTCTCCTTCCTGATTGATCACTCTTTCTTTTAATAACCATCTTATTATTTTTTCCATTCCCTTTCTGGAATTCATAAAATTGGATACTTTTCCAAGGTCTTTAGATTCTATTTTTACCTTTTCAGTCAGAAAATTAAGAATGAAATAATCATCACTTACATAGCTTGGAGTTTCATTATCCATGTATTTGTACATCAAAATCTCATCATCATTCTTCATGGAGAAAAAAGAATATTGAGCAAGACTGAGCTTTTCTGCTTTTAAGATCTGTTTGCCGTCCAGTAAAACTTTATCATCTTTGATGGTAACGTTCTGGGAAAAATATAAATTACTGCTTATCATCAGGATGAAGAAAGCCAATAATCGGTTCAATGCCATTTTTTAATGCTTTTATTCTGCAAATATAAAGAAGCTGGAATAAAATTATTTTTACGGGCTGATGATTAAGGAGATTTTTTCAGAGATTAATCAAGAATGTTTCTCTCTCTGCGGATAGAATCCATTTTCTTTTCTGTCTTAGGATCGAAAAGCTTTCTCAGTTTTAATTCAGTGCTGGTCAGTCTTGAAATAATAAAATGACCATTCATGCTTGCGTTGGAAGGGAAGGTGATGGTAAGTGTACTGTCCGAAGTTTTTTTCCAGTCGCCTGTATAACGTTCAAACTTTAAAGATTTACTGGTAATATCTTCGGGATTCCCATTTCCGCTTCCGGGCTTTGGCAAGCTTCCCTGCATTTTTCCATTGTCTTTGAACCTGATTCCATAGCTTCTGTTATCAAAAACATCCTTTCTTTCATAGGTATAAATATAAGTATCCAGTTTTTTTAGCTTCCAGGTTTGTAATAATAACGGGTTTGAAACTTTGCTCTGGCTTTTTACCAGACTAGTGGTTAAAAATGACAGGAGTAGGATACAGATATTCTTTTTCATAAATAAGACTGCTGAAGGATTGAAAAAAATAAGTAAGTTTTTAATGCCACAAAGTTAGCATCATATTTATTAAATTTGGGAAAATAAAAAAAATAATGAAACAGAAGTTTTCTTTTTTCATTCTTCTTTTGACCGTGGGGTTAGCAAACGCACAGGTTGAAGAGAAAAAACTGGATGAGCTGATCCAGAATACCCTTAAAACTTTTGACGTTCCGGGAATGTCGGTGGGAATTGTTAAAGATGGGAAAGTGACCTATTCCAAAGGATTTGGAGTACGTTCCCTTACTACCAAACAACCTATGGACGATAACACATTGGTGGGAATTGCTTCCAACTCCAAAGGGTTTACCTGTGTGGCATTGGCTATCCTGGCTGATGAAGGAAAGCTGAACTGGGACGATAAAGTTTCAAAATATATTCCGGAGTTTCAAATGTATGATCCTTACGTTTCTCAGAATGTAACAATCAAAGATTTGATTACTCACAGAGCAGGATTAGGCCTGGGACAGGGAGACCTGATGTTTTTTCCTGAAGGTGGGAGTCTGACAGTGAATGATATTGTTCATAATGTAAGATACCTTAAGCCTGAAAACGCTTTCAGAACGAAACTGGATTACAATAATATTATGTTTATTGTTGCCGGTGAAGTTATTCACAGGATTTCCGGAATAAGCTGGGCCGAGTTTATCGAACAAAGAATTATGAAACCGGTAGGAATGACGGCAAGTTTTGGAAGCTACAACAGAGCTAAAGCTGCTACTAATAAAATTGATGCCCATGCTCCTGTAGACGGGAAAGCAATTGCAGTTCCTCATGACTGGAACGAAACCGGTAATGCTGCGGGAGGAATTATGAGCAACATCAAAGATATGACAACATGGGCAGAGTGTCTGATGAATAACTTTACCACTAAAGATGGCAAAAAGTTAGTCTCTGATAAAAATGCTCAGCAGTTGTGGAGTCTTCAGATCCCTGATAGAGTAGCTGCTAAGAATCCATATGATACAAGTTTTTACGGGTATGGTTTAGGATGGTTTTTAAGTGATGTGAAAGGTCATAAACAAGTGCAGCACACCGGTGGTTTAATAGGAACAGTGACCCAGTTTACCTTAATACCTGATATGAAACTGGGAATTGTGGTATTAACGAATCAACAGTCCGGAGCAGCTTTTAATACCATTACCAACACCGTGAAGGATTCTTACCTGGGAGTAGCAGACAGAAACTGGTTGAAAACCTATGGTGAGAGAATGTCTAAAATGAATGCTGACTATGATAAGCAAAAGAAAGATGCCTATGCTAAATCTGATGCTTTTAAAAAAGAAAAAAGTCTGCAGCCGAAAGCAGAGCAGTTTGTAGGAGCTTATAACGACTTATGGTTTGGGGATGTAGATATTGCCCAACAAGGCAGTACTTACAGAATTTCATGTAAAAACTCACCAAGGCTTAAAGGAGAGTTGGTTCCGTTTTCTAACAACTCTTTCATCATAAAATGGGATGACAGAAGCTATGACGCCGATGCTTACATTATTTTTGACTATGATGAGAACGGAAAAGCACAGTCTGCCAAGTTGAAACCTATTTCTGATGTTACTGATTTCAGTTTTGATTTTGATGATCTGGATTTGAGAAGAAAATAAATACCGATAAAATAGGAATATAAAAAGGAATGAGCTGATGCTTATTCCTTTTTTTTTGGCTATTGTGTCACCTCATAAAAAAAACATCAAGTATCCGGAAAATGGAAATACAAGCTATGTGAATACAAAGAAGGCTACTTCAGCAAATTTAGATCCTGCTCAGCCAGTGAGAGTTCCACATTAAGATGTTGTTTTTCAAAAAAGTTCTTTAATTCAAGTAGTCGTTTTATATTATCATGGGGTATACTTGAGCTTAATTTTCTTTGGCAGAGTGAGCAGGCCCTTGCCAGATGATAATCAGTTTCTGTGAGTGAATTAGTTCCATTCATGACGCAATTAGCATTCAGGCAATGGCTGATGCCAAACATATGCCCGATTTCATGGGAGCTTATTTTCATTAATCTTAAAAGACTTTCATTGAAATTAGAGTTTGTTAAATGACCATCAGCAAATCGATATACAGAAGTTACTCCTACACCGTCATCATATGATGCAAATCCGAAGACATAATTCCAGTCAGGTTTTGGAAAAAGATCTTTTTCTGTAATTCCCATGAGAATAACTGCGTCTGTTGGCTTGTTTTTAATTAAGATACTATCTAAAACGTAGCTTGCCAATATTTGTTCCTGTCCTTCTTTAAAAATTCTTTTTGCTGTTTTTGGAAAAATTGTATTAGATAAAGCAGGTAAAACTTTTGTTTCCAACTGATAATAAATTCTTAAATACTCTTTTGTAAGTTCAATTTCTTTTTTTTGAAGCGTATTGAAATCTCCAATAGGTTGAAGGTAAATAGTATTTTTTCCTGTGTGAGGTATTATTTTTCTTGTGTTTTGGAAATCTGCAAAACTTTGAAATTTTTCATCATGATTATATCTCCAGCTTCCGGATTTAGGCTTGGTGGAAAGTTTTACATCATTGATGGCAATTGTTTCAAAATAAGTTTTTGTCTTTTTCTGACATGAAAAAGAGAGTATAAATATTGCTACATAAAAAAGGAGATATTTGAACTTATATTTTCCCGGGTTCATAAAAGAAAAGAAGTTTCTTTTTAGCGCCATCAAATTCAGACCATGAGTTACAGTCCACTTCAAAACCGGCAACTCCACACGTGGGGAAGTGGAAAATATCTTCAGAAATAGAATTGGCAAAATTGGAGATCCCGTTATTATGGGAAAAAAAAGCTACAGAACCCAGATTATCGTCGAGGTCATAGATTACAGATTCAAAACTTCTTTCGGAAGGATTATATAGTTTATCATTGGTAGAGCAGTTCAATTGATACATCTGGTTAAAAATCCGGCAGGTGTTAAGAGCCCTTACGGCAGGACTGGATACAAAATGATCTATTGAAATCTGATTGCTTTTAAGGAATCTGGACATGTTCATAGCATCCTCCAGACCTTTATCCGCCAAAGGTCTGTCAAAATCTTCCGTTTCTTCCGGCCAGTCGCTTTTTGCATGTCTTACGAGGATGAGTCTCTTCATATAGTTGTTTTTTGGAAGATTAAAATTATAAAAAAAATAATGGAATAAAACATGATTTACATAAAAAAACTGCGTTATGAATAAAATCATTAAATTTTAGTAAATTTGCAAAATTATGGGACAAATCCTTGCAATAGACTATGGAAAGGCACGTTGTGGCATTGCTGCAACAGATGATATGCAAATTATAGCCAGTGGTCTGGACACTGTTGAAACTAAAATTGTCATGGAATTTTTGAAAAAATATTTCAGTGAAAATAAGGTAGATGAAGTGGTGATTGGACTTCCCATAGATTTGAAAGGAAATGTTTCAGAAGTGGAAACCGATATTTTAAAATTCATTGAAGAATTTAAAAAAGAATTTTCGGATATTGCGGTCCATCGTTTTGATGAAAGATTTACATCCAAAATGGCCTCATTTTTTATTTCACAAAGTGGAAAAAACAAAAAAAAGAGACAGGAAAAAGGATTAATAGATAAAGTAAGTGCAACCATCATATTGCAGAATTTTTTAGAACAAAGAGTAAGATGATATTACCGATTAGAGCTTTTGGGGATCCTGTTTTGAGAAAAGTAGGAAAAGATATAGAAAAAGATTATCCCGGATTACAGGAATTAATAGATAATATGTTTGAAACGATGTACAGTGCTAATGGCATAGGCCTTGCAGCGCCTCAGATCGGTTTGGATATCCGTCTGTTTGTAATAGATGTAACACCTCTTGCGGAAGATGAGGATTATGAGGATATCAAAGACGAGTTGGCAGAGTTCAGAAAAGTATTTATCAATGCCAGAATTCTTGAAGAATCAGGAGAAGAGTGGAAGTTCAATGAGGGTTGTCTGTCTATTCCTGACGTAAGAGAAGATGTGAAAAGAAAGGGACAATCGTTATTGAATATTATGACGAAAATTTTGTGAAACATACAGAAACTTTTTCCGATATTAGAGCCCGCGTAATTCAACATGAATACGACCATATTGAAGGTGTTCTGTTTACCGATCATTTAAGTGCATTAAAGAAAAAACTGGTAAAAGGAAAGCTGACAAAGATTTCTCAAGGTGATGTAAGCATTGGTTACAAAATGAGATTTCCAAAATAATTAAACAAGGATTAAAGAAATAATAAAAAGCAAGAAGCTTAAAGCTGGTTGCAAAAATTACAAAAAATAAAATTATGCTGTTAGAAAAAATAATTTCAATTTCTGGAAAACCAGGACTTTACAAATTAGTTTCACAATTAAGAAACGGGTTCATTATTGAAGATGTTACCAACAAGAAAAAAGTAAGCATTGGAAACTCAAGCCAGGTAAGCTTATTAGATAATATTGCTATGTTTACATTTGAAAAAGAAGTTCCTTTGTTCGAAGTTTTTGAAAATATTGCAAAAAATAACGAGTACAAGGAAACCATTTCTCACAAATCTTCAGATGCAGAATTAAAAGACTTTATGTTGACTTCTCTTCCTAATTATGATACAGAAAGAGTATATGCTTCTGATATTAAAAAATTAGCTCAGTGGTACAATATTCTTCAGAAAGCTGGATACATCACTCCTGAAAGCTTCGTAAAGGCTGAGCCTGAAACATTAGATGGGGAACCTGCAGAAGAAGTAAGCATTGAAAAAGAAACAAAAAAAGCAGCTCCTAAAGCAGAAAAGCCGGCAGCTCCAAAAGTAAAAGCGACTTCAGCAGCAAAAGCAGCTCCGAAAAGCACGCACACTAAAAAAGGATAATTCATTTTGAATTAAAAATACAGACCTTGTTAAGATTTTCTTGACAAGGTTTTTTATTGCCTAAAACCTAACAGGTTTTAAAAACCTGTTAGGTTTAATAAGATATAAGTATGCTTTCTGATCTATAATAGCTTCTCCATTTTACACAACAAAACAGAGAATGACAGAAACTATTCTTAAATTTGTAATACTTGAATTTTCAAATTATGAACACGAAACAGGAAAAACTAGAAGCTTTCGGAAGGTTATTGGATATTATGGATGATCTTCGTGAGAAATGCCCGTGGGATCAGAAACAAACGTTGGAATCCTTACGTCACCTCACCCTTGAAGAAACCTATGAGCTTTCTGATGCTATTTTACAAAATGATTTACAGGAAGTAAAAAAAGAATTGGGTGATGTCTTGCTTCATCTGGTTTTCTACGCGAAAATAGGCTCTGAAAAAGAAAGTTTTGATATTGCTGATGTGATCAATTCCCTAAATGAAAAACTGATTTTCCGCCACCCCCATATTTACGGTGATACTGAAGTAAAGGATGAAGAGGAAGTAAAGCAAAACTGGGAGAAGTTAAAACTAAAAGAAGGAAATAAATCTATTCTGGGAGGTGTTCCGAAAAGCTTGCCAAGTCTGGTAAAAGCTTACCGGATTCAGGACAAGGTAAAAGGAATCGGTTTTGAATTTCATGATGCAGAAGATGCCTGGAAAAAGGTTGATGAAGAAATTCAGGAGTTTCATGCGGAAACAGATTTGGATAAAAAAGAACAGGAGCTTGGAGATGTATTTTTCTCGTTGATCAATTATGCAAGGATTTCCGGAATTAATCCGGATTCAGCATTGGAAAGAACCAACCTCAAATTTATTTCAAGGTTCCAGAAGATGGAGGGAATGGCGGATGAGCAAGAATTAAAACTTGCCGACATGTCACTGGAAGAGATGGATGTCCTCTGGGAAAAGGCAAAACTCTTGTCCGGCAACTCCTGATTGGAATGATTAATGCTTCTTATTTTCAGTTTAAACTTTTAAATAAATAAATGTTACGATTTCTTATGCTACCTTTTCTTTTTTTTGCTGAGTTGTAATCCAAAAGCTCAGAATTCACCGGGTAAAAACGGTGACCTGGAAGTACAATTTTCATTTCCTAAAAAATTAAGGAAGTTTCAGGTTTTGCATTGTCGAAAGATAAAAAAACAATCTGGGTCATCGAAGACAGAGGTAATAAAAACGCAGTATACGGCCTTAATGATAAAGGAGAAATGATTGCGAAAGTACCTGTAGAGAATGCTGAAAATACAGATTGGGAAGATATTATATCGGATACCCAAGGGAATATTTATATCGGGGATTTCGGAAATAATGATAATGACAGGAGGATCTCGCGATCTTAAAAACAGATCTGAAAAGCCCGGATCAGAAAACAACAAAAGTAGTTCAGACTACCAGATTTCATTATCAGGGGCAAACTGAATTTCCTCCTAAAAAATCCAATTTACTGTATGATTGCGAAGCGTTCGTGGAAATGGACGGTAATTTTTATCTCTTTACCAAGAACAGAAGCAAAGGATTTAACGGAACATTTTTAGTATTTAAAGTTCCCAATAAAGAAGGCGATTTTGAAGCTAAATTAATAGGCACATTACAATTGCAGGGAGGATATAATGATGCTGCCATTACTTCAGCTACCATCAATAGTACGAAAGATAAGATTGTAGTGCTTACCCATAAAAATGTTCATGTCCTTACCGGGTTTACTGCCAATGATTTTAGCATGGTTAAAATTCAGAAAGTTCCGTTACATCATAATTCCCAAAAGGAAGCCATTGTGTTTCTTAATGATAAAACGCTATTGATAGGTGATGAAAAGGCTAAAAATGAAGGTGGTAACGTATATCAGTTTTCTTTTTAATTACGAGATGATCTCAGACATGGCATTCTGAATGAAAAGAATGGAATGGAGAATCTTAAATAAATTATTTATTAAAAGATTCTTCCTTCGTCAGAATGACAGGAAACTTTTTACAAGATTTGTGCTCAACCTATCAATGAAAATCCACAGAGAGAAAACGCTGTGGATTTTTTGAAAATATAGTTGACGTGATGAAGTCTATGCTTTTTACGGGGTAAGATAAGAGATATGAATGTTTCCGCTCGATAACCTGAAATCCTGTGTATAACGGCAACGAATCCTGAAAGTATCCCCCGGATTAAAAAAATTGATCGAAGACAAATTATGATTTAACCCGGTAGTCCGCTCTCCGTGTCCCGTAGAAATACCCGCAAGGGTAGTTTGCGTAGGAGCAACCCGTTGAATATACGAATTAGCTGTTCCCGCCGTTTTTCCTGAAGGATTCAAATTCAGGTCATAGGTGACATAAGGTACAATATTATAAAAACCGGCTTTGACTACAGTAAATAATCCCGTAGCTGAGTTGTAGGTCAGATAAGCCGTATCAATTTTATTACTTACATTAAAAATATACGTTTGGGAGTAATTTTCATGAGTGCTGACAGGAGTTGTGTGGGTTCCTGTATAGCTACCACTGGAAGGACTTATATCTGTTTTATTTCCAACATATATAACCTTTAGAAAGTTCTCTGATTCTATACTTCTCCATACAGGTGCATTTCCGGTCCCGTTTGACATCAAAAATTCTCCCTTATTTCCGGAGTTCCCTTTTGTATTGGCATTCCCTCCTACATTACTGTCTTTTACCACTTGAAGGGAGCCATTAACATGTAAAGAATGTTGTGGAGTGGGAGTATGTATCCCAACTTGGGCGTTGATACTTATGGACATCACAAATAATGCCATGTACAATAGCTTTTTTTCCATCTTGTTGTTTATTTTTATTGAAATAATTTTAAACAAATATATATTCTTTTTAAAATATTTATTTTTTCTAAAGTCAATAAAGATATTGGTGTATGGATATATTTAGCCTATAATGCTGAAAATATGGCCTTTATATAAAAACCATATTTTAGTTATGTATGCAAAATGCTAATTGAAACGTGAAATTATTAAATTTTATTTAAATTGATTTTTTTCTAAAATTTTAAAATATTCTATATTAAATTATTGATTTACAGTATTTTGTTATTCTGTGTGCTTTTTTGAAGACCAGATTGAAAAATTAGAGTATTATATTTTGCTTCATTCTAAAATTTCATTCCTATTCCGGCAGAGATCCTTCCTCCATCAGATCCATAGAAGTAGTTGAGTCTCGCAGACATCATTTCAACGATACTTAACCAGATTCCTGCTCCCACAGACTCATGCCATTTTCTGGAGTTTTCTGTATCATTCCAGACACGACCGATATCATAGCCCACAAGAATCCCCAGATTGGTAGGGGCAATATTGTTTCGTATTCTTCCAAAATCCCATCGTATTTCAGAATTGTTGGTAAAATAGGATCTCCCGGAAAACCTTTCATTTCTGAAAGCTCTCATTCCGTTGTTTCCTCCGATCGCTGCTGCCTGAAAGAATTCAAAATTATTATTATTGATCCACATGACATTGCTGGAATTGGCAAATACAAAATTTCCTTTTTTATCAATTCTATGATCAATAGCCAATCTTCCTTTTACTGTAAAAAAGTTTTTATTAAAATCAGAAAGGGTTGCTTTCCAGTCCGCATTCACCATAAACTCAAGACCCAGAGTAGGGAAGGCCACATTATCAGCATTTTTATAGCCAAAAGTATAGTTAGCTCCTACAAATTGCTGGCTGTTAAAGACTTCGGGCTTTACATCAGGTGAAATATTAATAAACCGGTCATCTTTTCTCTGTACTTTATTGTCCTCAAAAGTAAGCTGAATCTGATGGCTCAGGTTCACCCAGCTTTTCCTGGAAATAGAAGGCGCAAAATTGAACTTTGAAATTCTGGCTCTGTTATATTCTCTCTCAGTATCTTCTTTATTGTACTCACTCTCATTGGAAAGGCCAAAGAAGTTTTGCGAGAACCTTGGTGTCGTATAGGCTGCATCAAGATTAAAATCCCAGCCTGCAATTGCTTTTTTAAAAATTCCTTTATAGGTCAGGCTGAAACCAGCTGTAGCGGTATAAAAATTTGCTTTTAGACTATGTTTTTGTGTGAAAGGGTCACGGATGAAATTATTGACCGTATAATTGGCCAGAACACCAATGATTACCCCGTCATCCGGATTATAATCAGCATTAGGATAACCAGCTACAGAACTGTATTTCGGATGCTTATAATTATAAGAATTGATATCATAATCATCAGAAATATTTTTGGTGGCACTTTTTGTGTTATAGGTGTTTTTTTGTGATTTAAAATCATAAATTTTCACCTTTCTTCCATCGGCTACATTATAAATATCATGATTATAACCTCCTATTAACCTAATCGTCATTTTAGGGTTTCCCGTTCCTATTACGTCATATACATCATCATCTTCAAGTCCGTAGATCCAAAGTTCCTTAGTCTTTGAATCATGATATGTTTTTTTCAAAAACCAGCTCGTTCTTATCTTTATTTTTGCCTAGTTTATATTGCTGTACCTTAACTGAATGTCCGTTTTTGGTCACTACAAATCTATCCGGGTTAACAGTTCCCGCCAAAAGCACCTTCTTCTGAAGTACATCATAGTACTCGGAAGCATAGTTCTGGAGTTTGCTTTTGCGTATTTTCAACTTTCTCTGAATATCTGCTATGGTTTCATCCTGAACTTCTTTTGGCATATTACGGAATGCTTCATCAATATCCTCGTCAGTTAAATGTTCCTGGATATATTGGGCCTGTGTTTCCCATTCCTGCTGGGTTGCGCCTTTTAAGAAGACAAGATCCATCGGATAAGGCTCCATAGCCAGCCATTTTACACTGCTGATATCTTCCGTAAAGGTCTTCATATGTCGGATGGCAGGAACATTCATGATAATCTTAAATGCTGCACCATCGTATTTACTGAAAGCCTGGTCCCTGTCTTTAGGGATAGGTTTATATATGATCTGATCTCCGGACTCGTATTCTGCCCATTTCCACTGGTCGGAATGGCGATCCCAATCTCCAATCAGCATATCAAACAGACGGGCTCTGATATAGGATTCCTTATCAACGGAATATCTGGTATTCTTATTAATGTTTTTTAAGACATCGTCAGTAGAAAGGATATCTTTTGCATTGTCGAGATAAGCTAATGTTGTAGAATCAGAAGAAAAACGTTCTTCAATCATATACATTTCATCTCCATAATTTTGATTATATTTTCCCAAGGCTTGTTGTTTAGGAATATAATACAATTTAGGATTACTATGGAAAATATTAAGCTTTTCAGCCATATTTCCTACAGAGAATGGAGTAAAGGGGTGATTGGTGGTATAAAAATCCAGTAAAAATTTTTCAGGGAAAGTATCTGCAAGTTCTTCTCCCAAGTGTACTTTTCTGGAAAAGCCATATTGTTAAGGAAATCGGATTGCACTTTTTTTCACACCGCGCATAACAAATTCCTGTCCGTCTGTTGCCTTTAATCTTAAACTGTTGGATTGATTTCCCCCTCCTTCTCTAAAAGGGATATATCCGCCATTAAGTTGTGAGAGATTGGCTGTAGGGGCTTCAATAGGGAATGCCATAATATCTTCTGTAATGGATCTCCCCAAAGCCATCTGTAAAACTTACGCTTTTCTAGTGAAGCTGAACCGGATAGATGCTTCGAAGAGAATGGTTGCCGGAAAAGAATTGGGAAAGTTATTCACAAATACATCCGGCTTGGAAATCACAGAAATATGAGTCACTTTTTGAAGTTGGGCATCTTTAGTAGAAAAATATTCAATATCTGTACTCTGATCGTTTCTGATAGTTCATTACCGGCAAAGCCACTTCCATCCATAAGAGAAGTCTGTTTTTTCAACAATGGTAGACGGGTCAACTTTAGGAGCCTGCTCCGCTGATTATCTGTCGGATATTTCCTTCTTCATGATACTGCAGGTTGTGATCATGCCCCGATACAAAAATGATGTTTTCTTTATCCTGAACAATACTTTTCAATCTGTTGGCCAGATCTGCGTAATGTTGGTTATTGATGTCTGCAGGACTGGCTCCGGAAGAACTTCTTAGGATATTTACAGTGCTTGCGATAACAGGAAGAGGAACTTTACTTTTAAAAGGAAAAAGATGTGACTTGGCAGATGTAAAACCGGCATGAGTTCCACTGCTGATAATAGGGTGGTGCAAAGCAACAATAATCCTTTTCCCTTGATTTTTAATGATCAGATCTTTAAACTCAGTATAAAAATCTTCGCGGGTTTTAATAGCGCAGTTTTTATTGATGCCAGGATGGTTATCCCAGTTGGTAATGACCCATTCGGTGTCGATCACAATCAGTTTAATATCTTTTGATAAGTTTATATCATCAATAGGGCAGCCATTTTTGGGTAGAAAAGCTTTTTTGTCGTCAAAATATTTTTTTACAAATCCTTCCTGATTGTTCAATCCCTCAACACCGTTATACCAGTCGTGATTCCCGGGAATTACCAATGTTTTTCCTTTAAAATTTTTGGTAATTGCCAGTTGGTTTTCAAGCTTTTTTTCAGCTGAGGCATAATTTTTATCTGTTTTCTTGGGCATACCACTCGGATATATATTATCTCCCAGAAAGATCAGCATGGAATTGCTGCTTGCGGAATCCAGTTTACCCTTCAGCAGGTGCAATGTTTTTTGTGCCTGCTCTTCATCTGCATTTCCGGCATCACCGATCAGGAATAGCTTAAAGTCATTATCAGATTTGATGTCGGAATCATTTACTTCAAATAAGTTTTTGCCCTTTTGTACGTTATATGTTGCGCAGGAGTAAAGTGCTCCGGCAGATAGAACGGTTCTCAGAACAATAGAAGTATTTTTTAAATGCGTTTTAAAGGATAAATTCATAAATTTACATTAACAAAAATTCAGGGATGAGCATTTTACACAAAGCTAAAAATTATGTTGAAATCTTATTCAAAGATAAGTTATCTTCAGTATACTTTTATCATAATTTTATTCATACTGCCTACACGGTTAATAAGGCTGAAGAAATCATGAAGAACACACCTGTTTCTGATGAGGATCAGGAAAAGGTACTCGTTGCATTGTGGTTTCATGATACCGGATATATAGAATGTGCAAAGAACCATGAAGAAAGAGGAGTTGAAATTATGAAAGAATTTCTGCATAAAGAAAATTATCCTCAGGCCTATATTGATGATGTGGAAAAATTGATCATGGCCACAAAAATAAACCATGAGCCAGAGGGGTTATTGGAAAAAATTGTAAAAGATGCGGATTTCAGTCATTTTGCAGGGCATGATTATAATGATATCTCAGATGCGCTAAGAAAAGAATGGGAGCTTACCAACGTAAAGTGTTTTTCCAATGAGGAATGGAATGCCGGTAATCTGGATATGCTTAAAAACAGACATACCTACTACACAGAGTATGCTAAAGAAAACTGGGAGCCTTTAAAAAAGAAGAACATTAAAAAAATAGAAAAGAAGCTGGAAAAAGAAGACGTGAAGAAAGAGGATAAAAAGGAGAATTCTGAAGGAAAAAAAGATAAAGAAAAATCTGATAGAAGCGTTGATACATTATTCAGAGTAACATTGAATAACCATACCAGGTTAAGTGATATTGCAGACAGTAAGGCCAATATTCTTCTTTCTGTAAATGCCATTATTATTTCGGTTTGTCTTTCTGTACTTGTTCCGAAACTTGATGCTCCAAAGAACTCACATCTGATTCTTCCAAGCTTTATTTTGTTATTGTCAAGTGTGCTTACCATTATTTTTGCTATTTTATCAACCAAGCCCAATGTCACCAAAACTACTTTTACAGCTCAGGATATTATAAACAGGAAAGTAAACCTGCTCTTCTTTGGGAATTTTCAGCAAATGATGTTTGATGACTATCACAATGCGATGAAAGATCTCATAAAAGACAGAGATTATATTTATGACTCTATGGTAAAAGATTTATATTATCTGGGGAAAGTGCTCGACAGAAAGTATAAATTATTGTCTATTACCTATAAGATTTTCATGGCAGGTATTATCATTTCGGTCTTATCTTTTGGAGTGGCATTTCTGAGTTTGTAAGTAATAAATAAGTGTAAAGAAAATCATATGAAAGCCAAAATCTGTTCTTTAATACTATTGATCACATGTTTTTTTTCATATGAAAATCTTGCTGCAACCTTGAAAAAGGAAAGGACTGCTGCAGTTACTTATTATGTGTCTCCAGACGGTAATGATAACAATTCAGGTACAAGCCGGGAGGCTCCCTGGAAAACAATTGCCAAAATAAATTCTGTCACCTTTATGCCCGGCTCCAAAATACTTTTTAAAAGTGGGGGAGTGTGGGATGAAACATTAGCTCCACACGGATCAGGTAGTGAAGGCTCGCCGATTGTTATTGATCAATACGGAGGAGATGCCCGTCCTGTTATTAACGGTGGTGGAAAAATGCAGGGTTCTGCTACAATCCATCTGAATAAAGTATCCTATTGGGAGATCAATAATCTGGAAATCACCAATACTGTTGTTGGCGACGTTAATTATTCGGTTATTGGGATACGTGTTTCCGGAGGAGGAATTGGTGAAGATGCAGCTTATCAGATTACCATTAAAAATTGTTTTGTTCACGATGTCAATTCAGCTATTGACGGACAAGCTAATTATAATAAAAGCTCCGGTGGAATTATCCTTGACGGTAAAATATATGGAGCTTTAGTGCAAAACTGTTATATAAAAAACTGTGCTGTTGAGGGGCTACGTACTGCCGGTTCCCGCGAAATGCCGGAACGTTCCAAAGATATCGTTTTTGATCATAATATGATTGAAAACATTTATGGAGATGGCATTGTGATGTCCGGAGTTACAGGAGGAAGTAAAATACTTTACAATAAAGTTCATAATGCCTGCATGAATACAGGTCCGCAGAATTATGCAGGAATCTGGACGATTGGAAGTATCAAAACCTATATCGCCTACAATGAGGTTTACGGATTAAAAGGAGGAGGCAATAATGACGGGATGGCTTTTGATGCGGATGGATATGATGATATCACAACTACAGACGGCGATATCTTTGAATACAATTACTCTCATGATAACAACGGAGGTTTTTTTCTGTTTATGAAGGATGCTAAAAATA
Source organism: Zea luxurians (assembly GCA_029449295.1). Taxonomy (NCBI): domain Eukaryota; kingdom Viridiplantae; phylum Streptophyta; class Magnoliopsida; order Poales; family Poaceae; genus Zea; species Zea luxurians. Next base: position 300,702 of record JAOPSE010000720.1, read on the forward strand.
TTACCGTCCGTTATAATGTAAGTGTGAATGATGTAGGAACTGTAAAAGGTAAAAAACTTTTTCTGATTCAAAATAGCTTACATACTTCCAGATATGTACACAATAATATATTTTACATAGAAAATCCGGTGGATAAGCTGCTCTGGGAAGGGTCTTCTGCTGAGTTTAAAAATAATATTTTTTATGCCGGCTCTCCGGTAAATAAGCTTTCGGATCAAGAGGTAACAGATAAAGCCAGGTTTATATCCAATTCTTTCTATCCGGAAACTACCTTTTCATCTTTGAATTGGGGAGCTTCTGTGTTAAAAGATAATCGCTTTTATCAACACCCGGATTTTAAAGATCCACTATTGAAAAATGACTGTAGCTTTGATAAAACATTTCTCCCGAATGTATTCTATCCTCATGTAGATCCTAAAAAAATACCGGTTGCATACAGAAAAAAGTGTTTACCGGTGAAAGGTAAAAATTTACCGTTATACAAGTGAGACCCTTAGTGCCAGCAATCCTGTAATGCCTTGAAGATCTTCCACTTTTAGGAATTCTACATCATGTTGTAAAATTTCTTTCTTTTGAAGTTTCGCTATATATTCAAGGTATTCTTTCTGGTTTTCCATTCCAAAATAAACGATTGTTATTTTTCCGGGAGCAGTAATTCTTTCTGAAGAATCCTTGATATGGGCTTTATCAAGACGTTTCTTGATGATTTCATAGTAAGAATTATAGGCTCCGTCTACATCAAAACGTTTTTCGTCCATTCTGAAACGGATGTCTATCTTTTCATTATAAACAAAAATCAATGAGGCAATATCCAGCGGAATGGGAAGGTCTTTTTTAAATGAATGAAATTCCCTTTCTATTTTGCAAATGGTTTTAAGTTGCCAGTATCTCAGCCTGTGAACAACTTTTGCGGTATAATGAAGATCAGGTGCGATGGTAGAACCGATGTACAGATTATGCTCTACACCGTCAGATTTAAATCTTTCATAGTAGTGAGGAAAGATTTGCTGAGCTTTAACCTGGCTTTCGTCCAGAATATCGGCTAATTTCCGGTTGACCAGAGTAATAGAGTCATCGAGATTTTTCCTGTGACTGTAAAACAGATCCGTCTGTCCCAGAAGGTGTGAGAAATAGTCTTTAATTTGTAATTTTACTTCTTTTGATGTCCTTACTTCCAGTTTCCCCTGCAAAAAAGGATGAATTTCCTCTCTCAACAGCCTTTGGAAACGCTGTTCCGTATCAGCTTTGATTTCCTGATTCAGTTCGCTTTCAAAAACATCAAGAGCGAGAATGAATTTTTCAGAATCAGAATTCGTCAATGCGAAAATTTCTTTCAGGGATGCAATTTGTTGATTCAGGTCTTCAAGCATCAGGTTAAAACGCTTTTCCGAAGAAGAACGGATATCTGACACTCCAAATAATGGAGTCAGGTTTTTGAAAGAAATCTGTTTTAATGTGTACATTTTCTTTCCCAGTGAAGCCGTAAAATACTTCTCAGCTTCATTTCTGAATTTCCATACCACACTGTCATGGATGGTTGTATATTCACGCTGAATGATAGCTTCAATCTGGTAATTTTTCTCAAAATAAAACCTGCTCAGAGAAAAAAGCACCATATCCGTGAAAAATTCCATTTTTTTAAGCTTTAAACCATTAAAACTCCCTGCCAAAGCTGAAGTAAACTCCATGATAGCAAGAAGCTCATTATCTTTCATGATAGGAATCACCATGAAACTGTTGATGTTGTTATCTTTTAAAATACTGAAAGAAGAAAGCTGCTTTACATTTTCATCCAGGTTGTTGACATTGGTAACAACAATGGGTTTTGAATTGTTACTGAGGTTGTCAAAAGTATTTTTGCGGGTCTCTTCATCAAAGGTATTGATCCAGAAATCGAGAATGTGATTCGTTAGGAGACTTTCGTAAATCGGGAGTTTATCAAGCTTTTGTTCTTTTTTATTAAAAGTCATTATCCCGAAATTGAGATCAGCCACATCAAAATAGGATTTGAAAATTTCAATAAGGTTATCATTGGGATTTAAATTCTCCGGATCAATTTCAATCATGCTGGACTTCAGGTCGGATAAAGCCACTTCTGAGGTGCAATCTACCAAAGAAATAATGGTAAACCCTTTCAGTATCCAGGACTGAGAAGGGAAGTACTTTTTCCAAAGTTTGAAATCATCAAGGTTTTCGAGCAGCATATCCAGAATATCATCAGAAGGAATTTTGGCTTTTTCTGTAGGAATAATTTCTGTGAAATCTGAGTTTACTGTGATTTTATAGTGCTTCATGATACCCTGCTGGTTCGGAATATCATAATAAAACGGAATCGTACTTTTGATATCCTTCTTAAAATAACTCTGCAGAATCAGGCAGCAACAGAACACATAGAATTCATTATCTGTAATATTTCTGAGCTCTATTTCGAAATCTTTTCCGGCGTCTTTAAGAATATTTTTAAATCGCTCAGTATAATTAAAAGTAATATTGGAAAGAGGAATACTTGCGGCTTTGATCTCATTATGGGTAAGGCCTGTCGGAAAAAGATCAGCCAGAAGTAATCTGATGAGATCCTCATTTTTTTCCAGAAGACTGATATCCTGAAACCCTTCTTTAAGCTCTTTAAAGTTTTTTGTTCTTTCAATAAGGGATTCCGCATAATTAGCGCGGTATTCCAATCTGTCATTGTATCGGATATGCTCCAACACATCCAAATATTTTTTGAATGATATATAAACCTGAAAGGGAGAGTCTTTTTTGTAGAGATTAGCCAAAAGCTGAAATTTAAAGTAAAGTTATAAAAAAAACACTAGTTACAAATCTATTTTAGTTGGACAAAAATGATCTTTTTCTGCGTTTTATTTTTCTTTTTGAAATAAAAAATCAAAAAGGATATAAAATTGCGCAGATCTGCATTCTCTTTTTATACATATTTCTATTTTAGATCGTTTTTAAGAAAAAATGAGAAAACAGTACTGGTGTTTTTTCTTGGAGTTAAAAGAAACTGCCCCGGAATACCGAGGCAGTTTTTTAATAAAAATGATATTATTTTTAAAATTTAATATTATAACCAAGAACGAACTGGGTTCCAAAAATATTGAAATGCTGGGCATCATAACTGGATTGCTGATATCGGCCGTTGAAAGTAACTGTATTATATACTTCATCATAGCTTTTATTGGCCGGTAGATTTCTTAATTCCCATTTAGGAAGCACATTAAATACATTCAGAATCCCTAAATTGATCGTGTTTTTACTGTTTATATTATAATTGATGGTAAGGTCCGTCGTTACTCTTGGCTTAAATCTAAGATAAGATTGTGAGCCGGCAAGAGGATCATTCCAGGCAAGATTGGCTCCCGGCATTCCACTGTTGGCAAAAGTAGCTTTACCAAATAGTGTATTATTGATAGATATATTCCATTTTTGTATATTATAATCTATTCCGAGAACTGCTTTCAAAGAAGGTCTTGAGGTTGTCGCTAAAGCTTCCTCTGTCCTGTTAAAAGGGGCGACCAGACTAAGGCCATCCAGTTTATCAGAGTTCTTTGTTATTTTAGAGTGATTCATATTCATGGCAAGATTAAAGGCAAGCTTACCTTTTGCCAGCTCAATATTTCTGTAATTGGCGACAAGATCCAGTCCTATGGTTCTTGTATCAACTCCATTAATGAAGAAACTTGCAGCATTGATGTTATTAACTCCGATATTGCTCAAAGGATCTAAAATAGCTGCCTTATCATTCATTCTCGAACTTAATAAAATTCTGTCATACACTTTGATAAGGTATCCATCGATAGTAACAGATAAGTTTTTATTAGGCTGAATTCCCAGTCCTAAAGTAAAATTGAGAGATTTCTCCGCATCTAAACTTGGAATACCAATAGCTTTAGCTTCTTTACCTACGTTGTTAAATAATCCTTCTGCTACTACAATCCCATTAGTAAAAACATTTTGTACCGTAGAAAGATATACCTGTTGGAGAGTTGGGGCTCTGAATCCGGTAGAAACAGATCCCCTGGCTACCAATTTTTTTTCTATAATATTCTGTCTGGCACTTACTTTCCAAATGAAGGCACTTCCAAAGTCACTGTAATTTTCAAATCGGGCTGTAGCATTCAAAGTAGTGGCGTCGGAAATATCAAAAGCGGCATCAGCATAGGCTCCAATATTAAATCTTGAAAAAACTCCTGAATTTTCAGGGATCAATCCCGGGAAAGAGATGGCTCCTGTCTTGTAATAGGATGCAGGATCTCCCGCATAAATTTCATACTCCTCTCTTCTTGCTTCAGAACCAAATGCCAGGGCAACATGCTCCGATAGTCTTTTAGAGACATCAATGTTTCCCACAAGGTTACTGAATCTGAATCCACCAGGTTTGAAATTGATTGGGCTTAATGCTCCCAATGCTGCATTGAATGTGTTTCCTACCGTATACAAAATTTTATTACCGCCAAAAGTAGCACTTGCATCTATATTCCAGTCGCTTTCTGTTTTTGTTTTATATCCCAATGTAGCTCCATAATCTGTGAGGTCTCCAATGAATGACGGGGTAAAGCCATCCGGTGAATTCAATACATTGTTAGGATTGACCCAGTAAGGGGGTCTGTGATTGGCATAGCTACTTACCTTTTTAGTGGCAAATGAAGCATTAGCATAAAAGTTGGCACGTTCCGAAACAGGAATAGAAGTATTCACTAAAAAACTGATGCTGTTCTTTTTAGGATAAGCATTTTTATTTTGTGCATCCGGAAATTTTGCAAGATAAGTATCCACGTCACTCTGATTGGCTCCAAAAACCTGTGCTTCCCAATAAGAATTCACCCTTCCGTTTCTGTAAGCATAGTCATTATTCTGTAAGTTGGTAGAAAAGGTGACAAATCCTCCGTTTTTAAATGTAGATCCGGTAATGAGGTTGAAGTTCTGTGAAAACCCATCTCCTTTAGAGTATAATCCTAAATTAACATTAGCCTCAGTAAAGTTGATCTTGTCTTTCAGTAAAATATTAATAACTCCGGCAATGGCATCAGAACCATATTGTGCCGATGCTCCATCACGTAAGATTTCTATTTTTTTGATAGCAATGGATGGAATAGAAGAGAGGTCAGCTCCTGTTTCTCCTTTACCAATGGTATTTTGCGTAAATATCAGCGAAGATTGATTTTTTCTTTTTCCGTTGATCAGTACCAGGGTTCTTGATGATCCCATATTTCTGATCTCAAAAGGATCCAATAGAGAGGTTGCATCCTGCACCGCTGCGCTGGTAGAGTTAAAAGAAGGAATTCTGTACTGTAAGGCTTGCCCCACTGAGCTATGACCTGATGATTGAATAAGTCCTGCATCTATATTATCAATCGGCAGGGGAGTGGAAATACTGGATCTGGGAGCTGTTCTGGTTCCCACCATGACTACTTCATCCAGTTTTTTTGCGGTTACTGAGTCTTTTTCCTGAGCTTGTAATAAGCCTATGGAGCATAATAAAAATGCTGCAGCGGCATTGCTGTGTGTCTTCGTCATTTGAGTTTTTTTGTAAGTGATTTTGTTTTGAAATAGAAGACAAATGTATTGAATGTAATTCTGTTTTAAATCATGTGTTTTAACTTTTTTTAGTATAATATTTTCACTAAAAAATCATTTTGTTTATTTTATTTTAAATATTAATCAAATAATTATATGTAGTTAATATTTTTAAAATTTTATTTATTAGAGTTGATTTTTTTCTGATGTATAGAATAGTTATTTTTTGACAAATCTCTTTGTTGTGATTTTTTATGAACTTCAGTCATTTCATCTCATCTGACTTAAAAAGAAAAAATTGTGAAACGTATTCTATATTTATTATTGGTGTTTTTACTGGTTACTTAGTTAATAAAAATGTATTTTCTTTGTTATGAATCGGTAATTCTTAATTATTAAGATGAGCTACTATTTGAATATATGGTAGAGTAAACGCACAAAAAAACCTTCCAGAAAACTGAAAGGTTAATTTGATCTATTGATAAATATTGTTTACAACCCGAAGATACTTGTAAAGAAATCTGGGAAAATTCCTAAAATGATAATCAATGCGATGACAACTACTGCCACAATATTATAAGTAAGGGTTACTTTTTCTGAAGATTTAAATGTTGATTCTTTAAAGAAGAACATGGCAATGATCAATCTTAAATAGTAAGCGATCGATAGGGCAGACCCTAAAACTGCTACCAATACTAAGAAAGCTGCACCGTTCATTGCCTGGGAAAATAAAGCAAATTTCCCCATGAAACCAGCTGTTAACGGAACCCCTGCCATTGAAAGCATAGAGATCGCTAGCCGCTGTTGCCAATAAAGGTTCTGTTTTTGCCAATCCCTTGAAAGCTCCGAAAGACGTTTCTCTTTTTAATTTCTCTACCCAGATCAGACACATGAAAACTCCTACTGTAGATAATGAGTAAGCAAATAAGTAGAATGCTAAGTTATAAGTAGAAAGGCTTGTCATTCCGAAGAATACCAATCCGATATATCCTGCGTGAGAAACTGAAGAGTAGGCCAGCATTCTTTTTGCATTGGTCTGAGCAAGACCCATAACGTTTGCTAAGTAATAAAGTAATGATCAAGAATACTCCTAAAACATTGATCCATTCGTGGGTAACTCCTGCAAAATCCAATCGTCATTAATCTGAACAATGCGAAGAAATCCTGAGATTTTACCACACTCGCCATGAAAGCAGTGATCAAGTGAAGGGGAATCCTGAATATACATCAGGGCTCCACATGTGGAAAGGTGCCAGTGCTACTTTGAAATGCCAATGCACAAAGGATTAATAATACTCCAAGGATGAACATTACATTCGTAGCATTTGCTACTCCAAAATCATGAATTTTATATAAATCAAAGCTTCCTGCACTTCCGTAAATAAATGCAATACCGAAAAGTAGGAAACCTGTCGCAAATGCACCCATTAAGAAATACTTGATTGAAGCTTCGTTTGATCTCAGATCAGTTTTGTTGGCTCCGGCCATTACATATAATGGGATAGAAAGAATTTCAACACCTAAGAACATGGTTACTAAGTTCTGGTATCCGAAAAGAACAATTCCTCCACATAATGCAAATAGCATCAAAGCGTATAATTCCGATTGGTGGCTTCTGTGGTTGCTGAACGCAAAACCTCCCAGGAAGAATAACAATAAGGTTGTTACAATGGATATTTTAGTGAATAATGCTGCATTGGCACTGTATTCATACATATGCTTATAATGATCGAAGAACGAACATTCAGGCATGAAACTTACATACAATGCAATGATTAAACCCAAAATCCCAATGTATCTTGCGAATTTCCCTTGTTCAAAAACTCCTGAAAATAACGCAATAACTGCCGTTAGGAAAACAATAATTAAAACACTCATAATATAGATTTGAGATGTGAGATCTGAAGTTTAAAGTTCCGGGTTCCGAGTTAAAAGTTTCAGGTTCAAAAGTTCCTGTTTTTTTATCTCTTCGTCTTTTATCTTTATTCTCTCTTCTCTCTTATTTTTTTAATTTTTAAATCTTTTAATTTTTTAGTTAGCCATCGCTGTGTAGATAAACTTCACTGAACTACTTACCATATCGATTACCGGTTGTGGGAAAATACCTAATAAGATCACAAAAACCGCTAAACTAGCCAATACAGAGAATTCTACACCAGATAAATCTTTTGCAGTACTTAACACCGCTGCATCTCCTTCTCCAAACATTGCTTTTCCGTAGAATCTCAATAAGTACACTGCACAAAGAATTACCGTAAGACCTGCAATTACTGCTGCTGTCCCATTGAAATCATATACTGATTTTAACAAAATAAATTCTCCAATGAATCCATTCGTTAATGGAACTCCCATTGAACCTAATATAATGATGAGGAATAACACGGCAAACTTAGGAGCAACTTTCGCCAATCCACCCATTTGTCTGATGTCTCTTGATTTAAATCTCTTATATAAAATATCACAACAGTAGAATAATCCCACCACGTTGATACCGTGAGCGAAAGTCTGTACCAAAGCTCCTTCAGCACCTTCCACATTGAAAGTTCCTCTTAAGGTAACTACTGCAGAAGCGAAGATCCCTGCTACCATCAATCCTACGTGAGAGAAAGATGAATACGCAATGATTCTCTTCATATCCGTCTGGATGATCGCAATCAATGCTCCGTGAACAATTCCCACGATGGCAAGGATGATTACAATCTGTCCTGAAATTCCGGCAATAGGAAGTGGAGTGATTGGAAGTAAATAACGCATTACACCATACACTGCCATCTTAAGCATGATACCGGATAACAGCATCGATCCTTGAGTAGGAGAGTAAGTATACGTATCAGGCTGCCAGGTATGGAAAGGGAATACCGGTAATTTCACTGCAAAAGCAAAGAAGATAAACCAGAATACCACTGTCTGTTGTGTTTCGTTCAGTTGCGCATTATATAGATCAGTTAAAGCGAATGATGCAGAGTGGTTGTACACATAGATCAATCCGGCTAACATAAATAAAGATCCAACAAATGTATATACGAAGAATTTCGTAGTGAATTCAAACCTTTTATTCTCTTGTCCCCAAAGTCCGGCAATAAACCAAATTGGAATCAAAGTTACTTCCCAGAAAATGTAGAACAATAATCCATCTAAAGAAGTAAATACTCCTACAAGACCGAATTGCATCAACAGAATCAATCCGTAGAATGTATTTCTGTAGTTTACATTTTCATTGAAAGAAGATAAAATAATGATAGGCGCCAAAATGTTCGTCAACAATAAAAGAAGCATACTCATTCCATCGATACCGAAGTGAAGAGAGCTCTTCATAAATTGTGACCAAGGATAATTGATCTCGTGCTGCAATACGCTGTCTACCGTCGGAGTAAAATCAAAATCCGAAAGGATGTAAAACGTAAGGAGCATTTGTACCAATGCAATTCCCAGTGCCAAATATTTGCTGGAATTATTCTTCCAGGCAAAAACTAATCCCGAACCTACTAGAGGTAATAGTAATAATGTTAATAATAAACAAGACATTATTATTGTAATAAAAAGTTAACAATTAATATAATTCCCACAGCTAAAGACATGATAAGAATATACGTCTCTACATTTCCGTTTTGTACGCGCTTCATAGCTTTTCCGCTATCTTCAGCACCATCACCTACAAAGTTTACAAAACGATCTAAGATACCCTTATCAAACATTTTTCCTCCGCGTCCTAATCCTTCAACAGTTTTTACAATCAATGCGTTGTAAAGTTCGTCAATATATAATTTTTTAGCAGAAAGCTTTTCCCATCCGGTGTAGTTTTCTTCTGCCACAGCCATTTTCTTCTTCGTTACGTAAGTATTTCTAACGATAAACCATACAGAGAAGAACATAATTACTGTCGCTGCTAATAAGATCATTTCAGTATTGAAATCTACTCCTGAAAGAGTAGCTTCCATCTGGCTGTAGCTTTGTCCCGTAAGAACCGGCTTCAACCATTCCATCAGCTTGGCATAGTGACCATGACCGATGAAGTGTGGCAGGTTGATGAAACCTCCGATTACAGAAAGGATAGCCAATACGATCAATGGTAACGTCATATTAGACGGGCTTTCGTGTAAGTGGTGTTTTTGTTCTTCAGTACCTCTGAATTCTCCGTGGAAAGTCAGGTAGTATAGTCTGAACATATACGTTGCAGTCATTGCCGCTAAAACAAATAAGATTACCCAGTAAACAGGGTTTTTAGCGAAAGCTGCTACTAAAATTTCGTCTTTAGAGATCATCCCTGATAATAGAGGGAAACCTGAAATGGCTAATGTTCCGATCAGGAAGGTAGCGTGCGTAAGAGGAATATATTTTTTAAGACCTCCCATGAAACGCATATCCTGCTCGTTGCTCATAGCGTGGATTACAGAACCAGCTCCCAAGAATAATAAAGCTTTAAAGAAAGCGTGAGTCATTACGTGGAACATTGCTGTTGTATAAGCACCAAGGCCTAAAGCGATGAACATAAATCCAAGCTGTGAAACAGTAGAGTAAGCTAATACTTTTTTGATGTCGTTCTGACGAAGTGCATAGAATCCTGCCAAAGCAGCTGTTAAGAATCCGATGAATAAAATTCCTCCCTGTACCGTTGGAGCTAAAGTAAATAAGAAGTTAGATCTTACTACTAAATAGATACCCGCCGTTACCATCGTTGCTGCGTGAATTAATGCAGAAACAGGAGTTGGTCCAGCCATCGCATCCGGTAACCATGTATATAATGGAACCTGAGCAGATTTACCGGTAGCACCGATGAATAAACTCGCTGTGATAAAGATAATCACTGTTCCGTCTAATTCAAATTTTGAAGCGTTTTCTGCTACAGAAAGATAATCTACAGCATTGGTTTGAGAAGCAATCATGAAGATACCGATCAATAACGCAAGGTCACCAATTCTGTTCATGATGAAAGCTTTTCTTGCCGCTTTACCGTATTCTTCGTTGGTATACCAGAATCCGATCAATAGGTAAGAACAAAGACCTACACCTTCCCATCCGATGAATAAGATAAGGTAGTTGCTTCCCATTACTAACAATAACATGGAGAAGATGAAAAGATTCAGGTAAGTAAAGAACTTATAGAATCCTTTATCATGACTCATATATCCGATAGAGTATAAGTGGATCAGTGAACCGATACCCGTGATGATCATCACCATCATTAAAGAAAGCTGATCAATCTGAAATCCAAAATTGATTTGAACTCCGTTTACTCTAAACCATTCAAAAGCTTTAACGATTACAGGCTGGCTTTCAGAATTGAAATTCATGAAAAGACTTACCGCGATACAAAATGATCCGAAAACCATTGCAGTTGCCAAAGAACCAACTACTATTTTTGGAAGATTTTTTCCGAATAAACCGTTTATAAGAAACCCTAAAAGTGGTAAAAGTACTATTGCATATACTAGATTCTCCATTCTTATCCTCTTAATTTATTAAATATACTCACATCTACAGAACGGGTGTTTCTATATAGCATAGCAATAATTGCCAGACCTACCGCTACTTCCGCAGCAGCTACCACCATAATGAAGAAAACTAAAAGTTGTCCGTCGCCGTTGCCTTTATATGCTGAGAATGCTGCCAACAAAAGGTTTACAGAATTCAGCATAAGCTCTACACAGCCCAGAATCACAATAGCATTTTTTCTAAGCAAAACTCCCATCACTCCTAAACTGAACAATACTGAACAAAGGATGATGAAGTAATTCAAAGGGATGCTTTGTATAAATGTATTTACTTCTCCCATAATTTTATAAATCTTTTTTACCGATTAATACCGCGCCTACAATACCTGCTAAAATCAAGATAGAAGCAAGCTCAAACGGTAAAACATATTCATTAAACAAAAGTCTACCCAGATTTTTAGTAAGACCAACTCCTCTGTCTACATTCTCAACAACGATATGGTTTTGCTGAACTCCTCTGAAAACGCCTAATACTCCTACTAAAAGAAGACCTGCTGTAAAAACTCCAACAAATTTTAAAGTATTGTTCTTCTTACTTTCGTCTGCTTTATTAAGGTTAAGCATCATTAAGATGTAAAGGAAAAGTACCATGATGGCACCAGCGTACACTATAATCTGGATAATTGCTAAGAATTGTGCATTCAGAAGAATGTACATTCCGGCAATTGAAAACATTGTAACAATCAATGACAAAATAGCATAGAGAGGATTTCTGGCAAATACAAAATACACTGCACTTGCTACTGCTAAAAACGCCACCAAGAAAAATAAAAACTGATCCATTATTTTACCGCATTTTTTTGTTTCTCGGATTGTCTTGTTGTGATGTCAATCCTTTCATTTATTTTTTCAACTAATTTATCTTTTCCGTAAATGAAAGAACCTCTGTTAGTTTCTACGTCTACCAATCTATCGGTAAGATAAATAGCAGATTTAGGACAAGCTTCTTCACACATACCGCAGAAAATACATCTTAGCATATTGATTTCATATACTGAAGCGTACTTTTCTTCTCTGTAAAGACCTTTTTCTTCTTTAGTTCTTTCAGCAGCAGTCATCGTAATGGCTTCTGCAGGACAAGCTACCGCACAAAGTCCACAGGCAGTACATCTTTCTCTGCCTTCTTCGTCTCTTTTCAAAACGTGCTGACCTCTCCAGATAGTCGTTCTTGGCTTCTGTACTTCCGGATACGAATATACTGCGGGAGCACCTTTTATCACGGTTCTTACAGCGTGCTTAAATGTAATCCCCATCCCTGTAAAGATCGCAGGAAGGTAGATTTTTTCAGCAAGGGTCATTTCTTTATTGGAAACAACTTTTGATCTGTTTGTAAGTTTCATTTAATTATAGATATTAGATGTTAGACACCAGATTTTAGACTAATCTTGTCTGCTATCTTAATTTTTAATATTCAATATTCACACAAACCTAACAGGTTTTTAAAACCTGTTAGGTTTAGATAATTTAATTTCCAAATGCTAAAATTACAGCTCCTGTAATTAATAGGTTTACCAATGCCATTGGGATTAATGTTTTCCATCCTAAGTGCATTAACTGGTCATATCTGAATCTTGGAAGTGTCCATCTGATCCACATGAAGATCAAAATTCCGATTACCGTTTTCGTCAAGAATGCTACAATACTCAAGATCCCTGCCGTATTTTCACCCCAATTCTGAGTTACCCACTCAATCCCAGGATAGTTATACCCTCCGAAGAAAAGAACAACCATAAAAGCATTAGAGATAAACATGTTCACATATTCTCCGAACATATATAACCCTAACTTCATGGAAGAGTATTCTGTAGAGTATCCTGTTACCAATTCAGATTCACACTCAGGTAAATCGAACGGGTGTCTGTTGGTCTCAGCTAAAGCTGCTACAAAAAATACCAGGAAAGCAACCGGCTGATAGAAGATATTCCAGTTCATCCCTGAAACCCAAGGAATGATTCCCCAAAGTTTTCCGTGAGTCTGGTTCTCTGTAATTACTTTTAAGTCTAAACTTCCTGCCATCATGATGATAGACAGAAGCGCCAATCCCATTGCCAATTCATATGAGATCATCTGGGAAGAAGCACGGATAGCTCCTAGTAATGAATATTTGTTGTTCGAAGCCCAACCTCCGATCATAATTCCGTAAACCCCTATGGAAGCCATTCCGATGATGAAAAGTACACCAACGTCAATGTTAGCCACCTGAAGATCAAAAGAAGTACCTGCAATATTTAAACTTTTACCCCAAGGAATAACAGCTCCTGTGATTAATGAAATAAACATTACTAAAGCCGGTCCCAATACGAAAAGGAATTTTTCAGCATTGGCAGGCGTAAAGTCTTCCTTGAAGAAGAATTTTCCACCGTCAGCAAGAGGTTGCAGTAATCCGAAAGGTCCTGCTCTGTTAGGACCAATTCTATCCTGCATGATAGAGGCAACTTTTCTTTCTGCCCAGGTAGAGTAGGCGGCAATCGTTAACGAAAGCAGGAAAAGTGCTAGCACAAGTATAAGTTTAAATGTAAGTAAATCCATTTTTATTTTAAATGTTTGAAGATGGGAGCCGGAAGCTGGAGGTTTATCACATCAAGACATCAACTCTTCATCACATTACCAAATTTTTTATTTTAAAAAAGGGTTGATGTTAAAAGCAGGCTATAGGTTTTTTGTGATTCAAAACTTCCAGCTTCTGACTTTCAGCATCCAACTGTTCTATTTTTCGTCTTTTTCACTGATTTCTTTAGCCATTGGATTGTCTAAAACTCTTAGCTCATCTTTAGGCTTTTCATAGTGGTTCAATGAAATTACAGAGTGTCTGTCGATATGTCTAGGACCTTCAATGTTCCAGTCTGATAATGCTTTTCTTTCAAAACGGCATGTATCACAGATGAATTCTTCAACTTCACCCCACTGGTCTTTTCTTGCAGTTACTCTTACGATTTCATCACCTTTCATCCAAACTACAGCTTTTCCTGAACACTTGTCACATTTACAAGTCGCGTTCATTGGTTTTGTAAACCATACTCTGCTTGCAAAACGGGATGTTCTGTCTGTTAATGCTCCTACAGGACAAACGTCGATAACGTTTCCAATGAAGTCATTGTCTAAAGCTTTATTTAAATATGTTGAAATCTCAGCATGATCTCCTCTGAAAAGAATACCGTGCTCTCTTTCGCCTGTCAATTGGTTGGCAGCTAATACACATCTTGCACAAAGAATACAACGGTTCATGTTCAATTTGATATTCGGACCAAGATCATCAGCTTCGTAAGTATTTCTTTCGAATTCTGTTCTTGTTTCAAGGTTTCCATGCTCATATCCAAGATCCTGAAGATGACATTCACCAGCCTGATCACAAACAGGACAGTCCAGCGGGTGATTTACCAATAAGAATTCAGTAACCGCTTTTCTTCCTTCCTGAGCTTTCTCAGAAGTAAGGTTTTTTACTTCCATCCCGTCCATTACATTCGTTCTGCAACTTGCTACCAATTTCGGCATAGGACGAGGATCTGCTTCTGATCCCTTAGAAACTTCTACAAGACAAGTTCTACATCTTCCTCCACTGGTTTCTAATTTGCTGTAATAGCACATCGCAGGAGGTACAGATTTACCACCGATTTGTCTCGCTGCTTCTAAAATAGAAGTACCGGGCATCACTTCGGTCGTCTGTCCGTCTATAGTTATTTTGAATTTTTTAACTTCTTCGCTCATATCGTATGCTTTAAGCTTTATGCATTAAGCAATAGGCTTTGTTATTTATATTTTTTCGTATTAAATGTATACCCAATTCCCCCCATGATTTGTCCGAAAACAAAATCCTGTTGAGCTTTGTCTGGTTTGTTATTCAATGTGGTTTTGATATCCCACATATTGATGTAACCTGCTTTTCCTTCTAGTCTTACCATTATATGGTTCCAAAGTACTAAGTTAAGACTGGCTCTTACATCGGTTCCCATACCTGCAACGTGGAAACGGTCACTTCTTTCGTTTCCAAAAAGCTTTACATTACTTTTCGGGAACATAAATCCGATACCAGCACCATAAGACCAAACCAAATCAACATTTTTTTTATTGATAATACTTTGGTATTTTTCAAGACCTAGGTTTTCATAGTTAAGGCCGTCTGTATGTTCAAAAGTAAGGAACTTCTCATCTGCAAGGTTTACTTGCCCGTTTTGTACCATGGCTGCATATTCAGGGTCTGAGATATGTCCTTTAAAGTTAACAGTTTGATCCTGATCCATCACATATTTCATGTGGTCAATCCCTAAAACAAGCGCTAAATTATCTTTAATAAAATATCCTATTCTGAAATTATACTGTGTTACAGTAAACCAACTTGGATCAAAATAAACAATACCGAATTTGGTAGGTCTATCCTGAGCCGTTACGTTATTCAGTTGGAAATCATATCCATTTCCTTTAAAGCGAATATCCGAATTACTGAACGCTGCTCTGTTCCACCCATAAAAAGCGAACATCTGACCTTTTTTGCTTAAAGGCTCTGGTTTCTTAGAAACAGGAGTTTTAAACAAGTCTGCATTATTTTCTACTAGTAAAGAATCTTTTTTCTGTCCGAAAACAAAACTCGACATCATTAAGCCGACAACCAATAACTTTTTCATTTATGCGTTTTTTTCAACGGCCGGGATAGGATCTGCATAATGTGCCAATCCATAGTTCTGAGTTTGTGATAACTCAGGGTTTTTAACGTGCCACTCAAATTCATCTCTGAAGTGACGGATTGCTGCTGCAACCGGCCAAGCTGCGGCATCACCCAATGGACAAATCGTATTTCCTTCGATTTTTCGCTGGATATCCCAAAGTAGATCGATGTCTTCCATTTTACCTTCTCCTTTCTCGATTTTTTTCAAAATCTTGTACATCCATCCTGTACCTTCACGACAAGGAGTACATTGTCCGCAACTTTCGTGGTTGTAGAATCTTGCCAATGTCATGGTATGATCTACAATACACTGGTCCTCATCCAAAACGATGAAACCTCCTGAACCCATCATTGTTCCGGTAGCAAAACCACCATCAGCCAATGATTCATAGTTCATATATCTTGGCTCTCCGTTCACGGTTCTCAACAATAAATTAGCAGGAACGATTGGAACAGAACTTCCTCCAGGAATACAAGCCTTTAATTTTTTTCCGTCTTTAATACCACCACAGTATTCATCAGAATAGATGAATTCTTCTACAGTAATGGTCATGTCAATTTCGTATACCCCCGGTTTGTTGATGTTTCCACAAGCAGAAATCAATTTCGTACCTGTAGATCTACCTACACCAATTTTTGCATACTCAGCGCCTGTAATATCAATGATTGGAACGATTGCTGCAATAGACTCAACGTTGTTTACTACCGTTGGTCTCTCCCAAAGACCTTTTACAGCCGGGAATGGTGGTTTTAATCTTGGGTTACCTCTTTTTCCTTCAAGGGATTCAAGCAATGCAGTTTCTTCACCACAGATGTATGCTCCACCCCCTCTCTGTACATAGATTTCAAGATCGAAACCAGTTCCTAAAATATTTTTACCTAAAAATCCTGCTGCTTTAGCTTCTTCAATAGCTTCTTCAAGGATATCCGGAATCCATGAATATTCTCCACGGATGTAGATATAAGAAGTATTAGAACCTAAACAGTAAGATGAAATTAGCATTCCTTCGATCAATAGGTGAGGAAGGAACTCCATCAGATATCTGTCCTTGAATGTTCCAGGTTCAGATTCATCCGCATTTACCACAAGGTGTCTTGGAACGCCTTCCGGTTTTGCCAAAAAGCTCCATTTCATCCCTGTCGGGAATCCAGCTCCACCACGACCTCTTAATCCTGAAGCTTTTACTTCTTCAAGAATTTCGTCAGGAGTCATTTTCAAGGCTTTCTCAGCTGCAGTGTAACCTCCCTGTTTACGGTACGTTTCAAAGTAGCGGATACCTTCTATATGTGCGTCTTTAAGTAAAAGTTTTTTACTCATTGTTATTTGCTTATTGCAATTGGCTTTTGGCTTCTTGCATTAATTATAATTAAACGTTAAGTGAATAATTTAAAATCTAAAATGTAGAATTTAAAATTTCTATTAGTCTAAAGCAACTTGCCCCTGTCTGCAAAGATCAAGGATTTCGTCTACTTTTTCTATGGTTAAATTTTCATGAAAGAATTTACCTAACTGCATCATTGGTGCATAACCACATGCTCCAAGACATTCAGCAGGCTTTAGAGTGAACATACCGTCTTCAGTAGTTTCTCCGTCTTTAATGTTCAGTTTCGTTCTGATATGGTCAAGGATTTTTTCGCTTCCACAAACCATACAAGGTCCTGTTCTGCAAACTTCCAAAACATATTTACCTACCGGCTTCATGTTGAACATGGTATAGAAAGTAGCCACTTCATATACTTCGATCGGTTTGATACTTAATAGTCCGGCAACATAATCCATCACAGGAACGTCTAACCATCCTCCGAATTCTTTCTGTGCCAGGTGAAGTACAGGCAGAAGAGCAGATTTCTGTCTTCCTTCAGGATATCGTGCGATAATTTTGTGTACCTGTGCTAAACTTTCCGGTTTAAAAGCTATTGTTTCGCTCATTTTTGAAATTTTAGATTTTAGATTTTAAATTCTAAATGAATAACGGTCTAAAATCAATTTATAATTTATAATTCAAAATTTATAATTCCAGTTATGCGTCTAATTCTCCCGCAATAATATTCATACTACACATCGTTACAATGGCATCCGAAATTACAGAACCTGTAATCATTTCAGGATACGCCTGATAGTAGATAAAACATGGTCTTCTGAAGTGAAGTCTGTAAGGGCTTCTTCCTCCGTCACTCACAAGATAGAAACCTAATTCTCCGTTTCCACCTTCTACCGCATGGTAAACTTCTCCTTTCGGTACATCCGTTTCTCCCATTACGATTTTGAAGTGGTAGATCAAAGCTTCCATTTTCTGATATACATCTGCCTTTTCTGGAAGATAGAAATCAGGAACATCTGCGTGGAATGGTCCTTCCGGAAGGTTTTCGTATGCTTGTTTGATAATTTTAATAGATTCCCAGATTTCCTGTTGACGAACCATGAAACGGTCGTAAGTATCTCCTGAAGTTCCTACTGGAATAATAAAGTCGAAATCCTGGTATGAAGAATAAGGTTGTGCAACTCTCACATCGTAATCTACACCTGCTGCACGTAAGTTTGGACCCGTGAACCCGTAGCTCAACGCTCTTTCGGCAGAAATTGCTCCTGTTCCGATGGTTCTGTCCATGAAAATTCTGTTTCTTTCCAATAGAGTACAGAATTCTTTGAATCTTGGAGGGAAAGTCTTTAAAAAGTCTTTCAATAACTCATGGAATTTAGGGGTGAAATCTCTTTCAAATCCTCCGATTCTTCCCATGTTAGTCGTCATCCTTGCTCCACAGATCTGCTCATACATATCATAAATACGTTCTCTTTCGATGAACATATAGGTAAGACCTGTAATCGCTCCTGAGTCCATTCCGGTTACCCCGTTACAGATCAGGTGATCACCGATTCTTGCCAGTTCCATTAAGATAACACGCATATAGTCTACACGTTTTGGAACTTCAACGCCAATCAGCTTTTCTACTGTCATGTGCCAACCAAGGTTGTTGATGGGTGCAGAACAGTAATTCATACGGTCAGTAAGGGTAGTGATCTGAGAATAGTTTCTTCTTTCAGAAATTTTCTCAAAAGCTCTGTGGATGTATCCTACTGTTTGCTCAGCGTGAAGAATTCTTTCTCCGTCCATCGTTAAGATATTCTGGAAAATCCCGTGAGTAGCAGGGTGAGTAGGTCCTAGATTCAGGGTATATAATTGTCCGTCAATCTGTTCCTTACTTTCGTACTGGTTTAGTATATTAGATAATGAGTTATCTTTCATAATGATTGCTTTTAGCTATTTGCTTCCGGCTATTGGCTGGTTGCCATTGGCCATTGGCTTTTTTATCTTCCGAACATGCTATCGTTCTTGTCGGTTCTTGTACCGTCTTCAAGGCGATATTCCTTCAACATTGGGTGGTATCCAAGATCTTCCATATTTAAAATAGGTCTTAGATCCGGGTGTCCTTTAAATTTAATCCCATAAAAGTCATACGTTTCTCTTTCCATCCAGTTTGCACCGGCATATAGATCAACGAGAGAATCTACTTCAATATTTTCTCTGGACATAAAGATTTTCAGACGTAATCTGAAATTGGTCATCATGTTCTGTAAGTGATATACAACACCAATTTCCTTTTCAGGGAATTCAGGATAATGGATTCCACAGATATCGGTCAGGAATTTAATTTCCAATGACGAATCTTTAAGATAATGAATGATCTTCTTGATATCTTCTTTTTTTACTTCAATGGTCAGCATCCCATAAGGCTCTGAACTGGAAATAACAGACTCCGGAAATTCTCTGGTAATTGCTTCTAATACAAATTCGTTTGTCATTTCCGTTTAGTTGCTTATGTTGTAAGAATCTAATAATTTCTGATATTCAGGCATATCTCTTCTTCTGATGCTTTCGCTTTCTGCAAGAGCCTGTACCTGCATTACCCCTTCAATGATCTGTTCAGGTCTTGGAGGACATCCAGGAACGTAAACGTCTACCGGAATAATCTTATCAATTCCCTGAAGTACGGAATAGGTATCAAAAATACCACCACTGGAAGCACACGCACCCACTGCTACAACCCATTTCGGTTCAGCCATCTGAGTGTATACTTCTTTTAGGACCGGTCCTAATTTCTTTGATATAGTTCCGCAAACCATTAGCATATCTGCTTGTCTTGGAGAGAAAGAGTTTCTTTCCATTCCAAATCTTGAAGCATCATAAGTAGGGTTCAGGGTAGCCATAAACTCGATACCACAACAAGAGGTAGCAAAAGGTAACGGCCAAAGTGAAAACTTTCTTGCCATCCCGATTACACTGCTCAGTTTTGTTGCGAAAAACCCTTCTCCTTCAAATCCTTCCGGAGCAGGTGCATCTGTTCTTATTACTGGTTTTTTATCTGACATCTTGTAGATGATTTTAGATTTTAAATTTTAGATTCTAAATTAATTTCCCGTGGATTTCATTTAAAATCACCATCTAAAATTTTTAATTTAAAATTTATAATTCTCTCTATTTATCCCAATCCAACGCGCCACGTTTCCAGACATAGAAAAATGCCATGAAGAAAATAGCTACGAAGGTAAGCACTGCTAAGAATCCTTCCATTCCGAATTCTCTGAAGTTTACCGCATAGGGATAAAAAAATACGATTTCAATATCGAATAATACGAACAATACCGCAGTCAGGAAGTACTTGATAGAAAACGGTGTTCTGGCATTTCCTTCTACAGGAACTCCACATTCCCAGCTTTGGTTTTTTACAGAGTTTCCTTTTTTCTGCTGCGGGCCTAAGAAATGCGCTCCAAGCAAAGAAACCGCTACAAATCCTACTGCTACACCAGCCTGGATAAGGATTGGAATATAACTTTCAGGTAAATTCATTTTTGCATTATTATCTCAATTTGCAAATTTAACGAATAAACAATAAAGCATGAAATTTATCAGCTTAAAAGTAGGCTGAAAATAGGGAAAACCGATAATTTAGAATCAATAAAAATAACAGCTTATTTCTTCATTTTTTTGAGGAGAGAGTAGGCCATAAATGCAATGTACCCAAAAAGTAAGCTGGCAAAAAGGATGTTAATCACCGTATTCGTTTTATCATCTGGAGACTGAAAAAAGAAGTTGTAAACAATAAATCCGGCAATTAAAACGGCGAAGATGACGAGCTGTGGTTTCATGAGGTAAAATGTTTGAGGGTGGGAGAGTGTTAGAGTAAATGTGCGATAATGTCTGAATCCGTTATTTATGATCAATCATCATCGAATAGGTTCTTCTTCTTTTATGGTTTACCGGATTGTAATCCTGCCATAAAAGTTGAATACTTTTGTTTTCTTCCAATTCCGGATTGGTTTCCAGGAATTTTACTCCTTTTTTCTTAAAGACATCAAAAATCTCTTTAAAAATAATGGAAGTTACACCTCGTCTCTGGTAGTCCGGATGGATTCCAATCAGATAAAAATTGGCTCTGTCATTTTTTCTTCCGGCCTTTAAAAAATGCCACCAACCAAAAGGTAAAAGTTTTCCACCGGATTTTTGTAACGCCTTTGAATAGGAAGGCATTGTAATAGCAAATGAAATAAGTTGGTTGTTTTCATCAACAATACAAACGATGAAATCTTTATCAATCAGTTTGAAATATTTTTCTTTATAAGTCTTACGTTGTTCGTCCGAAATAGGAGTGTAGGTGGAAAGGTGTTTGTAGGTTTCATCCAACAAATCAAACATAGGATCTACGTACTGAATGATTTCCTCTTTATTTTTGAATCTTAAAACTTTAAGCTTGTACTTTTCAGAGATTAACTGGTTGAATTTGTGGATTTTTTCCGGTAAAGATTCGGGAAAAATAATTTCGAACTCGACCCATTCTTTCTCCTTTACCAATCCTAACTTTTCAAGATGTTTCGGATAATATTCATGGTTGTAAATTCCAATCATTGTAGCCAGTTGATCAAATCCCTTAATCAGCATTCCGGCTTTGTCAAGATTGGTGAACCCCATAGGGCCTTCAATTTTGTCAATGTTCTTTTCTTTGGCATAATTAATTGCTTCCTGGACTAAAGCATGGGAAATTTCTTCATCATCAATAAAATCAATCCATCCGAAACGAACTTTTTTAATTCCTAATTCTTTTTCTTCTTTATGATTGATCATCACAGCAATTCGCCCTACAATTTTATCATTTTTATAGGCTAAATACTGTTTGGCTTCAGAGTATTGAAGAGCGGGATTTTCGTCAGCATTCCATACGTTGATTTCGTCATTGATAAAAGATGGAACATAGTACGGATTATTCCTGTACAGATCCATAGGAAATCTTACGAATTGCTTGAGCTGATCGGCTGTTTTAACTTCAATAATTGAAACTGTAGACATGTTTTTGAAAGGTAAATTTGAGGACAAATATAAATAATAATATCGTATACTTTGGCACAGTTTTTATATCATTATGGATAAAATTTGAACACAAAATCTATAAAAAATGGCGGGTTATTATATCATTATTGGAATTTCAATGCTGGTGAGCTGGTGGGTTTCATCCAGGTTGAAGTCGAAATTTGAATACTATTCCAACGTACATCTCCGAAATGGTCTTTCGGGAAAAGAGGTAGCGGAAAAAATGTTGAGAGATAACGGGATTAATGATGTTCAGGTAATATCAGTGCCCGGACAATTGACGGATCATTATAATCCGGCAGATAAAACAGTCAACCTTTCAGAAGGAGTTTATATGCAGAGAAATGCAGCCGCTGCGGCTGTGGCAGCACATGAATGCGGACATGCGGTACAGCATGCTGTTGGATATTCTATGTTGAATCTGCGTTCAAAACTTGTTCCGATCGTTAATATAAGCTCTAATCTGATGCAGTTTGTTCTTATTGCAGGTATTGCGGTAATGGCGGCATCAAGAAGTATTGAGAATCCTAATGGAAATACGACAGTTCTTGCGATTGGAGTTGCCATGTTTGCGATGACCACTTTATTTGCTTTTGTAACTTTACCGGTGGAATATGACGCGAGTAACAGAGCTATGAAATGGCTTAAAGATACAGGAATGGTGACTCAGGAAGAGTTTGTAGGGGTGCAGGATAGTTTAAAGTGGGCGGCAAGAACCTATGTAGTGGCAGCTATCGGATCTCTTGCGCAGCTTCTTTACTGGGCATCATTACTTCTGGGAGGAAGAAGAGATTAATCTTTAAACTCAAATGAAACATATTGCATCTCGGAAAGTTTTTCTGAGATGCTTTCTTTTTGTATAAGCTTTAAGGAGGCAGTAAGAATACAATTTTCATTGGCATCAAAACTCAGTACTTTCGCATCAAATTTTGAAAGTAAGGTAAAAATGGTATTCTGTTGATTGAAGTTAAATTGGATCTCAACTTCAGTTTCCAGTTCTCTGGTAATGATATGAGCTTCTTCCAGGGTGATTTTTGCAGATTCTTTATAGGCTTTTACCAAACCCGAAACGCCGAGTTTAGTACCTCCGTAATAACGTACTGAAATGACGAGTACATTAGTGATTTCATTCGCCAGTAGTTGATTATAAATAGGTAAACCTGCACTGCCTGAAGGTTCTCCGTCGTCATTAGCTCTATAATTTTCACCATTTAACCCCATTCTGAAAGCGTAGCAGTGGTGAGTTGCTTTCGGATGTTCTTCCCGAACTTTTTCTAATGCGCTTTTAAGCTCAGTCTCGTTATTGACAGGGTAAGCAAATCCGATGAACTTGCTTCCTTTTTCTTTTAAAAGAGTATTTTCTATGGGTTTTTCTATGGTTTTGTACTCGAACGTCATCTCTATTCCGGCTTTATTGATGCAAAAGTATTAAATGCTTTATAAAATTCAGGCATTTATGGAAGATAAGCCATTAAAATTAATGATCTCTTTTTTTTAATGTGGTTGATGAGAGGTTTTTAAATGAGGATGAACCTGTTTGTATTAGAGAGTGCTGATGTTGAATTGATTGATGAGGATTTTTTTATAGTATTCCTGTTTTGGATCATTGATGTGATTAAGGTACTTATAGTTGTTCTGAAAATAGTATCTCTGACAGCTTTTGGGTAAGTGTTGATTGATATAATCATTATCATCTTTGGCCACGATCTCATAAACAGGTAGTTGGATTCCCAATTCTTTTTTATATTTGGCTAAATACTTTAATATATCATATTGATAGACGCTCTCACATTGAAATTTAGGAATATCAGTACTGATGTATTTGTTATAATAATAGGGTACGATTTCTTTTTGAAAAGTGTCTATATTTTTTCCTTGAAAACCTAAAAATACGGTGGAGAGCCAATTATATTTAATATAAGTTTTTAGTCTTTGTGTGGTTTCTTCAGAAGAGAGTGACGTATTGAGTGCGTTGGTCTTTTTTGAAATATCAGCGTATAACATTTCTGAAGAATTAATATACTTTTTGGGATTTTTTTCCTGATAATAATATTTGTAATAATTTTTCAACTCTCCAAAAGTTACAGCGTTTAACATCTCTACGTAGCTTTGTAAAGAATCTTTATTTCCCATGTATTTTATTTTTGTATCGGATATCTGTATGTTTAATGTTTCTTTTGGGTCCAGAAATAAGTAAAGCGTTTGTGTAAGACCAGAGTCGTTGGATAGTAACAAGGTTTTAAGATTGGTAAAATCTTTTTTCTCATTTTTTTTGATGGTAATTTTCTGGCTGTCAGTAATAACGTGTAGAGAAGAAGTATTGCTTTTATTTTGTACACTTATTCTTTGAGCTGATAGAGGATATATGTAAAACAAAATGCAGAGGATATAAAATACCCTCTGCCTATCTGAACTTATTTTATTCGTATTTTTCAATAATAAAAATTAGAGAAGAATATTCAGAAAATTAGCTATTTCTGTACTTATCACAAAGTGCAAAACATTCACCTGCATCATTTGCAATAATGTCGATTGATGGTTTTTTACCACCGCCACCACAATGGCAATTAGATTCTGCTCCTCCAGCTACTTTTCTCAATTCGGTTCTCGATAGTTTAGTTAAGTTTTTCATAAAATAAAGGTTATTTGTTTTTTTGTCATTATTGACGTCTCAAATATAATAAAATTTCCTAATCATGAGGGTTGTATGTGATTTTTTTTATAATTATTTTCAGTAATAAGTGTATTATTTATAATTATTTTGTTCATATGTAGGTGATATTGAAAAAAATACGTGTATTTTCTTTTCCTGATTTTCTTTTATATTTTTTGAAAATAATGAAGTAAAAAGGATATTTATCCTATTAATTAAGAAAATTCGGTAGTAAAATATTTGTTAAAATAGCGAATGTGGGTGAATGTTTTATGTTTTTTATTCAAATATGCATCTGTTTTTCTTTTTTTTATAAAAAGAGTACGCCATTTCCGCTATGAGTTAATTATTTGATTACTTTAAAACCGCTTTTTAACGAAAGGAAAGAGACTTATATCGTCACCCTGTTTTATACTTGATTTTTATGAAAAGAAATGTACTGACTCTCTTATTTGCTATTTTAATGCTTCTTTTTCCAAAGGCACAAATTCAGTTTTATGTTGCTACCAATGGTAATGATAATAACCCGGGGAGTATCAATAAACCCTTCAGAAGTGCTGAACGGGCAATGAAGGAAATTGAAAAAGCTGCTGGGAAGTCCTTAACAATATACTTAAGACAGGGAATCTACTATATTCAAAAACCCATCGTTCTGGATGGAAAAATGGTAAACACAAAGTCGCTTCTGATAAGCTCTTACCCTGGTGAACAAGCTTTCATAAGTGCGGGACAATTAGTAAGGCCCGACTGGAAAGCTTATAAAGACGGTATTTTTGTTACAGAGGTTCCGCATAATGTATCTTTCGAGAGATTGTATGTGAACGGTAAGCTACAGGTATTGGCCCGATATCCTAATTATGATAATACTGCCAGGGTTTTTAATGGTACTGCAGCAGATGCAGTAGCTCCTGAACGGATCAGAAAGTGGAAAAATCCTTCAGGAGGCTATGTACACGGATTGCA